>JAEIGQ010000251.1:0-400917 GCA_018904275.1 Lordiphosa clarofinis
TGGCCTACTGTGCGCTGGGTCTAAAACTGTGTTTCAGTTATTTCACACAAAAGTATCACTCATAATTTAAAAGAACGCTTAATTCTGCTTTTGATGGTGAACTTACTAATTTCCGTGTGAGATTATTTATTTTAATCCCAATGCCCCATCTTTTGATAGTCATGGGAGTTTTACCTGGTGCCCTTGATGTCCAGATTTAGTGAATGCTCACTGATTCAAGCCTTTTATCGATGAAGGCAGTAAATGTTGGAAGCCATATTTTACCACTATTGGATTCTGTTAAGTAGGAAAGTGACCCGCCCTTTCATTCACTTTTCCCTTTCAACCTCATCTCAACGGTATTTGTGTTCTTAATCTACTTCAAATTTATTGACAGCTGAGCAAGATTTATAAATAGAATTTGGTTAGACTTTAACTTGTAAGCGGAACTCCCGGTATGCGCCAGTTCTAATTCTAATTTTTATGATCAACAAACATTTATGGCCCGGTGCTAGTTTTGCGGCTAGAAACAGGTTCAAGCAATGCAGTGTTTTCCCAAACTTATTCCGCGTAGCTTAAGTGCCGCCGAGAACAGAGTTCGGCGTAGGGAACCGGTCCACCGGTTCCCGTCTGCACTAGAACAGAAAGCTAAAGAGTGCCGACTGGATGGAATTGGATAGTTTTGCATAATCATTTCATAAGCGCAACATTTAGCATAAAAAACTTGTTGAGAACCATTTTCGGCTATTGTTCTAACTGGGATGGGGATGTATAAAAGCTGGGCTACGCAGTCTCAGGATTCAGTCTTAGGCTTGACCTGTTCTTCTTAGCTCACTATGCGTTTCCTCGTTGTTCTCTGTCTGGTTAGCGCCGCATGCGCCCAGTACAACTATGGTCAAGGATTCACGTCTGGCTCGGCCAGCAACAACATTCCCAGCATATCCTACGACCAGCCCGCCTATGAAGGCTCTGCCAGTAACCAAAGAACCGACTACTACACGCCCTCCGCTGAGCTCAACAAAGAGTTCTACACATTCGAAGCCGATGAGAGCCAGTTCGAAGATCCTCTGGCCGACTCCAAAATAGCTGGCTCAGTGAGCAAGGGTCTGCGCGTGGTCTTCATCAAGGGTCCCGAGAACCGTGGCTTGGAAAACGCTGCCCTGGCTCTTGCCAAACAGGCTGCCGAGCAGAGAACCGCCATCTATGTCCTGAACAAGCAGGCTGATATCGGTGATCTGGCCAACAAGCTGAACGCCATCCGTAGCAATGCCAACAACAAGCCCGAGGTGCACTTCGTCAAGTACCGCACACCCGAGGATGCGGCCAATGCCCAGAGGGCCATTCAAAGCCAATACGATAATCTGGGCGGTACCAGCCAGTCAATAAACGGAGGCATTGCCAATGCCATCAACTTTGCCTCCCACGCATCTGCGGCTCCTGCCCGCCATGGCAGCAACTACTCGCCGCCAGGAGCTGTGAGAAACTCGTACCTGCCCGCCAACATCCTGCGCCGCCTGCGCGTGCGCTAGGCAATCAACTGGCATCAGCCAATCATTGTGATCATTGTTTCTTATCAAATATATTCGAGTGCCAATAAAAAAGCGACCAACTTTTGTAATTTCGCCCTGCGTTGAGTTTTTCCAAATTGCTGGCCGCATTGTGTGCGGTTATTGCATTTTTATGCTCATGTTGTCGATTTTTATCACTTTTCCTTATAATCACATTTATGCAAAGCTCGAAGAGCGACACAAAAGCCGCGTCTTGGCTGCTTTGTAGGCGGAAAAAACATTTAGCGGCGCCGTCAACGCTTTGTCTTCATCGAGAAGCCGCGCTGACAGCCTCGAAGACAAATTTGTATAAATAATAACCGTCGCAGCGGCAATAGGCAGAAACCAAACATACTCCAAGCCAAGAGAACCTCATCAGCAGAATCCAAGATCCAAGATGCGCGCCTTCATTGTAAGTTGCCGGCAGGGGAGCAGGTTAAGGATATACATTTCTAACGGATTACCTTTCTTCTTTTTGTGGACGTGTAGGTTATGTGCCTGGTGGCAGTTGCCTGTGCCGATAAATTGGGCTACAACTATCAGCCGGTTGGACACTCTGGCTCTGGATTGTCGTTCAATCCTGGCAGCGGCAGTGTTAGCATTGGAGATGGCCTAGGTGGAGGCTCTTTGGGAGGTGGCAGCCTAGGTGGCGGTAGCCTAGGAGGAGGTAGCCTGGGTGGCGGCAGTCTGGGTGGACTTGGTGGTGGCGATGCTCTGGATGCCCCCGTCTCCTACAATGCCCCCGCTCCCACTGCTGAACTGGAAAAGGAATTCTTCACCTTCACCGCCAACGAACAGGACTTCGATGAGCCTCAGGCTTTGGAACGCGTGTCCAGCTCTGTGAACAAGGGTCTCCGCGTGGTCTTCATCAAGGGACCCGAGAACCGTGGCTTGGAGAACGCTGCCCTGGCTTTGGCCAAGCAGGCTGCCCAACAGGAGACCGCCATCTATGTCCTGAACAAGCAGGCTGATATCGGTGATTTGGCCAGCAAGCTGAATGCCATCCGTAGCAACAACAACAACAAGCCCGAGGTGCACTTCGTCAAGTACCGCACTAACGAGGATGCTGCCAACGCACAGAAGGCCATCCAAGGACAATACGACTCTCTGGGTGGTTCGTCTCAGTCCCACAATGGCGGTGTTGCCCCCGTTCTGAACTTCGCCTCTCAGGGTCCAGTCCGTCAGGCTACTGCCCACAGCCCCGATAACTCTTACCTGCCTACTTCGATCTTCCGTCGTCGTTTGTAAGAATTTTTCTGCAGTTCGACTCTGTCTTAATTTGACAGTGGGAATTAGTTGTTTTTAAATTGTTGTTGAGTTTTAATCGAAAATAAAAATTATTATAAAATCTAATTTGTGAAGCGACTCTGACTTAAAACATTAATTTCGGAATATCCAACTTTTTCTGTGGCCAGATGCAAATTGACATTCCATTGTAAAGTGTTGGACTTATTTGACCATAACCTGACCTACTAGTAAGTCGCATTGTTAGTTCATGAATATTCGAAGTATATTAGCTTATTAAAGACTTTAACGTCGTTTCTAAGCATAGGTATAGATTAGGGCACAAATGCATTTTTGACTGAAAAAAAAATCGCCAAAGGGTTGATAAGGATCGGATAATCAAGTAATGTTATGAGCAAAAGAAAGTTCGCAATAGCAACGCTGCTTTTTGATGCTACAGCAACAACAAAATTCATACTTTCACAGTATGGAAAAATGGGCTTACTGAATTGCGGTCACACTTTAGCTCTATATCTATTAAAGAGAGTGTCCTGACCGATTCAATGACTGATTTACTGATTGACAATCTTCGCAGAGTTCAAACGGAAAGAAAAAGAAAGCCGAAATTTGGACAGGAGCTTCCATTAGTGGTGAAAGTGCGTAATAAAAAAGGGTTTTGGAAAATTCCACCCGAAAAGTCAAAAAAGTTAGTACGGGTCAAATTTAACCGATTGACTTGATACTTGGTTTGTAAGCATAGTACGCAGATTAATTCGACTCGTGTTTTCCCAATTTCGTAAAATCCGCCCACGAGGAAAATGGCCGGAAAATTCTGCATATTCATTCGATTGGCTTGAAACTCGGGTTTTAAGGACTGAATACGAAATAATTTCTCACGCCCCAGGCCAGAACAACTGCACTTGTATTCTTTGTCGGATGATAATATAAACCTTTCTTGATCTTCAACCTCTAAATACGGTTTAGTGAGATTGAAGGGTACTTTTAAATAGCATAGAAAATAATTTAATAATATGTATTTATTGCCTAAAAATTCACAAAGTCACAAACGCACTTTATAAAAACTACCAAAAGTCACTTTAAAAGCTTAATTGAGTTTTCGTAATTTTAAGAAAGTGATGCTACAGAACCGGACTTTGAACATGTTTAAGTGTACTGTATACCTTCAGGTGTCTTTTTTTAAAGGTTTCAAAAAATTTAATTACTTAAAAACTATAAGTGGTACTAATCTTATAGTTTGATAGGTACTCGGTTAAATTAAATTTAATAATTTTTGTTGTTGTTGTTGAACCTGCGGTTGTTGTTATATTTCTGTTCAAAGTTAACCAAAAATTGAAAACATAGGCCCATGGTTACAAAAATTTTTTGAGAACGGATGATTTGAATTCAAAACTGAATTCGTGAAAAATTTATGTAATTCTGGTGTGTACTAGGATACTGTGGATCGGTCAATAAATGGCGGAGTTATGGGGTTTCAAAGTCAAAATTTCGAAAATCGAGTTTTTTTCCCACTGTATTGGTCCTAGCTCCGTTATTTGTTGACCGATCAAAAATATCCTAGTTCACACCGGAATGGTGGGTATAAGAAGCATTTAAAAACGAAAAGGCCAAGCTAACTTCGTCTTTGTCGAAGTTCTTATACCCTTGCAAATGTTTTAATACATCAGAGTTTACGAACGTCAGCATTAAAACAAACCATTTTTCTAAATAACACCCACCTTTTCTGATCCAATGACAGCTATAAGATATAGTCATCCGATTTTGACCAAAACTTCCAAATCTGTGTAGAAGCGTATAAAACTAATAATTTCCGAAGCGGGAGGCCTTTACATTAAAAACAAAAAAGTTTTCTCACAAAAACCCACTTTTAGACTGATAGTTCCTATGGCAGCTATAAGATATAGTCATCCGATCTGGTCGGTTCCGACATATTAGCAGTGTGCAGTAAAAAGAAGACTCTGTGCAAAGTTTCAGCCCGATAGCTTTAAAACTGAGAGACTAGTTTGCGTAGAAACAGACTGACAGACGGACGGACAAAGCTCAATCGACTCAGTTCGTCGCCCTGATCAAGAATATATAGAGTTTATGGGGTCGGAAATTAATATTTCTACTAAAATTTACTTCTGGGCAAAATTATAATACCCTTTGCAAGGGTATAAAAAAATTATTTGAAAATCGGTCCACAGGTACTCTTTAAATCTTTGCAACCATTTAAAAAAACGAGAAGGCCAAGCTAACTTCGTCTTTGCCGAAGTTTAAATACCCTTGCAAATGTTTTAATACAACAGAGTTTACGAAAGTCAGCATTAAAACAAACCATTTTATTGATAAAAGCCACTTTTCGGCCGATAGTTTCTATGGCAGCTATAAGATATAGTCATCCGATTTTGACCAAAACTTTCAAATCTGTGTAAGAGCGTATAAAACTAATAATTGCAGAAGCGGAAGGCGTTTACATTAAAACCAAAAAGTTTTCTCACAAAGACCCACTTTTCGACCGATAGTTCCTATGGCAGCTATAAGATATAGTCATCCGATCCGGTCGGTTCCGACATATTAGCAGTGTGCAGTAAAAAGAAGACTCTGTGCAAAGTTTCAGCTCGATAGCTTTCAAATTGAGAGACTAGTTTGCGTAGAAACAGACAGACGGACAGACAGACGGACGGACAAAGCTCAATCGACTCAGCTCGTCGCCCTGATAAAGAATATATAAAAGAGTGTGTGTCATGAGACGCACGGTACGAGCGAAGCTCTTTACGATGAATCCGATTTAAGTAATGGAAAAAGACACATTTGGATTCTGTATAAATAAATGTTAAATTATCAAATATAAGGTCACTCTCAAATTACTGTTAAGTCACTGTTTAGTCACTGTTAAGTCACTTTAAGGAACTGTAAAGTCACTGTTAAGTCACTGTTAAGTTACTGTTAATTCACTATTAAGTCACTGTTAAGTCGCTGTTAAGTCGCCGTTAAGTCACTGTTAAGTTACTGTTAAGTCACTGTTAAGTCACTGTTAAGTCACTGTTAAGTCACTGTTAAGTCACCGTTAAGTCACTGTTAAGTCACTGTTAAGTCACTGTTAAGTCACTGTTAAGTCACTGTTAGGTCACTGTTAAGTCGCTGTTAAGTCACTGTTAAGTCACTGTTAAGTCACTGTTAAGTCACTGTTAAGTCACTGTTAAGTCACTGTTAAGTCACTGTTAAGTCACTATTACGTCACTGTTAAGTCACTGTTAAGTCACTGTTAAGTCACTGTTAAGTCGCTGTTAAGTCACTGTTAGGTCGCTGTTAAGTCGCTGTCAAACAAAGAACATTATAGTTAGCACAGTATAGCATAGCACAGAATTCACAACTTGACCTTAATGCAGCCACTCTTTGCACCCCCAATCCCCGCATACCCACCATACCCCACCCGACCAACCCCAGATCCCCACACGATCCCCACCAGATCACCGCGAGATCTCCACCAGAGGCCCACAAGATCCCCACCAGATCCCTACCAGATCCCCACCAGATCACCACCTGATCCCCACCAGATCACCACCTGATCCCCACCAGATCCCCACCAGATCCCCACCTGATCCCCACTAGATCCCCATCAGATCACCACAAGATCCCCACCTGATCCCCACCAGATCTCCACCTGATCCCCACCAGATCACCACCTGATCCCCACCTGGTTCCCATCAGATTCCCACCAGATCTCCACCAGATCCCCACCAGATCCCTTCCCAATCCCCACCAGATCCCTACCAGATCCACACCAGATCCCCACCAGATCCCCACCAGATCCCCACCAGATCCCCACCAGATCCCCACCTGATCCCCACTAGATCCCCATCAGATCACCACAAGATCCCCACCTGATCCCCACCAGATCTCCACCTGATCCCCACCAGATCACCACCTGATCCCCACCTGGTTCCCATCAGATTCCCACCAGATCCCTTCCCAATCCCCACCAGATCCCTACCAGATCCACACCAGATCCCCACCAGATCACCGCAAGATCTCCACCAGATCCCCACCAGATCACCACCAGATCACCACCTGATCCCCACCAGATCCCCACCCGATCCCCACCAGATCCCCACCTGATCCCCACCTGATCCCCACCAGATCACCACCTGATCCCCACCAGATCCCCACCCGATCCCCACCAGATCCCCACCTGATCCCCACTAGATCCCCATCAGATCACCACAAGATCCCCACCTGATCCCCACCAGATCTCCACCTGATCCCCACCAGATCACCACCTGATCCCCACCTGGTTCCCATCAGATTCCCACCAGATCCCTTCCCAATCCCCACCAGATCCCTACCAGATCCACACCAGATCCCCACCAGATCACCGCAAGATCTCCACCAGATCCCCACCAGATCACCACCAGATCACCACCTGATCCCCACCAGATCCCCACCCGATCCCCACCAGATCCCCACCTGATCCCCACCTGATCCCCACCAGATCACCACCTGATCCCCACCAGATCCCCACCCGATCCCCACCAGATCCCCACCAGATCCCCACCTGATCCCCACCAGATCCCCACCAGATCCCCACCTGATCCCCACCAGATCACCACCTGATCCCCACCTGATCCCCACCAGATCCCCACCAGATCCCCACCCGATCCCCACCAGATCCCCACCAGATCCCCACCAGATCACCACCTGATCCCCACCAGATCCCCACCTGATCCCCACCAGATCACCACCTGATCCCCACCAGATCACCACCTGATCCCCACCAGATCACCACCTGATCCCCACCAGATCCCCACCAGATCCCCACCCGATCCCCACCAGATCCCCACCAGATCCCCATCAGATCACCACAAGATCCCCACCTGATCCCCACCAGATCCCCACCTGATCGCCACTAGATCCCCACCGGATTTCCATAAGATCCCCACCAGATCTCCACCTGATCCATACCAGATCACCACCTGATCCCCACCTGGTTCCCATCAGATTCCCACCAGATCTCCACCAGATCTCCACCAGATCCCCACCAGATCCAAACCTGAGCTCACAAGGTCCCTACCAGATAACTACCACATGACCACCAGAACCAAACCAGATCAGCACCAAATCCGCGCCAGATCCTCACCAAATCTTCACCTGATCCCCACCAGGTCTCTACCAAATACCCATCACTTCCCCCCCCACTTCCACCTCACACTATCCAACTCCACACACAACCCACCTGCCACTACGCGGTAATGGTAAAAGCTGCTGATTTTGCAAATACAAAATACAAAACACAAAATCAAAGACATACCCCCAAAGAATCTGTCGCAAAGACAAAATTTTTCAAGATTCACTCCCCCAGTCAGACGTCCGTAAAAGAGCTTCGCTCTAATAGTTTATAGGGTCGGAAATGAATATTTCTATGCGTTGCAAACTTCTGGGCAAAATTATAATACCCTTTGCAAGGGTATAAAAAGTGGTTCCGAGATAGTCGCATTAAGAGTTTCGACATCTGTTTTCGATGAAATAAAAATGGTTTTTAATAAATGTAAAAATTGGATTTGGTGCATTTGGGTGATAGCTTTCACCGAAAAAAAAAATTATCAAAATCGGTTAAGCAGTTTCCATGCAATTTCCATGAAAATAGTTTTGGTATTGTGTTGAATTACTTGATTGATATCCATGATGTTTAATGCTAAATCCGCAGGAATGCTAGAGAAAAGTGAAACTACATCGAATAACACTCTGAAATGTGGATGTCATTGGTCCGTTGTTTGATGTCCATTTTTTAAAGATCCATAAATGCTGAGAAGAATCTTTCGGTCAAAAACGCCAATCGCCGCCTCATCGGCTGATGATATTGCCCATGCTATTCGTATTGCAGGACTGGGATGATAAGCGACTTGGGTAGCGCCATTTTCTTTCTTCGAAACAGGGCCCTGCTCTTGAGCTTCCTACTGAGCCCGTAGCAGCATCGGTTTACAAGAATGATTCTTCTTCGGATTTCCCGGGTGATGTTGTTGTCACTAGTTGTCATCGTTCCAAGGTAGACAAAATCCTCTACAACTTTGAAGGCTGCTGATAATGTCAATATCATCGACATATGCGAACAGCTTTAAGAAAAACTGAGCCCGATGATGGCATTTGTACGCTGGCACAGTATATACTCCATCCTAAATACTTTTCCAGTATCAAAAGGCTCGGGGATGTTCGTTCCTATTTTGACAGAAGTTTTGAGTGCTTCTCAACGTCATCATGCAAAGTCGAACGTACTTTGCTGGTATACCAAAGGGCTTCAAAAACCTTGACCTTATCGAAGTGTCGAAGGCGGCTTTTTATTCGACAAAAAGATGTTAAGTTTAAATGTCTTTTTCATAGGTCTTCTCCAGGATTGGTCGGAATGTGAATATCTGGTCTGTGGTGGAATTACTAGGTCTAAAGCCTCTCTGATAAGGTCCAATCAGTGTGCTTATAAGCGGCTCTCGACGTTTGCAATTAATACGCTACAGAATCTTATACTCAATGGGAAGGAGACTGATCCCACGGTAGTTGGCGCAAGCTGCACGGTTTCCTTTTTTGAAGATTGGACAACAAACACTTAGATTCCAATGGCCAGGAAAATTTTCTTCCACAATGTACGGCAAAGAAGTTGGTGCATGCCGCTAACCAATTCCACGATTATTATTCTGTTATTCCTTTTCAGAATCATAGCATACTTTATAGGGCTTACTTAGCATTTTATTACCATTAATTTCGGAAAAATGTTTGCTCTTATAATAAGAGAGAATTTTCAATCTTCTTCATTCATGGTTCATTCGATACATTAAAAGACTAGCCGATTTTGGAGAATTTTTTGGAGCAAATATTTACAAACCTTTTAAAGAATGCGTCTAATTTTCTTTTTCATTATTTAATCAGAAAATTCTATAAATATTGTGGCAGAATTATACTTTAACATCTTCATTTCCGTTGAGTTTATAATTGCCAAACTTGCAAATATTTTTCAGCTTCCATAGGAACAATCGCTAAAAATAAATATTGGCAAGGTGAGCTGCAACATAAACGATGGCTTGAACCTCTAGCTTTGATATGTGTTGTGTGGTATGTCTCTAGCTTCCCCTGTGAGTGGTGATGCCATTCACAAACATTTCATTTAGTGTACCCCCTAATTATGGGACTTATGTCATGACAATAAATCAAAACCTTAAAGCTTGACCAACTTCGGTTGTGGGTAACCCGAATGTAAGTATGAGCGATTAGAGGGAAAACCAACTATCAGCGGATGTCCTACATAAAAAAGCCGCCTAGCCTTGCCGAAGAATTTGTGAAATATATTTATTATATATAATAATAATGATGATGACCCATCTGGCTGATATGCATATCTAAACGCATTTCAATGTGCTCACGACATATTAATTTTATAATTTAATATTAATTCTTGTAAAATTATTGAATAAAAAACTCGAATATTTGAATAACCTAAAACAATCAGCCGTCGCAGTCGCAATCGCAGCGGTGGCCCATTGAAAGGCAACAAAAATTCCACATTGACCATAAAACCGACTGGTCAAAAAGCTTTGTAGGCGGCAAATCACAGTGGCATCAAAGCGATTTCTATGCAAGCGACGACGCGGCGGCGGCAGTTTGGGTTTTATCAGCCTCGAAGATGGATTTGTATAAATAATAAAGATCGCCCCATGGAGAAGGCAGAAGTATTTCATATCTCGAAACGGAAGAACCAAAGAACAAAATGCGCGCATTCATCGTAAGCTCAACAAGTCTGCAGCAGCGAGGATCAAAGGGATAACCGATTATTTGTGATTAATTTCAGGTTATGTGTTTGGTGGCAGTTGCCTGTGCTGATAAGCTGGGCTACAATTATCAGCCAGTGGGACACTCTGGCTCTGGATTGTCGTTCAATCCTGGCAGCGGAAGTGTTAGCATTGGAGATGGCCAAGGTGGTGGCTCTTTGGGAGGTGGCAGCTTAGGAGGAGGCAGCCTGGGTGGCGGCAGTCTGGGTGGACTTGGTGGTGGCGATGCTCTGGATGCCCCCGTCTCCTACAATGCCCCCGCTCCCACTGCTGAACTGGAAAAGGAATTCTTCACCTTCACCGCCAACGAACAGGACTTCGATGAGCCTCAGGCTTTAGAACGCGTTGCCGGTTCCGTGAACAAGGGTCTCCGCGTGGTCTTCATCAAGGGACCCGAGAACCGTGGCTTGGAGAACGCTGCCCTGGCTTTGGCCAAGCAGGCTGCCCAACAGGAGACCGCCATCTATGTCCTGAACAAGCAGGCTGATATCGGTGATTTGGCCAACAAGCTGAATGCCATCCGTAGCAACAACAACAACAAGCCCGAGGTGCACTTCGTCAAGTACCGCACTAACGAGGATGCTGCCAACGCCCAGCGTGCTATCCAGGGACAATACGACTCCCTAGGTGGATCATCTCACGCTCATGACGGAGGTGTTGCCCCCGTGTTGAACTTCGCCTCTCAGGGTCCAGTGCGTCAGGCTACTGCCCAGACTCCCGAGAACGCCTATCTACCCACCTCGATCTTCCGTCGCTTGCGTTTCTAAGTTTCGGCCTGACCTTAGCTTAAGTGTTTACTGATTGTTGCCAATTGTTGACTAATACATAATTTGAAATTTTAAAAAAATTACAAAAACTTTTACCAAATTGTATTATTTACATTTTACTCTGCATCAAGTATCGAACTATCTACTTGCCCATCTGTCTGCCCGTATGCACTTACAGATCTTAAAGTTGCCCGAGTTTCTTACTTTTCGTCAAAAACGAAAAAATGGAAAAAAGGGTTTTTTAAAAACGTAATATCACAAGTTTGTTTTTTCGGACAGGTCCAGGTCTGGCCTTGGTTTTTCTGCATCAGCTCTTGTTTTCAAAGTATCACGGAAAATCCATTTTGGAGTTTTTTTGGCTTTTAAAATAATATGGAGGTTACACCGTTCATAAATATCTGTATTTACGAGCTCTATGCGACAATACACATATTAAGGCAGCCTAAAAAAATCATGGGATCAGCATCAGCAAACCCAAAAGCGCCTAAATTGGCCTTTGAAGAAAAATGTTCATCAAATTATAGCAAATTTTTCAAACTTCATCGTCGTGTACCAGCCATTTGGGGTGCTTGCATTTTAATGCACTTTAGCATGTAGCCCAATGGTTCTGCTAGTTTCACAAATTTTCTGCAATTTATTTATCTCGATGGACAAAGTTACAGTTACCGTAAAGTTAAGTTCTCCCGAAAAATGAACTAAAATTTATGGCCGGATAACTAGAATGATACAGAAATGTTTATAGGAAATATTAAAAGCCTACGTGATCTTACATAGACATAACATTAATTGTTAAGCAAATGAACAATAACATTCAATCAGTACTAGATTGAAACAATTCATCCGGAAGCATTTCCAACCTATGAAGTATATATCCACTCAACTTAGCTATTACCGTGTGTCCGCTTAGTTAGTTACCTCTCAAACCATAAAGGACACTGAATTACTCAATTGTCTTTTCAACAAGTTTGGAAATTCGATGAGCACTTTCGGGGTAAACAAAGTTTGTTCAAAAAGTATCGCGAAGTCGGAATTTAGGTTGGCTTCGTATTTTCGATTATTTGTGGTTACTTTGGTACTTATGTGCTGACAAGGCGGGCCATTGAGGGTATTAAGACTTTGTCAAAGAAGGAGCTATTAAGATTTTTACGAGTTCCATCTAAAATATTTGTTTGAAACGTAGTTCCAATTTATAGAACGTCTTTGGAGCTGAACGATTCACAACCAAGTAATATTTATACGCTTGCTTTTCATGTCGAGAAAATGTTATAAAATCTTTAACAAATTAACACAAATTCGCTTCAATAATACCTAAATAAGATGGAACATAACCATAAACACGTACAAGTGTGCTTCGGTGACTTATTCCACCCGTCGTGACACCTGCCGAGGACTACATATTGTTGCACGGTCAGCTTATGGAGCAAAATGCAGTTCATATCAATTTATGGAATCGCCGCGAAGAGTAACCTGACAAAGATTAGAGAGGTCCAGGCAAGAATCCTAAGGCGCATTACGGGAATGGTATCTGAGAACTGAAATTCTCAGTGCCTTTTCAACACTCAAGTTTAATTTTTATACCCGTTACTCGTAGAGTAAAAAGGGTATACTAAAGTCGTGCAAATGTATGTAACAGGCAGAAGGAATCATTTCCGACCATATAAAGTATATATATTCTTGATCAGCATCAACAGCCGAGTTGATAAAGACATGTCCGTCTGTCCGTCCGTCTGTATGAACACCTAGATCTCAGAGATGGTAAGAGATAGAGGTTTCACATGTATGGGACAAATGCTTCATTTATCTGCACGCAGATCAAGTTCGTTTCAAATCTTGGCCACGCCCCCTCCCGCCACCGCAATTTAGAAAAAACGTTATATCTCCTACAGTTTTGAAGATAGACGATTTGTTTCTTCTAAAGATAGTTAGTAATTAGAAAAATGAATCGATTTGCCGAAGAAATGATAAAGATCGGATGAGCGGTTCTCAAGTTATAAGCAAAAACGTGAACCAAGCCCCCCCGCTACCCCTCCTCCCATCATAAGAAAAAATGTTGCATACTTTTCAGATGGTCACCCTTAGGAACGTAGGAACACTGTTAAACATGTTTTTTCATGAGTAACGGGTATATCGAAGGCGGTCAGAGCCGACTTTAACTTAAGCTCTCGTTTAGAGTAAATTTGTACTTGGAATTGGAAAATTTTTGCGAAAGCGAAAATGGGAGCATGTTTGATAATGCTAATTTGTAATATACAATTTTTAGTAATTATATACGTGCTTTCAAAAATACCACAACTTGGTGCTGCCACAAAGTGTGCAGTGGTTATTGGAAAATGTTTATTGAAAATTACTAACCTGTTGTAAAGTTTATGCCTTACTGCCTTTAGACAGTATGTTATTATCGAGACTGTGTTTTCAAAATGGTAAATCTTCGCTGCATATAATCGCACAATTCTTTGGGATTTTTTTAAAGTTTGAAAATTGTTATTTGCGAAAATGTCAAGAGTTTCAATACAAAGTTATGGATTCCCAACAAAGCACTAGACGCGCTTTCAAATAGGAACATTTTGCAACTGTAAGCCCAAATTACTCTAAGTCTCGACGCCATGAACTATATCTGAAAACAGTTTCTTGTTGAATCACCCGCATCTCTTCAACATACTGAACCTTGTTGCCTAGTGCAATTGTTTAAAAAACACAAAATTCGCGATTTTATATAACCTACATTGTTACTGATATTTACCGACAATGACGCCCAATATTGTAAACGAATTTAACGACGAGGTTATGATCCAAGGCTCAAACCAAAACCAGAGATTCAATGCTCAAGGAACTGGTCCGCGTAACGACGCATTCGCACAATCGTACGAACATTTGTACAATTTTTGGAGCTTTCAGCCATGATTGATGATAAGCTCATATGTATGTCCGATAGTCAAATTCATGGGGAGCACTCTTCTAAAGGCGCCGTCTTCTCAACTTCCTGCTTCTTTCGCTTGGCTTTAGATTGTTTATTGAATACGTCACCAATTTTGGACACTCCGGGGTCATTCTGTAAATGTCTCGTGCACTTACACCAGGGCGTTCCTGAGAGTTAGACAACTCGACTAGGTGACTCGGATAATACTTAGAAGGGTATTTATACCCGTTACTCGAAGAGTAAAGAGGGCTTATATGCTTAGTTGATGAAAATGTTAGAATCAGATAGAAGGAATCATTTTCTACCCCATAAAGTATATATACTCTTGATCAGCATCAACAGCAGAGTCGTCATAGCCGTGTCCGTCTGTCCGTCCTTCTGTATGCACACTTAGATCTCCGAGAGCAGAGCTAGATCAATCATATTTGAAATTGGTCTCCTATTGTCTGCACATCTATCAGCAGATCAAGTTTAATTCAAATTTTTATTACGCCCACTCCCCCAAAATAACAAGAGTGTTGAATTCCTTCCTACATTTTTAAGATATCGATCTGAAATTTAAATATTACATTTCCCCATAAAATTACATTAGGATATTAAAGAAAAAATCCAACCTGGAACACAGTAGGGCTATTAAGCATTTCTTCTACTGAGTACGGAATGAGCAGGGCCGTTTTAATTTCAAATTTCTGAAAGGGTGAAAACATTCCATTTTCTCTAATCTACGCTTGTCCAGTAAGGAAGTTCCCTTTGACTAACGCTGACAAATTTATTTTACAATACAAAACGATAGCGTATACCCGTTACACGAGAAATATCGAAAAGTATGAAACATTCTTTACAACACCGCTATTTATTATCCGAAATTTATGAAAATATCAGACTTGATAGATGTTGTCTTTATATACATGATTTTGAAATTTCAAATCGATATCTTTAAAATTGTGAAAGTTTTTTAACATTTTTTATTGAGGACTCGGTGGAGGGCGATTAAAAAAATGTTATAACTCTGGATCTGTGTGCAGACAATATAAGTCTACCTATATTTTAAATTCGTTTGCTCCAGCACTTCTGTGCTCTAAGATACAGGTGTTTATACGGACGGACGGATAGGCGGACCGACGGACTGACGGACAGGACAATATCGACTATTCTATTGACCTGTTACTTACACTTGCATGATTCAGTGCACTCTCTTTACTCAAAGAGTAAAGGATTAAATGATGGATTGCCTGCACTGATTCAGGATTTCTGGTTTAAAATGCTTGCAATACTCTACCTTAACGGGTAGTTTATTTTGAATACAAGCTCTACCCTTTTTTAGCTCCCCATTTGGTAAGACACACTATAATTATGTCGCCTTTGCCTAGTTGGTTTTTGTGCCCCTCAAACATAATGTACCCATTCATTAGCCGGTTCGTGTTTTAATTGATGAAAAAACAAGCTTCCGAAAATAGTATTTGTTGACTCCCACTATTTCATCAATTTCCTCAACGATTAACAAATTAATTTTCTAAATAAATTTAACCTAAAACCATACAAATTGTCTACACGATTAGATACACCCACTTAGTGTGTCTGGAATCATTAATTTTGACTCTCCCAATTGGTTAGCTTGACCAATTCTTTCCCGGTGACAGCTCAAGGTCGTTGAGTGTGTCGCCTACCGTTAGGTGACCTGATTTCCGACTATGAATGAGAAAGGAATCTCAAGTGCAACCCACACATGAACACTCAGAAGATTTATGTGTTATCTAAACCTGATTAGCCATAAAAACACAAATCTAATCATTAATTTTATTGAGCTGACGATCACAGTTTTTTGTTGAAATCATTAACAAATAAGCGATTCTGTATACAAACCCAAAATATAACAAAAAAGTCAGTCAGCCAGTGTCGCCTTGCGTGAGCTGAGCGTAGTTTTCTGCATAAATTATATGCCAATTATGGGTGAATCACAGCTGACCAATCGCCGCTCGGGAAACCAACCCGCAGTCGGCAGTGGCGGCGCGATTGAAGCTGCTGCCGCTCGAAACAATGTGTTAAATGTGTTAAGAGCGAAATTATGTTAACAGTTTGGCAGCATTCCGAAAAACCCGATGGCCGATGGCCAATCGGAGAGCGGAGATGGTCGAGCGGTGATCGGTTGTTGCCTTCCGTCTGCGAGCAAGAACTGGCTGGAAGTGAAGCGCGCCAGACTGGTCTAATTTTGTTAGTCGCCGCGTTGGCGGTATAAAAGCTTTGTTAATGAAGATCTTGTCAGCATTCTAATAGAACAGTTCGACAGCGATATCATCAAGAAGGATGCGTGCTTTGATCGTTTTATGTTTGGTGGCTGCCGCCAGCGCTGGTCGTTCGGGCTACAGCTACAATCCAGGCACCTCTCACAGCATTAGCGGTGGCAGCGGCGGAAGTGGTGGCCTCATTAGCAGCGGTGGCGGACATGCCGCTGGTCTGGGCGGCCCAGTCAGCTACTCTGCTGCCCCACAAGCTGAAATCCAAAAAGAGTTCTATACTTTCTATGCCAATGAAGATGACTTTGAAGATCATGATGCCCAACGTAAGATCGCCGCCTCCGTCAAGAAGAGCGTGCGCGTTATCTTCATCAAGTCGCCGGAGAACCGTGGATTGGAGAACGCTGCCCTGGCGCTGGCCAAACAGGCTGCCGAGCAACAAACCGCCATCTATGTGCTGCACAAGCAGACCGACATCAACGAACTGGCCAACAAGTTCAATGCCGTCCGCCAGAACGCCAATAGCAAGCCCGAGGTTCATTTCGTCAAGTACCGCACTCCCGAGGATGCTGTCAACGCCCAGAAGGCCATCCAGAGCCAATACGACTCTCTAGGAGGTACCAGCCAGTCCCACAACGGAGGCGTGGCTAATGCCCTGAACTTCGCTTCTCGCTCGCAGGCACCAGTGCATGCTGGCCAAACTCAGGTGCCCGAAAGCAACTACCTGCCATCCTCGATACTGCGTCGTCTGCGCCTGCGCCGTTAAGAAGCATCGAAACTTTGTTGTTATATGTTAAAGTACTTACGAATAAAAATAGAAACACGTTAAAAACTACTTCTTGAACACTTCCGGGGATAAGTCAAAGACAAGGCCAATGTCTTTGCAAACATTTTGCATTTTTTTAGGTAAAAAGTGTCTCAAGGCAGATATTCCGTAACTCGTTATCCTACTGGAAGGAAATTTTAAGGCGCAATTTGGTTTAAATCAATCGACTATTAACACTTTATACTGATTTAAGCTCGCATGTAAGAGTACACTTTTTTCTTTGTTTGTCAGTACACTCAGAGACAAACGGCCTTCTAAATGAAGTTATGAGTGAGATTGAATTTGCATCGTTTTGTTCTTAAAATTTTGAGATTGTTTTTTTCTTTTCTTCCTGAATAACGAACGAATCAATCTTAAATTTAAAAAAAAAAACAAGTAAGAGTGTTGCAGTCGAGTGACCAAATGTCCTGTACCAAGTAGTGCGGTTCCTTTGGTTTCGATTTCCTAAGTTAATATTGAGTTACATTTTTCGTCTGAACATATTTTTGTGCGGCCTGACATTATCCTCATAATTTTGAATTTACCTCGTTTGATAGACCTGCCATTTATTTTAAAATTTAATTGAATAATTGGGTCGGCGAACTCGCATATCTTCGGTGTTTTTGATCGGATCTTATATGGTGTACTGAATCGATAAATATTGAGCCTAATAGGAGAAAGAGAGGGAATTATCCAAATCTGAAGCAAACTTGATTTGGGTATGGTGTACACCTACATACATGGAAAAATTTGGACTCTATTTATAAAAAAAGACAGACAGACAAGATGGAGGAGGAGGAACTTTCCAAATCTAAAACAAACTCGATGTGGGTACGGTGCACACGGATGACGCGTTCATCCAGACAGATGGACAGACTAACATGGCTAAATCGATTTGGCTGTTGACGCTGATCAAGACTATATATATTTGCACAACTTCACGATCCTCTTTTCCATATATTTAATGGGTACAGGGTATAAAAAGTACATAAACATAATTAGAAAATGAGAGAATAATTTTGTTTGTATTATTTTACATACTTGAACGTTGAACTGTCAAATGTCGATATGAGAAATTTTCTTCTCAATTCAACTACTTTTTAAAACGCAATTTCGCTTCGGTTTTGTTTTTTATGTTCTCAAAAATGAAATGAAAAAATTTTTAGAACCTAGAAGAACATTTTAAACGATTCGAATTTAAATAGTTAGAATTTTCCAATCCACATTTTTTGAGCTATTTTGTCCTCAATCCAAAATATTTGCGACTTGAACTAGAAACGCGGTTTTCTTACCTTCTTTTGATTCGTGAACGTTTGATCTCATTTAAATATCATTAAAAGTCGCTATTCGGTTCCAGAGTGTTTCGTTCCTAACTTCCAGAACACAAAATTCTTAAAATTTTAGATACAAAGCAGTAGAAATTCTGAACTGATCGACCTAGAACTGTGTATTATTTTGATTGCAGGCGAAATAGAAAGGGAACGCTTTATTCGTGGACTTAAGGGGGTATTCTCCATGTCGAGACTGTTTTTGGACCTTTTTAAAAAAAATCTTTTTTGAAACGGTCCAAAAATTATTTATTTTTATTCATGGATTACAACAAGTAAAACGCGTAGTGTTTTGCTCTAAAAGCATAAAAAATTAATTAGCAGCTATTTTGGTAAAAAAAAAACTTGAGTAAATAAGGAAGAAAAACAATAAAAAAGTGATTTTTTTGGAAATACACACTTTTGGGGCCGTTTTAGAGGATGTGGAAGTGTTCAGATTGTAAAATCTTGTTTAGAAGAGTTGTTTGGTATCTTAAAAGCTTCACTTTTGCCAAAAAAAAGTATGCGAAAATTTCTGATTTTTTAAAAGTTATACTCGAAAAAGTACAAAAAAAATACGTTTTTGAATACGTTTTAAAGTCGTGCAAATGTATGTAACAGGCAGAAGTAATCAATTCCGGCCATTTAAAGTATATATATTCTTGGTCAGCATCAACAGCCGAGTCGATATAGACTTGTCCGTCTGTCCGTCCGTCCCGTATGTCCGTCCGTCTGTATGAACACCTAGATCTCAGAGATGGTAAGAGATAGAGGTTCGACATGTATGAGACAAATGCTTCTTATATTTGCAGGCAGATCAAGTTTATTTCAAATTTTGGCCACGCCCCCTCCCGCCCCCGCAATTCGGAAAAACGTTATATTATTAGGATAAGGATCGGATGAGCGGTTCTCAAGTTATGAGCAAATATGTGAAAAATAGCCGAGTTAAAAAAGTGTTGCATACTTTTCAGATGTTCACCCTAAGGAACGCAGGAACACTGTTAAACATATTTTTTCATGAGTAACGGGTATATCGAAGTCGGTTCCCTTTGTCATTATACATTGACATCCATATGCCTTACCTCACCAAAAGGTGCTATTTAGACCTGAGGACGTATCATAATTATTGATAATTAAAAATTGCACATTCGTCGAATTCTTTAAAAGTGTCTTTCTTAAATACATCTAAGTAGATTGGAGTGAGCTGTAGAATGACTTTTGAATTTTGACCTATAGTTGAGCAGCTATCAGTCTTCAGATCCCCAGAAAGACACCGTCAAGTTGGTTTAAAGTGTAGGAAATTGAATTTATTTAAGCATTAGTCAACAATAACTAGGATTTAAAATCAGTTCGGCGTCACGTTAGACACGACGGAAGATCGAAGTTGGCAGATAGGAGTTATCGGGATTCTTGGCAGTAGCCTGACGCACTGGTCCCTGCGAGGCGAAGTTAAGCACGGGGGCAACACCACCATTGTGGGACTGCGACGAACCGCCCAGAGAGTCGTATTGTCCTTGGATGGCCTTCTGTGCGTTGGCAGCATCCTCGGGAGTGCGGTATTTGACGAAGTGCACCTCGGGCTTGTTGTTGTTGTTGCTACGGATGGCATTCAGCTTGTTGGCCAAATCACCGATGTCAGCCTGCTTGTTCAGGACATAGATGGCGGTCTCCTGTTGGGCAGCCTGCTTGGCCAAAGCCAGGGCAGCGTTCTCCAAGCCACGGTTCTCGGGTCCCTTGATGAAGACAACACGCAGAGCCTTGTTCAATGAGCTAGAAACGCGTTCCAAAGACTGTGGCTCATCGAAGTCCTGTTCGTTGGCGGTGAAGGTGAAGAATTCCTTCTCCAGTTCAGCAGTGGGAGCGGGGGCATTGTAGGAGACGGGGGCATCCAGAGCATCGCCACCACCAATTCCACCCAGACTGCCACCTCCTAGGCTACCTCCGCCCAGACTGCCGCCACCGAAGCCTCCTCCCAAGCTACCGCCTCCCAAGCTGCCGCCTCCCAGGCTGCCGCCACCCAGGCTACCACCTCCCAAACTGCCGCCTCCCAGACTGCCTCCGCCAATGCTTCCGCTGCCAGGAGTAAAAGACAATCCAGAGCCGGAATGTCCCACCGGCTGGTAGTTGTAACCCAGCTTATCGGCACAAGCCACCGCCACTAAGCACATAACCTGTAATAAGAAGTCGATTAGTCCATGTCCTGATTCTTAGTCATCTTTCCTGCGGCTACTTACAATAAATGCACGCATTTTGATTCCAATTTTAGTTCTTTGACTTCGACTATTCAGCTGTGTCTGTTGTTTGCATCACCAAATGGTCCAATATTTATACGAAACTCACAAAACTGTGTCACCAGACTGCGCTCAAGTTCATGCCGAGCCACTGTGGCCACCACGGCTGCTGGGTTGTTGTTGCTGCTTCCGCTGCTGCTGTCAGCTATGCGCATTTTGCAGCAACTTCTTTTGCTGCTTTTGTCTCTTGAAAAATGTTATCCACCTTCAAGAGACACGCCAAGGCGATAAAAACAATGGCGCCGTCGTCGCGAACAAAGCGCATTGCCATTGCCCGTGGTTCGCCCTATTCTTGGCAGTGTTGCTGCCGGCAATATGCAAATTCCTCGGCCCCAGCCCTAACACCAGAGCTACAGTCGCATTCACGAGCCAACTATTTTGCTGGTGGTGGTCACCTCGTAATTCGATAGACCAGCACTAGCAGCAGGCTCTCGACAAGATCACCGAAACTCGTTTGGCACATCACACACCATAAATGGTCATGTTTCAATAAAAGAAATGATTTTCTTCATATTTTTATGCTGAAACAAGTTCGAGACGGGACCGACTCGGTTTTTCTACACTTTTTAGTTTGTCCAACCACATATTTCTAGCTGGGAATTCCCAAACGGTTATGGTGTCCAGTTTTGTGTCGATTGATACTTTTCGAATTTGTTAACAAGGTTTTTGGTGGGAGACACCCTAAAAAGTTCACAATGCTACGTTTTGATGGAATGCGAATGCCACATTTGGTTACACTCGGAAAAAAATCTTGTGCAAATTTAAATAGAGGCAATTTTGAGGGTACTCACAAAAATTTAAAGCAAATAGTGGGTGGACAGTTAGAGGAAGTGCCAGTTCACATATATTCTTCTCAGTGTGAACACACTGACTTAAAAAATGACTGGCAACCAGCTAATGTAATTAAAATATACCCGAAATCTAGTCAGAGTTAAAAATTAAAAACGCTTTATTTTTTATGCTTGCTTGCTCAAAATTAGGTCTTAATAATTAGATTCTTATTTTGATAAACTTCGAAAATGCCCCTGTATTGGTAAAAACTTAAACTGAGCCTCGCCAGATATTGCTTTTTCCAATAGATTTACGATGCTTGGCGTCCTCCATCTTGGCGGATATTCCCTTTGATTGAAGTAATAAGAAACCTAACAAACCAAGGACGGATCATCACACCGGCATGGCGATAAAAACGGGAAGCGACGCGAAAATAAATTCTTTAACCATTTTCCAGAATTATAATTACATTTGTAGCCCATTGCGAAAATGATCTAATTTGCTGAGAAAATTACCCAACCTTATGTCCCATCCTGTATATTGTTAATCAGAGCTTATATTATTCAGAAATGCCAAACATTGAACCGTACCGATCCTAATTCCAGTTGATTGACCAAATGCTAAGCCGAACCAAAATTAGATCGGTTCAGTTAACCTATGAGTTTTTAGCAATAAAGAGCTGAACTGCAAAAATAATGCTTGTAAATTTGGGCCTTTCAATCGCTTCCCTACGATTAGTTCTACCAGACATTCGGTTAAATAAAGTTTAGCTAATGGACCCTAACTAAGAAAGATCACTCATTGATCGAATTGATCCTTTTACAGAAAAAACAGATCGCGATATTTAGTATCTTACGGGTATTTTAAGTATCAAATCGGCCTCCATCTGAAAAAAATATTAAGACGACATTATAGAGTCCATATGATTAGGTAAAATTAATATCACATTGATATGAAAAATTTATATTAATTCGAAATTATAAGAAAATTGGGCTGATATTTGATCTTTTTTCTGTGTAGCGATGATCAATTTATAAAGGGTGGTTTTAAGGATGACCTGTCAACCACTTAAAAACGTGTGATGCCGGTAATCTTCTGATATTATTCACAGACCTCCTAGTCTATCTGTAATAAGACTAAATTCCTTCGTTGGAAGTTGCTCATTTTTTTTAGGTATTTGATTTTCTCTTAGGGATTTAACAGCTATTTATGCTCTAGGAATTTCATTTCGAAAGTGCGTGGCAAAAATCATAACTGACATATAACTGAAACGGCAGATCATAATTTTAAAACCAATTAAAAGCGACCCGAACCGGAAAAAATCAGTCCTTATTATCAAGCGGTTTGCACTGACTGCAGATTATATAAATTTAACATATCTTTAAAGTATTTTATAGTCGGGGGTGCCACAGAAATCTTTAGAGATTTCACCGACGGTTGGTTTGTAAATCTCTCGAAAAATTCGTTGGTGCCACAAAACTTCTAGATATTTCATTTTCTTATTAGAAAATCTAGTTAGAACACCAGATGTTCCAATTGAAGTTCCATCTATAAAAACAGGGTCAGCCCTGATCTTTCGCCAAAAAATTTCCCTATTTTTATTCATGGGTTAATTTGATGTTTAACTTAAATTTTTTGATTGTGTTATATGTTGTATGATATTTGTTAAATTTAAAATAAAATGCAAAATTTAAAAATTTTTTGTCGCCAAACATGAAGTATATATTTCAGCGCTTAATCCGATGGCTGTCAAGTGGATGGCGCTACCATAGACAGAGGGAGCCACTAAGAAAAGAGCTTTGCTAAATCTCTTAACAATTCACGGGAGGTTTGAAACCAACACATAGAGGCCTGTTCTCAATTCCACTTCGGTTTTCGTGTAAGAATGCTCAATTATTTACAAAAGATTTAAACTTTGCTCATTTCATAATTTTAAGAAAATTTTACAAAAAATGTGTTCTTTCTAGAATTAAGGGGAAATCATTAATAAAAAGAGTAGAAAAGAAAGGACCAAGGTGGCTACGTTGTGGCACCCCAAAAGTTAAAAGTTTTAGAACGTAGCATAACATTTTGATTTTGATTTTCCAAATGGGACGAAATTCAAAGCAGAAAAGTGGACGGAAATCCTAAACGATCAGGCATAAAGAGGACAAGATCATGGTTTTCATAGTAAAAAGCTTTCTTGAGGTCGAAGTAAATGACTTCAGTTTGCTTTTTTCTAAGGAACCCATCATTAACTAATGAGGTGAGTTCCAGAAAATTGATCGTGGTGGGGTATATTTATGAAAGCAAATTTTCAAAATGATCTTGACCCTTGATGAAAATTCAACTAGATTGGAGAAAAATTGTTTTTAAAGTGTGAACATTGTACTACAACTGACTGTTTATTTTAAAGCTTGTGCTCATTTTGAGTCCTATATAGTTCGGTTTTCCCTTTGTTCACTAATGGAACAATAAAAGAGCTTATCTTATAAGTATTTCACTGGGGAGAGTTGAGAGACCCCAAAGGAACCAAATAATTTTAAGTTTAATGGTACGAGATCCACAAATTTTTTAATAACTACAAGTCCCACCATACGCAAGGAAATAGCATAGTTTTTGACTTCTACAATGCATGCAGGTCTGTTCTTTTTTCTGGTAAGAGTTGCGATAATCTAAGAACCGATTTGCCATCAAGAAGTTCGAGTAAAGATAAATGGGGCTTTGCAACCTTAAGCCGAATAATGTAGTCTGTTTTTAAGAACGTAAACATTTAACACTTCCGATTCCGGATACGGAAACAGGCCAAGTAATTGCGATATTCACATAAGTGTATTATACAGCCGATAATCCGGTTTTTCGATCAAATTTGGTTCTACATCGCAAAAGCCTTGCGAAAGTGAAAATGTAAAGCACTGCCCACATTGAGTATCTTGTTCTATTTTTTCAAGTGTACCAAATTGCTGAGATATTAAATTTCGCCAATAATTTTGGCCCATCCATTCATCTATTCAACCATCCACCTATTCACCTAACCTGCCTAAATAGAAGGCATAAAGTTAACAACCGTTGCGACCTTGAAATTTTTTACTGTTCAACACCTGAAGCGATGCGGCGGTAATCAGCTGGCGCCAGGCGGCCATTTAATCTGATCAGCGATTATCACGTTTTCCATCATGCTTTATTGATATCATAAAAATTATTGTTTTGCCTCTTTGGCGCGATGTTATAGATATACCAAATGAGAATGGATGCGCACAAAGAAACATATTCGAAATTGATTTGATTTGCATAATTAAATGGTCTTAGCATAGAAATACCCAAGATCCATAATCAAAGATAAGCGAATAGATTGGCGAATCATGGCTATGACTAAGAAGTGGATGAATATCATGGTAAGGCACACACAAAACCGAAAGTGAAGACATTCCGCTATCTTTTTGTATGCCCCCGCACAGAATCTAATCAAGATGCCTCCGTCTCCGAGACAAAATCAATTTGTCTTTTACTTTTTCGTTTATGGGCCCCACCTTACCCCCAGACCGTTGCCATTCCGGCGCTGCCCTGTCGCTGGTGGCAATGTCATATGCAAACTAAACCAATGTAAACAACAAAAAGCAAACCAGCTACAATTTCAAGGTCGCCGAAGCTGACGCCACACGCACGCAGCAGCCACATAAAATGAAGAAAAAATAGCGGGCAGGAAGGGCGCTCCCAATTGATAGAAGCGGTTGGACAACGCTGGCGCATCAATAAATAAACAAAATGCGACCCGGCCTGGGACCCACCATATAACCGAGTGCTCCGAGCATTTTATGCAAATGCCCTTTTTGGGGGCCGGGTCGGGTCAATCGATCTATTTACAAAATGCGTCAGTGCTCCTTTGTTGTTGTTTTGAACTCTTAATTTATGCACTCGTCCCGCAAGATCTGCTGCCAAGAGCCGGCACTCAGCAACGGTCACCGCATCATAAATAGGAGCATTAGTGAATTTCCTAAATCATAAGTTTTATCTATGAAATTTGCAAATTGCCGCGCCAACTGGTTTGTTTACTTATTTTCTTTCCTTTTGTAGAAATGTTTGTTCCGTCGACATAAAAGAACTTTTTATAAGTTGCCGGGTTCTTCTCTGCGGCTCACAACATTTCCGCATGCCACAATGGCAATAAAAATGCGTAACAAAAACGCGGACAGTTAGCCAAAAAATGTGGGCAAAAAATATGCAAATTTTAATAAATTTGATATGCAAATAAATTGTGGCAATTATTGTTAGCTTTGACCAAAAATAAATACCAAAATCCAACTAACCAAACCGAACCGAAAGCTCGTAAAAGAATCAAACTTTAATAACTCGTTGCCAGCGTTGAAATAAATAAATCAAATTGTGTCAGTCTGGCCAATTTGTTGCCAAATTGTATTAACAGTCACAACGTTTTTTCCAGCAGTTATTTGGCATTTTATGCAATTTTCTTTTAGAATCACGTTTTTAGTCCCGTCACTTGATTTTATTAAGAGTCAAGTATTTCTGTGACAAATTTGCTTTCACTTTTCGGTTATTAAATGCATTTTGTATTTTTATACCCTGTACCAAAGGTACACAGAGAGTGTACTAAGTTTGTGCAAAAGTATGTAACAGGGAGAAAGAATCATTACCGCTCCTATAAAGTATTTTTGATCAGCATCAGCATTAGTTGTTAGCATTATGTACCGATTTGCCGAAGAAATTATAAAGATCGGAAGACCGGTTCTTAAGTTATGAGCAACAAAGGCTCAACCAAAGACCAGTCAAGTCTCTATATATATATTTTCTAATGTCTTTGGCTCAACACTTTGGTTAGTGCGACCTCCAATTCTTAATTTTTGTTGAATTGCGCGCTTTTGTAATAATGACAATTTGGTGTAAGCTTTTTCTTTTCTGAGGAACTAATAATTTATATGAGTTAAATTAATCGACCTTTCTCCGTCTTTCTCGAACTATTGTTTTAATAAAACGACTTTTAAAAATCCATTTAAAATTAGCTTATTTACTATATTTATGAATTTATAAACGTATCGATTTATCTATCTAGACCAGGGGTCCCCAAGACCATTCCACATACGACGCTTTCCTTGTTGTTTCACGCAACGCCAAATATGCTTACGCAAGTTCTATGGCTACGTAGAGCGACAACAAATTCATATGGGTCTCTCCTCTCTTTGTTTCCGACTGTGTCTCTCTTTTCTTTCTCTCCTCTTGCAAACTCGAACGCAACAACAATGATGTATCAGAGTTCCCTAGTCAAAGCCAGAACGCATTCGAATCCTAACCGAAGTCATTCCCCACTGAAAGTCATTCGCTGTCAGCGTTAAGAGATATAACACCTTTAGAAATATGCTTACACATTTTCTGCCTTCCTCACAGCGTGAGTTTGCTGTTCAATGTGGTCGATGATGCTTTTGATATTAGCCAAAGACTTCTTGAACAAAAACAATTATTTTCCCCGACCCTTTTATATGAAAATTGATTTCATCGACCCTTGTATTTTTGAAAATTCTCAGTTTTTCACTTTTTTGGTCAAAAAAAAAAAAATAATATTTATAAAATGTTTTGTTTTCAAAAAAAAATTTTACTTGGCAATTTTCGGAGGTGTTATTTTTTACCATGTCTTGACGCACTTTGACCCAAATTTTTGGAGAACTTCTTAACCGATGTTGATAATTTTTTTTCGGTGGAAGCTAACACCCAAGTGCACCAAATCCAATTTTTACATTTATTAACAACAGGGTTGCAAACCAACTAAAAATCGGAAGGGGTTCACTCCGGGGTTCGAACCCTTGAAACTTTTTGGGTTCGGGTTCACGGAGCGGGTTTAGAAGGACGCTGAACCATGGTTCAGGCTCGAACCGGGGTTCAGGAATAATTTCGTCTTCGTTGACTCAAAAAAATATATGTTTATTGGAAAAACCTTGAACATTTTATACATATTGGGAAGTTCAGAGTCTTTATATTCGAGCTCAATAAGTGAGTGACTAAAAAAGTTAGACCTAATTACACAGGCTTATAAGCTTTTGCAACAGAGAACAGCAAACAGCAAACTTTCTATAAGCACCTATTAGGTATATACTACCCAGCGGACCAGCAAGCGAGCATTTTGCGAGACTATCGCAAAATTCTCACAAACGAGCTCGCAAGTGAGCAAAGAACGTAAGTCGCAAAGCACTCGCACACGAGCTTTCCTGCGAGAGCTTTGCGATAAAAGGTCGAGTGACGTGGAAAAAAAAAGAAAAAGGAAGAGGAAGTAAATAATTCAGTAAATTTTGCATTTGGCTCGCTAGAAATATTACAAAAGTATCGCAAAACGCTCGCTAACCATATTTTTTGCGACTATCGTAAACGAGCCTTTCACTGCCACAAACTGAACGACATATGAATAATAATTCTATCCTTTCTTGAGTATAAGTATCGCAGTTCACTCATTTGCGATATCGTTTGCGAGCGTTTGGTCTGCTGGGTACCTTTATTTGGTAGCTCAATTCAAATAAAAATACTTGGAAAACGATTTTATTTATTAGAAATTATGCAAATATATCGCATTATGCAAATCCCTTACGCGCGAGGTAAAAACGGACAATTGATTTCAATTCAGCGACCAAAAATAATTTTGTTTTAGTCAGGAACAATATTGGCAGTCAATACGAAAACTGCTTTGCCGACACATTGCTTGCGGCTGACATCTGGGGCCAATTTCTCATATACCCCTCTCGCTTACTTTGCTTACAAGGTATCGATAGCTCAACTCTTCTTTCACAATATTGGCAACCAATATCGGCAAGTGTCATATAGGCAGAAAAAAGTTAGAAAAGTTATTTCTTAAATATTTTTGTGTCACATTTTTTGAAGTTCTAGAAATCGTTTTCTGTTTATAAGAAAATGTTTCCAATTACCAGGCCAAAATTAAAAATAAGGTGATTTCCTTAAATACATGCCACTGTTTTCTGAGTGTGCATTTCAATATATATTGAAAAAAGGCCAAATTAACAATTATTACATCTCGAAAAAATTTTGAACCGAACCCATTTGCTACTTTTTATGGTCCGGTTCAGCTTCCGGCAAAAAAAATGTTCTGCTCCGGTTCGGGTTCGGTTCGGACTTCCCAAAAATCCCGGAGTCTCCGACTCCCTTGATTAAAAATAATTTTAGTTTTATCGAATACAGATGTCGAAACTTTAAGTGCGATTATCTCGGAACCACTTTTTCCAAAATGGTTGCAAAGATTTAAAGAGTATTTGTTGATTGATTTTCAAATTCATTTTTTTAAGTTTTTCCTTATACCCACCATTCTAATTTGAACCAGGATATTTTTGATCGGTCCACAAATAACGGAGCTAGGACCAATACAGTGGAAAAAAGTCAATTTTCGAAATTTTGACTTTGAAACCGCATAACTCCGCCATTTATTGACCGATCCAAAATATCCTAGTTCACACCAGAATGACATCAATTCTTAACAAAACCCAACCTTCAGTTTTAAATTCAGATCATCCGTTCTCAAAAAATTTTTGCAACCATGGGCCTATGTTTTAAATTTTTGGTTTTACTTTGAATAGAAATACAACAACAACCGCAGGTACAACAACAACAACATCAAAAATTACTAAATTTAATTTAACCGAAAACCTATCGAATGAGTAAAACCGTTTCTTATAGTTTTTTAGTTATTAAATTTTTTGTAAACCTTAAAAAATGACACCTGAAGGTATACAGTACCCTTAAAGAAAACACCATTTAGCACGATTTCGCCAGATGTGCAACTGAAATGTTCATGTTATTAGGAAATCTCTACCAGCCCATTTTCTTTGTACCGATGACAACACAATAGCAATACAATATTTGTTGCAAAGTTGCGGATATTAGCTGTTAAGCTAAGGCGATTATATTAATTTTAATTGTTAGTAAATAATATTTTTTAACATTTGCCGTGCTTGCTTTTACAATTTGCTTGTTAGGGCAAACTCGCAAACCCGCAAAGTGTGTTCCCAATAGAATAATACTTGCTTCAAATTATTGGTGCACGAACATAGGCAAAGGCTACTTGGCAAATGTTTGCGCGCAAACAATTTGGTTTTCCCACTTAAGGCAAACAAAATGGGGAAATATTATCAAAGTAGTTCAGTATATTGCTAAATAGAGCTGTTGTAAATTTCCGACAAACTTAGTCTTAGTCGGGACTTACACGATGAAGCAAACTTCATGAAGTTTTCTCAGTAGACTTGAAAATCAAAGGGATTTTACTCGATTTGTTAATCAAAATGTATGGAAACACATGTGTATGTCTCGCCGACTAAGTTAACTCCACGAGGTTTGCTTCATCGTGTAAATCCCGTCTTAGTCTACTGATAATTCAATCAAATAATTGTAGTCAATTGTTCGGATTTCATAGTAATTTAATAATTTAATACAGATAAGGACACAATATATCTCGAATCAAAAAATATTGCACATAGGTAAGCAACGTTTTCGAACAGACGAAGTTTTCTGCACTCTAACTAGTGCTTCAAAAGTTAGGTCAATGCTGAATTGTGGTTTACACTAATAAACTAATTTCAACTTTTCAAAATAGTTTTAATTAAAAATTGATTCAAAATCAAATGTAGTTTCGGATTTGGGTGCCAATTATGATAGTGACGAGATCAACATGCCTATATTAGCCATATCTCAAGGTTCAACCGGCTTAAGAGGGGTTTGAGACCATTTCTTACAATGAACATTGTTGGTTAGAATCCGAAACCCAAAATGTTGACTCACATTCCATTTGTAGTATGACCTTTAAATCTTTTATCAACATAAACCTTGCTTTGGAATTGAAAGTTGTGTAATGGTGCTTTTGTTTTATATATTCTTAGCCATCCTATAAAAAACTCCATCCGATAAGAAACATAGCGATAGAGTTGCAAATATATGAAAGTTGTTCCGCTCCGTGAATATTTAAGACCTCTTGACGCATGAACACCGAGCATGGGGTGCTCAAAAAAAACCCAGCGCATAAATTGCCAGCTTATTGTACGCCTTGGCGCCCGCAAGTAGGCAATAAATTATTTTCAAGCATTCGTGAGCTGCGCGCCTTAAGCTTAGACGCTGCTTAGAACATGCGTTTCGTGTTTCATACATAAAGAAGTCAACACTTGAGCCTTGCTTTTTATTTTAATTGCAAAACAAGCCTTCGCATAAAGCCAACATAATGGTCTAGTCCCCGACCCTGCTCTATGACGCTGCTCGGGCTGACAGCAGCTGAGAGCAGCACTTTACGAGCAACAACGGCGAACATTGACAGCAACTTTTGCATGTGCAAATTGTCGTTTAATTTATTAAGCAGCGACTGCAGCGGCTTTTAATATAAACATACAACACTCTAATTACACACACACACACACACAGGGACTGGTGTAATTAGAACACGCTCATCCACCCAGTCCTAATTCGCATCTCACTGAGTGACATAAATTTAGCGCACGCCGCGTATGCGTAATGAAAGCTATAAAAAGAGCGCTGTAACGATTAACGAGCATAGCGTAATCAGCACATTGGGGCTGTATAAACCAGTTGACCGCACAGACTTTGGCCTCTGGCTGCAAACGGGTTAACAAACTGGTTGGCGTCAGCACTATCACCTGGTTTGTTGGCCTTTCCCCTATGCACGAACACCCGCAACAAAATTGATGGCCAACTTGAACTTGAAGATGTCGCCATGCTGATTTGCAATTCTAATTTACAGGCCAATGCAACCTGCAAAGCCAGAGAATATCAATTTTAGAAATATTTATCCAGAGCTATTTTCAATTAAAGCTGGCAAATAACAGAGTTCGGGCTCAAATTTGTTTACTTTGGCTCCAGAACAGTTGGGATTTTTGCAGCTCGTTGGCACTTCAATGTGATGGCCGACAGCACACCGTGCTTATGCTTAATACGTCCGCCCCGCCCAGAAACTGTTTATGCGCTGCACATGACAATGAGACGTGGCAGTCAGGATATCCCACTAGCCTATTGCCAGCACTTGTCACGTCGAAGTCGGTCAGAACCTGGCCGAGGCCCTGACTGAAGGGGCATATTAAATGCCAGGATGTTGTTAGGTTAAAAGTGGTTTTAGCACGTGTGCCCTCCACGTCGCATCAGCATCAACTTCACCATCCGATAAGCAGCCATTTCGAGGTGTGTGCCACGGAAAGAGAAAAGGAAAGTTAGTGCCAGAGCTGGGCAACGATCTAATAACAATTCCTGTAACGTTCGCCCGCTTGTCGTAGCAACCATTTGATGTTCCGACTACGCTATTTTGTGGTGGCTTAATCAATCAGCAAAAAACTTGCACGTGATGGTCTCTGCGAGGATAAGCTTAGCCCACGTAATTTATAAAGTTGGTCAATGGCACATAAACGGAAAACCAGGCCTTGGCCTAGGCATATTATTGGAAATTTCATAAATTATTAGCGCCAGGTTATGAAGTTTTGCTAACGTTGAAATTTGCTTCCCTCTTTGCGGCTAATGTGTCCCGTACGTGAGCAGGTGACAGGGCTGTCAGTGGCTGCCATCTGCTCATGCTATCTCCGCGCTTCCCTCACACCAGCGACTCGCTGACATGCTGACACTTGTACACAAATATCCAATGCCACATTTCCTGACCTGGAGCCGAGCAGCAAACGCCGTTAGATACTTTTTGCCCTATCAATAAGACGAACGCACAAGGCCAGATATGTAGCTGCCTCGTTGTGTAACGCCCGCGTCACGTTTCAAATTTATTACGCCGAAAATTCTTCAATTTAGCGTACGGCTTTTAACGAGAGCGGTTCTGCAAGTAGTATACAATTTGAAAACAGAAGAGTTTTCGTTTGGGCAAATTTTTTGATACAAAAACACAAAACGAATCTTCAAACAATCTAAGCTTAACTATAGTGAATACACTGTGAAAAGTTTCGATAATTGCAATGCAAAGGAGGATGATTGTGATTTAGTGGATTACATTCTGTAAGACATGTTAAACATAATTTTGATGTGTCTGAAACAGTGTCGAAATATATGGACTATCCGAGCGCTTGGATTTTGGATAGCTGATAGGAAATGTTTAAAAGGTTTTTCAATCACACACGCTGGCACTTTGTTCAGACATCTATAAGCACAAAGATGGGGTTTATTAATCATTACCATTTCCCAAGATAAAAATAAATAATTTGCCCTTATTTTGTCTATTTAAGCCAAACTTTCAAAATAACATGGCATATTATTTGCGTGTGGGAACTTAACTCCAGTTAAATGTTCCTTGTTTGGGCGGACTGCGAATAAATAATTTTAATTGCGACGCTTTTTTCCCATACTTTACCTTGAAAATTTCTACCTCATTGAAAAATTTTAAGTCTACGACTTGTGTTTTGAAATTTGCTTGAAAAAACAGAATTTGTTTTGGAATTTGTAAAATATTGCTCTTTTCTGCGGCCAAATGTGGCACTTCGCTTTTTACATCCCGCGACATTCATTTTAAGTTTGTGTGAGATTTTGAAAAACCCTTCGTCACCAAAAATAACTTTAGGAATCTTCATTTTTATGACAACTCAGGCGGCCCCGCACTTAAATCATTCTTTTGACTGTAAAAAGTATTTGAGATCGAACTAAAAATGTCAAAGTTTAATTTAAGAAAACATATTTAAAATGAACTCATGGCTGACAACCGGAACTTTATAATTCGCGAACTCAAAGAAATTTCTTGAGCTATAGCTCCCTTACCTTATATTCTTTCATTATTTATTAAACATTTGACGAAAAGCTGATACATATTTTTATACATTTTGTAAACCATGGATAATTCTGTTTTGTCACTCTTTAGTAACTTTCAAGACACTGTTAGGACACTGATAAGTCACTTTTAAGTCGCTGTTTAGTCCCAGTGTATTCCCTGTTTAGTCACTAATAAGTCCCTAAAAAGTCACTGTTTAGTCACTCTATAGTCACTGTTTAGACACTGTCAATTAGTCACTGTCAAGTCACTGTTAGGACACTGATAAGTCACTTTTAAGTCGCTGTTTAATCCCTCCAGTCACTGTTTAGTTACTGTTAAGTCACTTTCTAGTCACTGCTTAGTCACTGTTTAGTCACTCTCTAGTCAATGTTTAGTTACTGTTTAGTCACTCTCAAGACACTGATAAGTCACCTATTTCATCACGCTCTTTAATCACTGTTTACAGCCCTTCACTCAGTTTAGTCACTGTTTACACTCTGGCCCCGCACCCCTAGAAAATTTGAAATAAACTTGATCTGCGTGCAGATAAAAGAAGCATTTGTTTCATACATATCAAACCTCTATCTCTTACCATCTCTGAGATCTTGGTGTTCATACAGACAGACGGACGGACGGACAGACGGACATGTCTATATCGACTCGGCTGTTGATGCTCATCAAGAATATATATACTTATATATATGGTCGGAAATGATTCCTTCTGCCTGTTACATACATTTGCACGATTTTAGTATACCCTTTTTACTCTACGAGTGACGGGTAAAAAAATGTGGAATAGCTCCCACATTTTGTAAGATATCGAGTTTAAATTTTAAACTTAAATTCATATTCGCAATAACTGACAGTTTTTATCAAAATCGAATATAAACAAGTAAGGTCGTTGCAGTCGAGTAACCCGACTTCATAATACACTGTACAATTGACAAACACAAAAAACTGAGCTCGGTGGGTTGGGTCGAGAGGGCGCAAACTTTGTTTCGTGAAATAACTTGGTCTTTTAGCTCAGATCTCATTGTGCGTTTCAGAGTAGATAGATTTAAGGCCCAAGATAATATATTATTAAGCGACGATGTTGTAACTTTAAAATTGTGGCTTTAACAGTTTTTTTACTTTATAGGGTCGGAGGTGCTTCCTTCTCCCTGTTTCATTCATTTGCACAACTTCATGATCCCCTTTTACCCATTTTCAATGGGTACAGGGTATATATAGCCGAGCTAAAAATGTTGCCTACTTTTCGGATGTGCTGCCTCAAAAACACAGGTACGCTATTAAAAATTTGTAAATTTCTTCTCTATTTAACTTATTTTTATTTAACTTACGCTCTAGTTTTGGACTAATTAGCCTAAACCTTTTATTTATGCGCCAACGATTGTCAAATATTAAATCTTGACGGTAATTTATCCGATTGAACTTCACATTCTTTTTGCCTGTCTACATCGGATCGTATGTGGCACGATTAGTTGTTTCTGTTTGTTTTCGATTAACGATCTAACGAAAAGCAGCGATTTAAGTGCTTTTCCTTTTCGTCAGGCGTAATGCATTCCATCAAGGTAACACATTTAGCTCTGCTCCACTGGATTCATTCCCTTGAAAGATCACATTTTTATAAATTAGCAAGTGATGTAGCATTTTAGACTTGCGCCAACAATCGATAGCGAAGGTGTAGCGAGCTCAAATTAATCTCGAACCTGCTTAAAATTAGCATGCTTTTGGATTAAAATGTGCTCGAATTTATTACTTAACCCAATCTTTTTTATGATTAACCGGTACAACGCCGTTTCCATTACCGTTTTACCGTTTGGTAGTGATTCGCGTCCCAAACTCTCTCTAATAGCCACGATTCTCCCATTACAGCCCTCGTACCTGCAATCTAACGAAGCTTCCACTGATGAATTGGATGGAGCCGTCGCCAATTAACTGACAGGGAAAACAAAACAAAAATGGGGATATAAATTTGTGACGGCTTATGCAATTGTAACACGGATATAGGCACGATAACTCCAGCTCTGGCTAATAAGATTTAAGTGGAATATCTTTGTTGTGTGCCTAATGTGGCCAAAATGAAACCCTGGAGAGCAAACAGCCGCCAAATGTCACTTGACTGTCTGATTGTTAAACAAATAAAAAAGCAAAGCACATTTACGGGCATTTCTCGTAATCCGACTGCACCCCGTCCCAGACCAACCGCCGTCAACGGAAAAGTGGGAAAGAATAGGCAAGAAGGCAACAACTCTCGGCGCTTATCAATATTTACACAGTTACAGGGCGCGAATTTTTCGGCGGCTGCTGCCAAGGCAAATAAGAAATTTCAAAGTAATCAAAAACTCATTGTCATTCCTTCCCGCTCTCCCACTCGCCCTCTCTGCGTCTCTTTTGTGCTTCCGCTCAGGCAACTATATTTTTATGACCATGCTTTGGTTATTGCAAATTGCAAAAGCAAAACGCCTTCGCACATATTGCCACTTAGCCTGGCATTCAATTGCCGTTAAGCGACCGACCCCCCGCAATAACAACAATGCGTCTGCTTCTAAACCCGCCTAACGCGCTTGCCACGCCTCGCCAAGTTTTTAAAGAAACATTTTTTGCTCGGCAAGACATTTTTATGTTTATAGTGTCCGCCGCCACCCTCCCGCCCCACCCATTGACACTTGTTACAATTTTATATTTTTGTATTCGGCAACTGTTTTCGCTTTGTTCGCTCGAAAGCGTTTTCGTACTTATTTATATGAAAACTTTGACTAGCAATTTGCGAGTACATAAAAGAAATTTGTTCTACGCTTCGCTATTTTCTAAAATGGCCACTTTAACTTTAAGCGTGGTAGCCCCATCCCCACCCCCGTACGTGACTGTCGCTCGCGCTTAAGTTTAATAAGATGTGGAAAATATGGGGAAAATAGATATCGGCTTTAAATATATGATGAGTCACTGTGACTAATAACTGTGGTTCTGCTCGAGCAGAGATAATTTCAAGAGGTTGATAAGCGAACATCCTTACTAAAATGTAATTCCATGTGAAATTGACGATAAGTCACTGCATTAAAAATATTGGTTACACTTTTAAATGTCATATCTGAACTGTTTGTGACATTTGCACACTGATATATTAATTCAATCGACTCAGCTCGTCGCCGTGGTCAGTTTGCGTTGCAAACTTCTGCAACGTTCTTATAAACATAAATGAAACATTGAACATTTTGTCTTTTTGAACATTTTTTCAACTTGTATGTAAACTTTTGTTTCATGTAGGTCTATAACTAAATGAAAGAGTAATCTAATGAAGTTTGTTTGTACTTGGGAATTCATTATTGAAGTCTATGCTAAATTGTTGCTTTGCATTGCTTGTTCGAACTCAAATCGGGTTACAAAATGATATTGAAAAACGAAAAAGGGTCAAATTACATTTGTTTTCCATTTATTGTAATTTTGATTTTTACGATTAGATTTTTTGCTCTTGCCATATAAAAATGTTTTGTAGGGAAACAAGAATCCGAAACAGATACCAAATATTTAGTAATACAGTTAGAAGCTTCAATCTTCAAAGTAAAATGAAAACGTCAGCTAAACAGACCCGACCGAACCAAGTTACTTATGCATTAAAATTTTTATGTCCCGACGCGATGAACAAAATATATTTCAAGGTAAAAAAAGTCACAGTTTTATTAAAACGCAAATTTCAATATTAAAGCAAGTTAAATATGTTGTTTACATATCCAAAATGAATTTTGCTTGTCAAAAACACGAAAGTTATTAAACCAACCAAAGTAAAAACAACAAATCTAACTTTTGGGTATCAACGAATGTTTTCTATTTCTCCGTAGAAAATGGATCCACCTTAATTCAAGTCTCTTATCAGTTTTTCTACATAACGTCCGGTTTACAAGAGCAAGCGCAAAATGTGAATTTGGCATATCTGGCAAAGTTTTTAATTATGTGGCTTAAGTTAAAACGAATTTCCAAAGTTTCATTTCCATATCTAGAACAGTACATTTTTCCTGCGGAGATATGTTGCTTTTTTATTGGCGGAGATATGTCGTGGCGATCAAAGTCGGTAAAAACAGCAGTTTTCCAGACGTCGTTTGAAACGACATAACTTCGCCATATATCACAGCGGAGAGATGTGACGTTTTAAAACGACATATCTTCGCCGTAATCTGTAAGGATTAAAGACGCTACCATTAAAAAAAGTTTTCTCACTTAAACTTCTTTAGCCAACCTATCGTTTCACAGTTTATGAGTTCAACAGCCCGAGTAAAATTGTAGTTTACCCTTGTGTAACAGAAGCACTGATTAAGCGAAAAATAGACCTAGTGATAGGTGTACAAGTCAAGCTAAATCTGAGCATGAAGAAATGCGAATACATAAAATATCTTATTTCATACTGCCTATTTGTAGTCCGCCTGATAAATATGTGCGCTGGTCATTTATGTATAAGGAGAAATATAATGGACTTATTATACAACTCCTGTTCCTTCCATCCCATACAGTTGTTCTGTTTTTCTTTCGATGTACCAATGTTACTCAATTTATACATCAAGGATCCTCTTTGTAGTATCAAAAAGCCACAAAAAAATGGAGAGCGAGAGCGAAGACATAATGGTAGCCTTTCAGACACGATGCAACAACCGATGGTTATGGTGGTGTGCGATGAAATACCGGTCCATTCCTGTTCAGTGCGAATCCCATTTATATTTATTTCTTGGTTTTTCAGAAGTCTTAAATTAACTAAAACTGGATGTCCTATGGCATATGGCATGGCGGAGGAAAGGAAGGATAGTTATCTATCCTGAGATCAAATCAATATTACATATCGAGCTTAAGTTAATCTAGAATATGCACAAAATGATACAGCTTTGGTGTTAAACTGTGCTCGAATTTTTTGCACAATTCAATCTTTTATAGGATTACCCCGGGATATTTGTAACCCTTCTTTGGATTAAAAAAGTCGGATCAAATTAATCTTTATTCTGATCGGGTCAAGCATATCCGGGATTACGTTGTTTTCATTGCCGCTTGGGATTGATCCCATTGATTCCATATGGATTGTTTTTTTTTTGTTTATGTAACTGTTGCTTAGATTTGAACTGTCTTTTGAGCTGTGCCTCTATTTAATCTTCTTGCTAGTGTCCAGAAGTCCTTACTACTTTTGACGTTGGCAATATCAGTTTGCATACCTGTACCTGTTTGATACTCGCCCTGCTTTTCCTTACAGAAACTTTTAAGATCGGAATTTGCTTGATAACACGCCACCTTGGCGATTTTTAGCTGTTTTGAGGGCATAAATCGATTCTGTCGAGCTAGTTCGCATTGTCGATCAAACCAAGTACACAGAGGGAAAAAACGTGTTCAGAAAATAAGTTGCCGTCAACTTAAAATGAGAACAGAACGTTCTCAAAATTTTTGAGAACAAATGTTCTAAATGTTCTTGGAATGAGTAAAGTTGTTCTCAAACGAATAATATTTACTTTAAACAACAACAACACCGGTTTTCAGCAGAGAGATATACAAGAGAGGCAGCGAGTGGGTTCTCTTTTTGCTCTCTCTCTCTTGTCTGCTCAACAAAGCATAAGTAGCCCTCTTGACGTGCATCTGCAAAACTGTTCAATGGCTGAATTGTCAAGTGCGTCATTCCATACGTTGAGTGCATAAGGTACCGGGCTCTAATCCCAGTCAAGCCCGAACAAATTTTTCTGTGTTTTTCTGGAAACTTAAATAAAACGAGTCAGGTGAAGTGGGTCGTTTAAGCGATGTTTCTGATTCCTATAGCACATATGGGTGGGTGGAGAAGCAGCAGCGGGCATATCCAGAGTAGCCTTGCCTCTCTTCACTTCCAATCAAAAGCGGTATGTCCCCGTTCCCTATTCCACCCAAATGTAAGTAGTCCGCCCACACCTGGTCCCGAGTGCAATTAAATTTTTTTCCCGGTGAGTTTAAAATGTTATTGAAAACGGAACAATATAAACTCAAATTTTGTTCTCAAAAATGGAACTCAATTTGAGCTTTTGCGTTCTCAATAAATTGTTCTCGAAGTGAAAACATTACACTACATGTGAGAAACCCGTTCATGAATACTTTTTAATAACGTTTGTGCTCGTTTAGAGTCCAATGTTCTCGGTTTTTTCCCTCTGTGTACTATTACATGTATTTATTCGTCGGGTAGATTCCATAAATTTAGCAGCCTTTCTGATGCAGTTCTCTACCACTTGAATGCCATTCTGACTAGTATCAAGCTCTTCTCTTTATTGTGGGATTTTTATGTTTAGACTAGTCCTATAACGTTCAGCTTGCGTTTGAGCTGTCACTTCTTGATGTTGAGTTCAATTTGCACCGTACGACTATGGGCACGCAGAGGACGTACAGAGTTTCATGCTTTTTTCCATTGATTGGGCAGTAATCTATGGTCGACGCCGCCTCGCTGCGCAAAAAGGTAAGGCTGCCTTCTAAATCTTCGGTTGTTCTACCATTTAGTACCGTTAAATTTGAATACTCGCACATTTCAATTACCTTTTGTATCGAGGTTTTCTGACTATTTTGCCATACTCTTGTGATGTTTACGGCCCTTAAGTAAACACTTGTTGGTCGCCAATTCTTCTATACTTCAGATTTTTGAGGTACTTTGTTTTAATAGAGCCTGAAAATCAGTGAGTATTCCCTTTATACTGTCTCCATATAGTTCCGCCAAAACAGTCCTTGCTGTTTGTTCTCCATTCATTAGTTTCAGATTTCCATTTAACGTGACTCTCAGATTAGGGTGGCCATCGCCTTGCCTAAGGTCGACTAAACAAGGTAAGAAATCGAAAAAGTAATAATTAAAGACTTAAAGGTCTCACCAGAGCGTATGAAAGGACGCTTAGTCACAATGATTTTAGATTTGTATTTGTTTTCATGTTGTTCAATGGCTTCACCTTTGCATAGAAATTGCCATTTAGTGGCCATTCACTCACATAAGGGTTAGAAAAAACGAAAAACACTTTATCGAGCCCTTCTAGTCGAGCACTTCTCGAGTAGCCTTTACCGTTGGGCATATAAAAATTTATTGATCCAAGCAATTAGCCTTAATTGAGTAAATTAACAATACGCCCCACAAACATTTCTCCCACATAACAGTAAAGGCAATCGAGGTAGTCAGGTAGCCCATTTTGTGGCAACACAAACAAAGAATCATATAAAGAACAGCATCATTAAGTTCTGCCATAAAATTTCAGACTAGATGTGGGATTGAGCAACTTAAAGTTGGGCTTAAGGCACAACTGCAGCATCAACTTGAAGAGAAGTTGTCAGAAGTGGTACTAAATCAAAACTACAAGTGGAGGGGACACTGGCCAAGTTGTCCACCAACAGGACTATTCTCCACTCAGCTCTCTCTCTCTCTCTCTCTGTCTCCTTCTCAAGTAACAGACACATTGATGTATGCATTGCATGTGCGTGCTGGGCCGAGGGACAAGACAAACTGAGACGTGAAGAGAAATTACAAAACTACAAGTTGGCGTAATTTATATGCAGACATGGATAGCAGCACATTGCGGGACAGGAGCAGAAAAGCCGACAAATCGAAGGAAAGTGCTTTCAGAAAATATTATAGGAAAAGCCAATGCAAATCGGGCACGAAAACGAGTGCCAGTCGCTGTTTATAATGCAATGCAAAACTTTGCGGTTGCTCAATTTAAAATGTAAACAAAAATGCTACAAAATGAATTTTTATGATATGCAAATGATCCTGCGCGCAGTGAGCACGCAACGTGTCCTTGTTGGTAACTCGCTTGACCAATGCCCCACCCACTTTCGCAGGCCCTTGAGCTTCGCCTCATGGCAGCATGTATGGAAATTTCCATTAAAAATTTGCGGTGAGCTGCTGTTATTTTTGGAATTTGCGTACGAGTGTTTGCGTAACAACAGCGAAAAACAATTAAGTTTTGATTAGAACCAAGTTGAAAAATCTCTGGAAGCGCCCCAAGCGTCATTCTGCGTTCCTCAATATTTTATGCGCCCGATGTGAGTCCCCAACTTGCGATGACAGCTCAACAGGACTTGCCTTGCACAACCCACAAGGCCTGTCAAGCGTTTGAGCTGTATGATTGTGTGTGTGTGTGTGTGTGTGTGCGTGTCGTCTTCAGTGCAAATAAATGAAATCGGAAGTCGCAGCTCAAAGTCGTCGTTCAGCTTTTCTGATGATGTTCATTTTGGTGGCGCCCGCACATTTATCTGTGTTCATGTGTGTGTGTGTGTGTGTTTGGATCCCCCACAAAGAAGTATTGTCAAAGTTGTGGCACATAAAATATTAAGCAAATTCCCAGCAGCACTGTTCTCGTATTTTGTGCTTTAAAATGCTGTGAACAATCACTTAAAATTATCTCCCTGTAGTTCAGGTAGTCACCATTGACCAACGCGTACTGGGGACTTATCTAACCACAAATACTGAGCCCATTCGCTAGTTGATGGTATTTTAACTTTGCAGCAGTCTTAGTACATATTCTGCATTTCTGCCTTGAAGCTGGCTGCCTTCCCACTGGAAGTAAGGTTTTTATTGCTCCATACAGACTGTGTGAGGAAGAGCTTAAAAGTTTCTGCAAACAGCTCGCCTCATGCATCTTCGTAGAAGTGCGATTCTTAAGTAGAAAAAATAAAAATAATTATTTTGAATTTTTTTCATATTTTTCCTAGGTGTTTTCTAGGAAATGTTCTGCTCTTATTGGCAGCTTAATTAGCTTTCGATTCATATCTTGATTGACTCTCTGTGACAATTATGAAGTAAGATATGACTTAAAATGTAAGAACACCTTCCGGAAAAAATTTAGAAAAATTCATACTTCATAACGGAGCCATGATAAAATGTTTGAAATCGATTTTTGAGATCACCATTCCGAACTGCACTAAAAAATAGTTTCCGTAGAAATTAGTCGTTTTAACTGTAAACAAAATAATAGATTTGTCAAATCGCTCGAAAAGGTTCGCCATGACACAGAACTTAGAGCGATTTAATTTTTTAAGCTTGCTTACAAACCCTTTCGAACTCGACTGCGCAGGGTAAACACCCCGCGAGGTCGAATCAGAGTAGCTCTTTTCGTTTTTATTAACATTTTGAAATGTAAGGTATTTCGTTAGTTCTTTTTTAATCAAAACAAACTTAATTTTCCTTAACTGAGTTAACTTTTTCTTATTTCGCAGTTAAAAAATTCAAATTTTCCACTTGCCAAAATAATAATGATTCTTTTCAACTGCTGCACGGTTACGCGAAAACGGTCAACGAAAATGTAAGCAAAAGACTTACGCTAATTAAAACAAATATCAATCGACGATTAAGGAAAGAAGCAAATCCATAATTGGACCTATCTAGAGTGCAGCCACCTTGCATCCGCATCTGGTCTTCTTTCTAAATCAGACGATATACAGGGTTTGTCCAAAAGTAACAGGACTGAGTCGATTTAAAAATATTTATTGAGCCAATCTTTCAAAATAGGCTCCTGCTGCATTGAAGGCATTCTCTGGAACAGCCTTGGATCCCCTCTGTCGTCTCAAAATGCTTGCCTTACAACGGAATTGTCAGGCGGCGATGGATCGCAATGATCATATTGGTAATTGTTTAGTAGAGCTTCGGCAATTAATGGTTGATCCCAGGTTGTCAGCTTCCGGCCAAGCGTTCCACGCCGCCTGCTAACATTGTACCTGTGTGAACATATGCGAATTGTTGTAGAGCACCCCTCACGGGAAAAAACCGAGGGCCAACGCTGCTCTATAGACCTCGAATTTACAAGAATTATGGTGTCTTCAGATCGCCTGGGACTTTCGCGGTTCAATGGTAAAAACTATTTAAAGTTGAATTATTTTGATAAAAAAACGTATTTGTCTTTGTCTTAAACATAATCATCGTCATCAACATCATCTTCGTCATCAGGATCCTGTGAAATTAAAAAAATGAGGCAAGCTAACTTCGACCCGACCGAAGCTTATATACCCTTGGAGCATGGTATCTGCCTGCCAGTTTGTTATATGGCACCACAATTTTGACAAAATTTTGAAAACAAAAAAAGTTTTTCTCACTAGAACTACTTTTTCGACCGATCGTTTCCATGGCAGCTATATGATACAGTCATCCGATCCGGCCGGTTCCGACAAATGTACTGCGCATTTGTACTAAAAGACTTCGTGCAAAGTTTGGTTAAGATAGCTTTTAAACTGACGGAGAAGATAGGATAGAAACGGACGGACAGACGGACATGGCTATATCAACTCATCTCGTCATGCTGATCAAGAATATATATACTTTATGTGGTCGGAGATGCTTCCTTCTCGTTCCTTCGTTACAAACATCTGAACAATTTTAATATACCCTCTCCAAGGGTATAAAAAATTAAAAAAGAAGCACAGACAATAATTAAAGGAGGCTTATTCCACGTAAGCCCATGAGAGTCGTTTTATGTAGAGGGGCCTACTCCTCTGTAGTCCTCCTCGTGACTATCCTCCTCCTATAAATTAATCATTTGTAAAGATCTGAAGACACCATAATTCTTGTAAATTCGCGGACCATGGAGGGATTTTTTTTCGATTTTTTTGGTGAAGGGTAGCTCTACTAAACAATTACCATCATATCAAACGTCTCTGTCGTACCTCTGCTCTAACGACAGCTGTATTATCGGCTAGCAACACTCACAGAAACACGTCGCTCGAAAATGCCTGTCCTGACTCTCCAGGTGCTCGGAAACAACTGAGCAGCCGATCGTTCGTTAGCTAGGAACGCCCTCAGTCAGTCGCTGCGGAAGGAAATCGGTACTTTCACTTTCCAGACAAACGCTGTAGAATCTAAAAACGAGAAAGGTAAGGCTAACTTCTTCTGTGCTTAAGTTTTGACACACTTGAATCGCTTGTCTCAACGGTTTAGCGACTTCGACCAAACTTCGCAGATCAGCTTCAAAACATTTAATATTACCCATGATCGTGATTGAGAGCGGTAATATTGAGAAAAAAATGGGTTTTCTGACTAAAACCCATTTTCCGACCGATCATTTGTATGGCAGCTACAACAAGTAGTCATCCGATCCGAGCGGTTGCGACATATTAGCAGTGTGCAGACAAAAGAAGACTCTGTGCAAAGTTTCAGCTCGCAAGCTTCAAAACTGAGGGACAAGTTCGCGTAGAAACAGACAGACGGACACACGGACGGACAAAGCTTAATCGACTCATGCTGATAAAGTATATATCGCTCACTTACTGCAATACTGGCATAACTCAAAATAATCCATTTTGAGAAAAACGCGCTTAAAGTTCACAATGGGTTTAACGCAGAAAATATGATTCTTTAAGTTTCGAGTAAATTATAAATTTAAAAAGCTTATTATTAAAATTTGAAAATACGAATTTGAAAGACGAATTATGTTGGCACAATTTTGACATCAGGACAACTACGATATGACGCTCTTGTAATAACATATAAATGAACCTGTAAAATGATATTTCGACATATTTTGATCTCATGTGAAAAATATAAGAGATACCAATATGAAAATTTTACACAAAATAAAACACACACATATCTGCATCATAAAGTCAAAAATCGTGTTTTTTGAGTTATGCCAGTATTGAAGTAAGTGAGCGATATATACTTTATGTGGTCGAAGATGATTCCTTGTATGCATTGCAAACTACTGGGCAAAATTATAATACACTTTTCAAGTGTATAAAAAATCGTATTTGGAAATGAATGTATAATGAATCATATATATTTTATAAAGAAAGGAATATTAATTTTTATACTCTGTGCCAAAGGTACATAGGGAGAAGAAATCATTTCCGATCCTATAAAGTATTTATATTCTTGATCAGTTGATATAGCCATGTCCGTCTGTCCGTCCGTCCGTCTATCTGTCCGTCGGTATGAACAATCAGATCTCTGAGATGGTAAGAGATAGAGGTTTGACATGTATGGGACAAATGCTTCTTATAGCTGCAGGCAGATCAAGTTTATTCTCAATTTTTGCCACGCCCCCTCCCGCCCCCGCAATTTATAAAAGACCTTATATTTCCTACAGTTTTGAAGATATACCATTCGTACCTTCAAGAGATAGTTGGTAATTAGCAAAATGTATCGATTAGATCGGATAAGCGGTTCTCAAGTTATGAGCAAATAAGTAAACAACCCTCCCCCCACCCACTCCCACCCTTAAAGAGAGAGAAAGAGAGAAGGAGAGAGAGAATTAGAGATAAGCGCAGCACCAGCAATGCATCCAGCTTCTACTCCAGGTACAGAGTATGTTATAGTCGGGCTTGACCGACTTTCTTACTTGTTTTTTTTTTTGAATTGTCAAGAATATACTACACCCAAAAGCAGAACGTATATATGGGAGTCAAAATGCCTTTATGCAGTCGACTCACACCTCTTCATTATGACAACAATTAAGTGAAAAAACTACAAATGGCAAGCATAGCATTTTTGCGACGCAGTGGAATCAGAATGTTGTTGTGGCGCCCCTTCGTTAATGTGTGCGGAACACCAGTGTACCACAGACGCTGCGATACCTCAGCCTATCTTAACCAATTTCTTAGATAGATCAACATTAGGTTGAAACGTTTCCCCTCAAATCAAGCGAGTATGTTATTCCGAAATCGACATCATCCATGAAATCATCCAAAAATTCATCCATTGCTGAATCAATTTGGTCACATTCAAACGTGCAGCTTACTAAGGCAGTACACGAAACACTTAATTCAGAAGAATATCTTTTATGCTTTTATATGGGATTTTTATTTATATAATAATTTCTTCACAAATCGTAAAAACCTAGCAGGCAGAACATCAAATGTTATGGTGCACAGATTTTGTGTACAGAGAGCTGCTCACAATGCTAGTCGGGCAAACTTGCCCAAGTGCCCATGTGCACCACAAAGTGAATACCCTAAATGTATATGTTTTTATATTATATTTTGGAAAAGGAATTTTTGTAAATATATTCAAAATTCTGTCTGCATTTGACTGTTCCGAATTTCAAAAATTTTATGGGCGGTAAAATTTTGATTAAGAGATTTAGATAGAGAGAATTGTTAGATGTTCTCGCTTCCAAAACCGACAGTTATTCTACATTTGACAAAACGTTTCAACCGAATTCGCTCATACATAGTTTCTTGGAAATCACAATAGTAAGCAGGCCTGAAGGATTTGAAAATCCCCCAGGAATTTCAGATTTGGGATAGAAACCCTTGCTAAACATAAATTTTTGGGTAATCCATAACGGTGCTTACGTTCTTACAACTGTTCAGAAATGATCTCAACTGTTAAATATGAAGGAGAATAAATATGGCAAAGCTTACTGGTGTGTGTGACGAGATTCCTGGAAATCTTAATGGCTTGGGCCACAGCTGCATTTTTATTTCTTAGCAGATAGCGTCATATTTTACCCCAGAAATAATACATTTTAAAAACTTGTTGCATCTTCTCGGTAGAATAAATCATTTGTCAACGAGCCACATTGGAGTCCGTGCCGAGGCACGCTAATGTGGTCAATGCCAACTGTTGCCAGTCCGAGGCGGACAGCCGTTCAATTGCAGGATGCAGGCTGAATGACTCTATAAATGCATCTGCCTCCCTGGCTTCCTTTCGTATAAAATTCAAGTGAATGTTTCGCTGGCAGTGTTCCAAACGAGGCAGTGGGCATAGTCAACGGAAAAGGAAGAGCGCAAAAAATTACGACTGCAAAATGGCAATGGCGACGATGGCTTTGGCAATGGCGTTGGCAACGGAGATGGCTAGACTAAGTGGCCAAACATGAACAAAAACTTTGCCCGTTGTGCGGCCGGCAAGTTGAAACTAATGACAATTTTGTTGTAATTAGTTGCGGCTTTGCCGTAAACCAACAAATGCGCCGCCAACAAATAAGTTGTCAGCTAACTTAAGTAAAGCCATTTTCATAGTTTTCATCGCTGGCATTTGCGGCGGCAAATCTTTTTGCTTCAGCTCAAATTTGCCGGAAATGAGATTCATTTGTTTTCCTTTCCCAAGATTGTGTTTGTGTGCGTGTACCGTATACATCGCTGTGGCTGCGTGGGCGTTCTAATTACAGGGCAACATTTTACATTTGCCAGCCAGGTATTTCATAATCGTAGATGGAGCCAACACTTGGCTTTTAATTATTTTAAATTGCAGCTATGCAGCTGCTGGTGACGTGCTAGGGAGGAATACACGAATCCTCATCCGAGGCCACAAAATATGCCACACAGCAGCTGTTGGCCAACTAGCTTTTGCTTTGCTTTGCTTTGGTTGAGTTAGAGCTCTGGCTAAAGCCAGACATTTCAAAAATTCAAAATTGCTCACCTATGAAACTGCTGATGAATTCCCCCAAAGGATGTGTAAATGAGGGAAATTAAAGTCCTTCTTTAAGCTTACAGAAAGACAGTTCAATGAGGCCATGTCGGAGTTCAGTCCAGTAAAAACAGAATGTACTAAGCACATTAACATGTCTGTTTAGCCAAAAATGGGCTATCAGCTGGTGCTGATAGGCTGCCTGCTGAGTTTTTTAAGACTGGAGGCGAGGAGGTAAAGTGCATGCACCAACTCCTTCGAAAATTGAAATCTAGGTGTAATTTGCCCACTTTCTTAAAAGGAAGACCCTACACTTTGCGCCGACTACCGGGGAACAGTCTCCTTCTTATAGTGCATTATTTGTGAACGGCTAAAGAATTGGACCTTATCAGTGTGGCTTTAGACCTGGTAAATCCACCACAGACCAGATGTTTACTTTACGACATATCGTGGAGAAGACCTATGAGAGAAATATCAAAACGTACCTTCTTTTTGTTGATGTCAGGCTTCGACACACGGATAAGGTAAAGGTTCTTTTCAGCCCTGTCTGCTTCTGCAAGAGCAGCAAAGCACGTTCGGCTTTGCATGATGACGTTGAGAAGCAAAGCTCCTTCAAAATAGAAAAAAACCTCTCCGAAACATTTAATACCGAAATAAATGTTGGCCTTTTTGACTTCTATAACCTGCTGATAATACACTGCGCCATTGTTCACATACCCATGAGCTTACCGGCGCGTGAAAACCAATACAAATTCACAAAATATATCTCAAAAAATAAAAACCCAGTCGGTGCATGCCAGAAGACCATATTTATTGCCAACTTGTCATATAAGAATGCATGAAGAAACCTGAAGGTTCCGTATCATTGCGCTCTCGTTTTTCTTATAACCGTAACCGTATAACCTTTATTTATATAACCGGTTATCAGTACCGTAACCGAAACAAATATTTGGGTTAATCCCGGTTTTTCCTCCACAGCCAGCTCCATGGACTGGAGGCGTATATGTTTGTAAAATAAAAATGGTGGAATTATTAAGGTGAAGCTAGTCTTCGCCTTGACAATTCCACATGGTGCGTGCTTAGTTAAACGAATTTGAACATGTTTGATTGTTAGGCTGCCTTCACACTGTTCGACACGTGACACATGATAGTCTAGAAGTCCTGCTTTTGGTTCTGTTTTAAGTTTATATAGTTTGACAAGCTGACATGTTTCATGTGTCGAAAAATTGATTGAATTATTTGTGGAATAAGCGCCAATTCAAGGTTGACGGAAATTTTCAGTGCAGTATCCGCTTATATGATCACGGTATCAAGTACAAAAAAATCTGAAAATTAGGCTGTTCTAAATAACAATCTCACTTCTTCATTAAATATGTTTCCAAAACAAAAGAAAGTAGACATTTTGGAATGGTGGATAAAAACAACACTATTTTCAAATGTTTTTAAGTTATCAAAAGTTGTGCTACCAAACCCGCCCTCGCATGTCTCGCTTGGACAGTCAAACTCTAAATGCTATTATGATATTTCGATGTAATTACAATCTCAATTAATTTGTCATCTCTGAGAATAAACATTTGTTTCATAAATCAAATAAATTCATATTTATCTAATAAATTAAATAAATTAAAATTAAAATTTCAAAAGGCGAAAACAAAGGTGTTAATTCTGTGTAAGAAATTTGAATTTAGTACATTTACTAAATGTGATTCCAAATGGGGCAAGATTTGTCAAAGTAATAGTTTATACTAATAACCGTAACCGTAACCGAAAGCCAAAACAGAATGAGGTTAAAAACCGTAACCCCAACCGTAACCCATATCTCACAACCGTAATATAACCGTAACCGGAAAAAGAGGTCATCCTTAACAGTAATCGTAACCCAAACCGTTATTCGTTTCGGTTTTAATCTCTGGTACTAAGTTAAAAATAAATGCTATAAAAGACAGAAGACGGGCTGAACATAATGGATTTCAATATGGATCACGGGTAAAAAGTAATTAATATATTATGTTCTAACTTTAATGTCAGTTTGTAAAAAATTGAATTTGCACTGAAAGCTTGATAACAAAAATATTATTTTGATAAAAGCAAGTATCAAAATAATAAAAATAGTTTAACAATTGAAATATTTAATTGATACTTTAAAATTAATACAAATAATATGGGGAAGCTAACTTCGACTCGACCAAAGTTTACAGTCCCTTGCAGCATGAGTTTCAGTCAGTTTTTCTATGGCAGCTATAAGATTTATTCATCAGATTTTAATTAAACTCTCCAAATTTATTTTGAAACAGATTCATATTCATATATGCTATAGATGACTATCCGGCCGGTTTCGACATATGTACAGCGTATTTGTACCAAATGACTTGGTACAAACAAAGTTTGGTTAAGATAGCTTTAAAACTGACGGAGATAGAAAAGATACAGACGGACATGGCTATATCAGCTTACCTCGCCATGATGATCAAGAATATATATACGTTATATACCCTCTCCAAGGATATAAAAATCAGTCGAGTTAAGTGCAACCCCAACCAAAGGAATAGTCATTAGATTATCACCTTCTTAACTATCATTTCTGTACATCTTTTGTTCCCTGTCTGAAATCAATGTAAAGTGCTCATGATTAATGAAAAACACAAGCATATCCAAAGAAAAAAGTTCCTAAGGGCAGAACTCAAGCTGTGCACTGTAATTTTTCACTTCTCTTCTTTTATCTGCCTGCAGCAAGTGCGGCAGCATTCACAGCTCTGAAACTCTGGCAAGGGGTAATTTAATTTTGTCCAGCTGTTTGCAATCGCTCTGCATAAAAGTGGAGTCTACATAGCCAAGTCCATCCAGTCAAAGTGAGACAGTTGTCTGTCTAGATGGCGTTAATTAGAGTAACCAAGTTTTGGTAGTGACTTTTGGCTGCATGTGACTCCAAACTTTTTGTCAAGTGTTTCAACATTTGTAATGCCATAATTCCCATGGTCTGAAAGGGTATAGCAACTGCCTTGCACCAGAGTTGACTTCAGCTCCTTTAATTTCGCTCGCTTTAATATTTTAGAGAATAGCGTTCGCTCGATCAAGATGATTTATTTTATAAGTAAAAAGACCTTGCAGCCTCCCCTCCACTCTAAATTGCCAGGCAAGTGCACTTAAAGGCGACAGCAAGCGCGTTTATCTGCCAGCAACCCGCACAGCTAACCCAAATAGTTTTAGACGAAAAAAGCAGAGGACTGAACTGATGCTTCATGCAAAATCAAATGCAAAGTTTTAATGCCAAGAAAGGAGGGGCGTGGCGCCGGGCTGCATTGGCGACATTGAGGGGGCAAAGTTTTTATTTGAAGAGTGCGCGCGCGTGTGAGCTTAAGACACTTTCAGCACAATCCATCATTAGGAAGAAGCAGCTGCTTCCTGCTGCGCTCAGCTCAATCCGCTTTGAGATGCGCCCGACAATATTTTTCAATTTTCCACAGCAATCGAGCGTTGATAACAAAACTAATGGTGAGTGCAGTTAGGTGGTGGCGTCTTCAGGCTGAAACAGACAGCAAATCCAAATGAAAACCGCAAAGCTCCCGCTGAGATGATGGGACATAAACCAATAAAACGCACATGTTCCCGCTCCCGACGGGAAGGAGGTGAATGGGCAGTTTCATTAACAGTTCGCAAAACTTGATATTGACGTAATATCATTGGCCAATTACAATATCCTTCCGAATTGGTGTATTTTGCGCAGTGAATTTAAAAACGGATTCCATGCGATTAAAGGAAACTGGCAAAAGCCAAACGGCAACCGCAACCCAATGACGGACCAAATAACCGCAAGTTCGTCATCAGTGCTTGGATCCGCTGTTGTTTCTCTTGATGCCGTGTGGGAGCGCCGTGTTTATTAATGAGCTTGCGTCCTGCAATCTGCCACATGCAGCGTTCCCGCGGGATGGTCATTATTGTCCACTCGGTTTGCTCTGCTCATCTGCTCTGCGCCTTATTTAAATCACTGGCCCACACGATAATCACAATCAAAATGTATGCAAATTGAGCAGCGAAACGCTTGGTGGCCGTCCATCCACTCTACAAGCCATCCCATTTAATCTGCTTTTTCCTTTTGAATGCAGCGGCGAGTTGATTAAGTGGCGGGATGCGTTGGAATGCAGCTTAAGTGTGGCTAGCGTGGGTTTATCCATATGTATGTATATTTGAAAATTAATTAACAAGAGTTGCAAAGGATGAAAGCGTAATTGAAGGAATTTAAAGTGGAAACATTTTAAAAAATACCATTCGATGGAGAGCAAGCAAAGTGCTAGACAATTATTCGGAAATTAATTCTTTAAAAAGTATATACCGTTTACTTCTTGCATTTGAAATCAGATCGCCTTTTTTGGATTCAAAACTAAATGATGGAGCTATACAGCCGTTATTCCATTTTAAGTTTCGCACAAAATGTAGAATTTCAAACCAGTTTTGGTTCCATATTTGGCCTCGAATACACTGATATATCGAGTTAACGGGCAAATATAATGCGAGAACGTTGTCTTTTAATATAAATTTAATTTTTAACAAATTTTCTGAAATATCAAAAACATACTCCCATGCTTTCTTTCCCTCACTCACCCATCTTCCCACTGACAAGTCACCTTTTTCAACTGTCCTCTTCCACTTTTCCTCTCTGTCGTCACTATCAAGTCATTGTTAAGTCACTAACAAGTCACTGTCAAGTCACTGTCAAGTCACTGTCAAGTCACTGTCAAGTCACAGTCATGTCACTGTCAAGTCACTGCCAAATCACTGTCAAATCACTGTCGAGTCACTGCCACAAGTCACTGTCAAGTAAATGTCAAGTCACTGTTAAGCCACTGTCAAGTCACTGTCAAGTCATTGTTAAGTCACTGACAAGTCACTGACAAGTCACTGTCAAGTCACTGTCAAGTCACAGTCATGTCACTGTCAAGTCACTGTCAAGTCACAGTCATGTCACTGTCAAGTCACTGTCAAGTCACTGTCAAGTCACTGTCAAGTCACTGTCAAGTCACTGTTAAGCCACTGTCAAGTCACTGTCAAGTCATTGTTAAGTCACTGACAAGTCACTGTCAAGTTACTGTCAAATCACTGTCAATTCACTGTCGAGTCACTGCCAAGTCACTGTCAAGTCACAGCAAAGTCACTGTCAAGTCACTGTCAAGTCACTGCAAAGTCACTGTCAAGTCACTGTCAATGTCAAGTCACTGTTAAGCCACTGTCAAGATACTATTTCCCCATCTCTTTCCGCTCCTGCCAGTCGGAAAATTTATAGCGCCGCTAACTTGACAGGTGCAGACGGTAATTGACAGGCAAAAACAGCTGATTCAATTCCGATGGGACACGAGAAAAAAATGTTTGGTAATTTTTCTGAGCAGCACGATTGTCTCAATTTGAAACTAACGCAAAGTTTTTGCATTGTCCAAGATTTCTGCATTCTACATATCCCTTAAACTTCTTCGAATATTAAAAAAAAAACAACACAATTAACTAAATTTTAATTCCGGCAAATGTGATAAATGACATATGTATGGCCCATAGAGAAACACCCAAGATCTACAAATCGGTTGTCAATATACCAAATTTATTCCGATCGTTTAAATCATTCCTTTTACTACAACAAAGATATGGTGTCTATAGCCTATAAATCTAAATTAAATCTATCAGGACAAAAGTCTGATATAAAACGACGAGACATTGTGCTGAGAGCAGACATGCGCCAAATTTCTCAACAGCAAGAACAACAATACAACAAAGGGTTTACTTTAGAAATGTTACTCATAATTAGCGTGCGCTTAGACAAAAGACTATATTACAAAACGGACACAAAAATTGTGCTCACTTATACAGACACCTACTTGTCCATAATAATAAGCAAATAGACTCAGTTTCAAACTCCGTAGTTGACTAGTTGGACGCTTTTGTTATCTGCATGTAAACATTTTGTAAACTATTTCATTTGTAACAAGTGTAAAAATTGTGGGTTTTCTTGTGTTATTGTTTGTATATAGCCCTGATAACAAATGCAGCCGGCAACACAAAATAAAGCACATAAAATACACACGACTTTGAGCCTGCCAACTGTTATTCTTAAAGGTTTTTCTAAATGAATTTGAAAAATTTCTTACTTCAATAAGAGGTTTTATTTTGTCCAATCAAACTGATTCTTGAGAATGATACCATCAATGCATCGATTTTACATTGTTACTGCGAAAATGTATATTTTAGCGAATTTTGATCAACTTAGGTTGTGTACGCCTTGGTGGTTAGCCAAGCGAAAGTAATTTATGTTGTGTCATTAGAGCAATGTCATCCCGCAGTTAATAAGGGACGGTAATTATAAAGTCGAAAATCCAGAAAGTTTTTGTTGGCACATGTGGTCTGTTAAAGAGAATAAATAGAGAGGTCTTAAAAATGATAGATAAGTCGTGATGACCTTAATCGAAGTATTGTTCACTCCATTGATGACAAGCATTTTCTCAAATCTAAATACTAAAATCTGAAGGCATGGTCCAAGCCATTAATATTTTATTATATTGTTTTCTGATAAATTAAAAAAACTCGCGCATGGACACGATGGACATTTTACAATTTATTTCCAGATAGAAGACAAGATGGTAAGAGGATTCACATGTATGAACAATAAACTGTACCTGCCTTATATGAAAAGTAATTTTTGTCTAGTTCTTAGCACAACATGGCTCAAAAAGTTCTGTATATTATGTAGAAAATTTAATTTATTGGATGGACACTTTTGTAAAAGGTATCTGCTAGATGGACAGTTCAACGATAATTAATGAGAAATTGAAACTTTTCAAGCCTTGGCGAGACCATACCTTATTGAGGTGTGATTTTTTATTTTTGGTAAATTTTCTATAAAATATACTGCATTTTTTTAGCCATGTTGTGCAAAGATCATCACGTGTTGAAAATCGTATGGAGAAAAGTCTGGTCTAATGAACAATGTTCATTGAAAATATAATTCATGTATTATTGTCACAGTTTGTCACGTCCCCCTCAATTTTGGAATACTGTTTTCCATCCACAACACGTAGGGGTGGCTATTTGGGCATGCGAAGTTTTAGGGCATCAAGAGCAGATCCACAAATACATTGAATAAATGACGTTAAGCGTGTTAGAATGTCGCAACTGCGTTCTTTTCAATCACAAGAGTCAACAACAACAATTTAAGCAGAGACAAGCGCATCTGACAGATGTTAACACATGCAGAACAATTGACCGACAACGCCAAAAGTACATCGAGCACTTACATCAGCTTCGTTCCTTCGTCTTGCATTCGAATATGAGCCTGTTATCGAATATTCCGCTTTTGGCGGAAAATTCTATTAATCTTTTTTGGACCAAGATTGACGTTCCCCTCTAAAAAAATGTGCTTGTCCAGTCTACAGGGTACTCAAAAGTCGGGACACTTGACTACACCACTTTTAATTATTCATTTGCATTTGTAGCCGTCTTTTAATGATTTCAGACTTTAAACGCTCCAACAACCCAAAAAATTACTAGCTATTGACGGTTTTGCCTAGTCGGCGAACATTATTTAGCGTAACCAAAACCCTGAAGTTTGAGTGCGTTCGTGTACTTGATCACTGAGGTCCAACACCTTTCTCAAGCCGTGTTTTGGTGTAAGATATTATGCGAAACCTATCGCATGAACTTCAATGTTCAGCTGGACGTCATAAATTTGGTCCTTTTAATTATAAAGGATAAAGTTGGCATTAACAGACAGAGGGTTAATGCTATGCCGTTCTTGTGATTCTCTACAATGTTGCCTCTACCATGGCAGGCATAAATGTAGAAAATGTTTAACTAGAGTCAGGGGAACTTATTTATAGATGAACTTTGTCCCCAAAGTGCACGTTTTCGTTTTAAAGTTCACTTTCAGCACTCGTATATCACTGAGTGAATAATAAATGCCACCGTCTATCTACGGTCAGATTTGGCCTTTTGTTTCATTCCCACTTCCAACGCCTCATTACCATCCTCTGGCGAGCTGCACAAACACAGATAAACTTTAATGGCACGAGGAAAGCATCGCCTTGTCGCGAGACAACGAAAATGTTGTTGGTGTTTGCCTTTCGACTGCACTTTAAGCACCGAAGTTTGTTAATGCGAATACGTGAGTGTTGTTCAGATTCACGCAGAGCAGCTTCAGCTAGATGGAGCGAAAGTTCCATGGTGTTACCCAACTAGCAGGAGCCCTTGTCTAGTTTCATTTGCGTTAAGGCAAATGCCGGAAGCCTCGTAATTCAACGGGCAAGACAAACACACAATACAACGTTCACTTCCATCTCATTATTGATGTGCAAAACTTCAATATGCCTCGCGCCGGCCGACACCTTATATAACCCTCCAGCTGATGAAGGTGAAGTGGTGGTGGCTGCCAACTACTCTGGGGCAGCATTAATAAATTCCGCACGTTCTCAAGCCCTCCTTATAAATCTGCTTCAAGCTTATCCTTGAAAATTGCAATTGCAAAGCAGCCGCCGAGCACAAGCCCCACACAAACTGGGGTAGGCCCGAGGCAAAGACAAAGATCCAGCAGTAAAAAAAACAACGCACTGCATTCCAGGCATTAAAATAACAACAATAAGAGACTCACATAGGCTTCCAGGCAAACGACCGAAGTCCCTTTGGGGACCTGCCCCACGAATTGAAAAAAAAAATACAAATAAAGGCGGTCGCCTTTTATGGATAAAGTCACGGATAAACTGGCTCTGGCTGGGGCAATGTTTTTGTCCTGCCAACTGCAACAGTTTGCGTAGCCTTCCAGCGCCTGCGCGTTGCGTATGCGAGAAGTCGCAGTGCATGGGCAGCAACAGGCGAAAGTAAAAACAACATAGCATCAACAACAGAAACAACAAGGATCAGGGTACGCCATCGAAGTAATGCATTTTTATGCATTAGACGAGCCCCAGCTGCAAAATGGTTGCCTATTCTCCTTGTTCCCTTTACACGGTTCAGGAAACGCTCACTAAAAGAGGAATGAGAATGAGCAGCAGACGTTTATGCCTAAATGTTCCCTTGGTACCAGGAATGTCCCCCGAAAGACGCCAACAAATTTAGGTTCTAAAATACCCCGGTTGAACATTTGTTCATCAATTTTAGCCATTCGCGATTTTGGAATTAAGAACTGTGGTATTGTCTTGATAAGCCAAATATATAGCGCTTTTTTTTATTCCGTCAGTCTTTTGCTTTTGTCAGTTGTCTGTCGTACAACGAGGTTCGCTTGTGATATGATTTCAGGTTGAAGTAGACATCGAAATTCATAATACAGAGTGAGACACATAGCTATTTGAATTAAAAAGAGACAGCTATGATCTATCTCGAGAAAGGCAAAAACAATGCTCATGGCACTGAAACAGCAAGCGCGTCATCGAGTGCCGGTCGATTTTCATCGTGAACGTTTAGAAGTTGGCGTTTGATCTGCAGCGAGTTTCTTCTTCTGAATTTCTTCTTCTTGTGAATTTCAATATTCGTTCTGTGCTACAGCGTGTGGAAGTGTGGTGACCCAAGATTATATTACACATAACAAATATTACTATACACACATATTTTCCGTGTTTTTTCACTCTTCCGTTTCTGTGTTTCGGAGGAAACAAGAGGATTCGTGCGTTTCGTCTACGTTTGCTTTGATGATTTCGTACAGAGGATAAGACTTATCCAAAATTAATTTAATCTTTATTCATTTTGTATAATAAAAGAGTTTGTCCTGACTGATTCACTGACTGATTAACTGATTGGTAATATACGCCGAGCCCGAACAGTAAGAGATAAAAGATAATTTGGGGCTTACTGAACCGTGGTTACTGTTCGGTTCGGTTCGGTTTGCTCTTTTTTCATTTAAATAACTAAAGAACAAGTATTCGGATTATTCATAAACCAAAGACTTAGGTTTTCAGTTAATCGGGTTTGTACAAAATTTCGACGTCAATTTCCGTATCAACGTTCTTATTTCGATTTGAAATCCTACAACTTTACATATCAAGTGACGAAAACATCTTTGCACAGTGGGTCGAATTCCCAAATAATTGGCATAAAGTCGAAAATTTCATTTTTAATAATACACCTTAAAAATACATAGTCTATGTACAAAGAATTGAATAATATTTTCGATAGTTTGGCAACCCTGAAATTGTTATCGATTATCGAAGTCAGGTGTTGAGTGCAGTGATTGTTGCGATAAAATTGGCGACAACTATTTCTTAACTTTGCACGTCGTGTAAAGTTGCACAAAAAATTTTGCCAAATTATGGATAATAAAGGCCAGGGTATGTAGAATAAATAAATTGAAGCATTCCTTGATAATGTTCATTATGTTGCTTTAAATTGTGTTGTTTTGTGTTGGACCTAAACAGAGGAAACTTAACCAAAGTGCAAGTTTTCTGTGGAGCAAAACTAACGTTGTGCGTGTTTGTGTATGTCAAAATAAAGAAGAAAGTATGTATTAAAAGATAATAGTTATCCCGCGTGCTTTAAACTTAAAGATGAGCTTGAACTCTATCATCCAACGCTGCTGGTCGTACGAATGGCAACTCTTCAGCTAATACAAAGTGGATATTTGCCCAACTGAAGGAATGTACATTTAAAATTTGACCATAAATTACTTAAAATTTAATTTTAGCTTTTTATTCACAGTTCTCAAAACTTTGTTTTCAGATTACGTATACGCAGTGTTGCCATATAAGAGCGGTAGGGGTAGGCGTGGTCAATTTAACTTAACATTTTGTTTAAATATTCTAGGTGTTATTTCTACTTAAAGTACCAAGTTTCAACTCGATATCTGCAACACACGACTTTATGCCAATTATTTGGGAATTCGACCCACTGTGCTTTGGTCAAACTCCAATGTGGAAAATGTTCATTCTACTGACACTTGTGTGGGTGAAACTGCTAGCACTGTTCAGGTTATGCTTAAGTGGATTTTTCTGATAAATTTTCCAACATTTAATAATCTTTAGGTAAAAGCTAACAATCGATATTTTACTTTTTCATGGAATTGAATCCCTGTTATTGAGTTGTTTGGCAAGCATTACCAATTCGTCTTTACTTATCTCGTTCAAAAAAATTAACCGTTATGTTTTTATTAACGGTTTGAACTTTGTTGTATATTAACATTAAATGAGAAGGTAGCTAACTTTTTTTCCTTCTCTGATAGCAAGTTTGATTCCTGGAATCACAGAAATCGAATTCAAAAACAGCCAGAGCTCTTTTTTGCAAAGAGTTGACAATTACTGAGCTATGTCGTCCTCCCAGCCAAAGAAATACTCATTTTCTATTTCAAGCCAATCTCAATTGAAGATAAAAAGTTAACGTTTGAGTTTTAAGTAAGTTGACCCCCCCACGCATAATACAATCAAGACTTGGCTTATTACAATTTTGGGTCCTTAGCAAATTTAATAAGGTTGGTGTTCTTAGCTTTTTTTCAACAACTCTGCTTTTCCAAGTATTTTCGTAATATTTTTAAGCTAATTGCTACTCAATACCTAGCTGAAGTGAACCGAACCGAACCATTTCATTTTTCGGTTTTTGGTCGGTTTACGGTTCGGTTCACGACGGTTCAAATCCCAAAAACACGGGCAAAATTCGAAAAACGCTTTTGAATTGGCCTAAAGTTTGTACTCGGGGATTTTCGGGGTCGCTGATCACGAATCCGACGTCAAAAATTAGAAAAACAAAATGGTGGATCCAATATGGCGGACAATTTCTTCAAAAACGCATTTGATTTGGATGAAAGCCTGTACTCGGGGGTTTTCGGGGTTGCAGATAACGAATCCGAAGTCACAACTTAGAAAAACAAAATGGCGGATCCAATATGGCGGACAATTTCTTCGGAAACGTACTTGATTTGGCTGGAACATCGAAAAAACCCGTTTATCGATAATATCTCGATAACTGTTTAACAGATTTTTTTTTCAAGTCGATTTTCGTGCTCAGCGGGCCAAAATACTTTAGAAATAGTTGGTTTGGTGAATTGGGGGAGAGTGTTGTTGAGCTGTGTATGTATATTATGTCGCGACAATTCTCGCACAAAAATAATCACCGAGACTAAACCTGCAGCTAAAGGCAGCTAATTTTTGACTATGTTTTGAAGAATTGTCTAAATAATAATTTCTTATTCGTTTGAGAATGGGATCTGCTGGGAATTTTCACTTATTGCTTTTTCAACACGATTTTATTTAGAATGTGACCGAAGAAAAAAACCTCCTTTAGTGAGAAAAACTTTTTTGTTTTTCGTGCTATCGCTCCCAACACATAATTTCACCAAGATTTGTCGAGATCGGACAACTATCTAGTATAGCTCCCATACAAAAGATAGGCCTGAAAAAATCTTTGTGAGAAAAACTTTTTTATTTTTAATAGGAACATGAGGCACACGCATTTTTTTTAAAAATACAATCCATGTATGGTCAATTCTAAGACTTACTTTAAAACAAATCGCAAATCTTTAACTTTCTTAGCGTAAATCCAAACACTTTAAAAAGGCGTGTGCTCATGTAAATAGTGCATGCAAACATGTTCATAGTTTCGTGTGCATGCATTTAAAAAAGTCAATTGTACAGATCAGTCCCGACTGTAATATACTCTGTACCTGCGGTAGCAGCATAAATCAGCGCTGCTCCTGCGGTGCGGTAGCTAACTTTCTTTTGATTATAAAATCAAGATCAAGAATATGTAGGTATATACTTTAAAGGGTCGTAAATGTTTCCTTCTCCCTGTTACATGCAAGCAACACTGACCGCTGCAACAAAATGACGCGTGGAGTAAACTCTCTCAAATAAAACGGCATATTATGCAGAAGCACAGACTTTGCACCGCTGTACCAACGTCAAGGGCTGGGGCTTTTGGTCCCTTAGCTTTTTCCTATGCCAACAGCTGCTGTGCTTATTTAAAATTTATGAAATCGCATCATCTGCACAGCACGTTCCATTATTTGCCAGATAACTCAACAACTGGCGATGGCAAACAGCATGGCGAGCACGCGCCCAAGGACTAGGAATAGTCTACAACTTCTACCTGGCCATATGTGCGTATCAGAGAACCTGTGGATGAGTGTGCGTGTGTGTGTGTGCAAACAAACACTGGACATTTTTCAAAAGCTTCGACGACTGAAAGCAGCAGCAGGAGCAGGAGCACCAGCATGAAGCATCTTTCTCTAGGATTTATGCGTGTAATGTGAAAAATTTCAACCAGCAAATGCTGTAAATTTCTGTCACATCCCCCCGTCACCCGTGTGTCCGAGCATATTTGTGTTTAACCAAGCATAATCCTATTAAATGTGACAGGGGACGACAATTGGATGAATTTTTGGCCCAGACAGCGGACCGTGTAATGGCCAGATGCATTGTCCGCTCGGTGGAGTGTATTAAAATATGACAAACTGTTTAGGATTTGGCCCCTCCGGCGAGTCAATGTCGGTGGGTTGGCCCTCCCACCGAAATGAGATTTTGATTAATGCGCCACGTACATCCCAGGCGTGGGTGCGGGACCCAGGCTGCATTAGCGTCAGCATGCAAAAATGCCCGCAGCTTTGAAACGGCATCTGCACATGAAGTGTTGCGCATATGCAAAAGTACTAGCGAGGGGCACAAGGCGACCGAGGTCAGCCCACGTGGGCCGGCCACATTCATTTGTCTTGCTCAGCACGCGGCAGGAGCTGCTTGTGCCAGGAACAGAAACATTGCACTTGACATATAGGCAGAGGAGGAACTGCAATCGTCGTCAGCAACGCTGTATGGGGGTCTAATGCAATTGGCGAATATAAAATATTTAAGATACTGACGCAAATGGCAACGTAAGTATCTCATGTGTCGTGCACATCTCAAATCGAATTATGCACATTGCACAGGAAAAAGGAACAGCACGCAACGCGAGCCCATGTTGAAGAGAGTTGTTGTCTGCATGCAGCCAGACCAAGCGCTTCCGCTGCCTCAGATGAAATGGGCGCGGAGCATAGAAGGAATATAAACGATTTTCACATTAGCCAGCAGTCCGCCCTTAGCCCTGCACGCTGCGCTGTCAGCTGTCTTTCTATGCACTTGACTACCCCAGGACGGGCGATGTCGGAAGACATTGCGTTGGGTCTCCTTTTTTTGAAGCTGCCAACATCTTCCGCCTTGCCATTTGACATCGTGTCTGCCTTGTTGGCGAGGTATCATAATGGTTTCATATGTCATACGAAGTTGTTTTGCTCACAGAAACATTTTCAGGTTCATGTTGTTTGCATTCCAAGCAATTCGTTTACCTTGGAGAAATTCAGATCTTTAAATGTCAGAACTGTTTGGCTAGGCTCTCGCGGAGAAACCACGTTTAAAACACTCAAAAGGTTGCGGTAACTATTTATATTTCGGGAATAGCAAATAACACAGTGTTAGAGCGAAAATATATTTTCGAAATGACCTAGCATACGCTGTAGAGCAGATCGAGTTCAGCATTTCCTCATACTTGGTTTTCTTCTTACACCCCCAAAATCTAAAGTTTGGCCCACAAATATGCAGTTAAGCGTAACGATTCTTCTGCAAGCATATAATACATACATACATACATTCTTGTGTGGTCATTTGTGGTCTTGAAAATCAGTTTCTGAAACATTTAGCGGTCTTATTACCATGGAGATCACTTAGCAGTCATCCTGGTATGATTTTCCACTTGGTTTGCATTAACGATTTCCATTCTTTTTATTTTTTACTCTTTGGTATTTGAATTCGCGATTAAATAAGGGTTCAATCACAGGGTTGGCTTAATAAACTCACCTACCACAAAAACTGTAACTAATATAAGGACCCATTTCCCATATATAAAGCATTCATTCTTTTTTAGGCCGATATTAGTATCTGAAACGCTAAAGGGAGGATTCTCCACGTGCAAACCTTTTTTTTGCATTTTTTATAGTTTTTTAGATTTTTTAAAATTTGAAATTTCTTCGAAGATATAGCCTATTTTGTCGAACAATGTCTTCGTTAAAACAAGTCATTTTCAAATTACTTCAAAACTTAAACTCTTTTATCACGAAACCACGTTTTTGAACTGCCAGCCGCGATATCTCCAGTTGCAATGAACCTATTTTGATGATCCCAAAGTGAAATCGACGCAGAATTGTCACAATTTTGGTCTGAACCTCAATCACAACTAAAAAAAATTTTTAAATATTTTTACACTAAACTACAAAAAATGGCTCAAAATCGAATTTTCACTTTCTGTGGCCGCCATTTTATCAAAAAATCGCAAAATTTGTTCGAGGGTCAGACTATTAAATACAAACCCCGTTTTTAAACCCTTGAAGTGGGTATAAAAATTGTTTGGATGTACACATGTAGAGCGTAGAAGGAAGCATCTCCGACCACATAATGTATAGGGGAGAGTGGGGGTTGTGATCATAGTTTTGAAAAAATATAAAATCAATATTTTTCGTTCCGTAAATTTTGTATTTTAGGTAAAAGATGATCGAAACTTTCCTTATCACTGGATTTAAAAAATAATACATTTTTGGGGTTTTTTATTTCATATTAAAACAAAAAGTGATTTTTTGAAATTTCAAAAATTTGTGGGGGTTTGTGAGCCACCCATCTAAAAGTTCAAAATTCGTGTTTTTAAGCAAATATTCTTCATTAAATGAAAAAAATAACAATTTTTCTCATATTCTGAATTAGGAAACATCAATGAAGAGTGAAAATTGATTGACGGCATCAGGCTTATTTTCTTTTTTATACGAGCAATTTTTGCTGGTGGCTGTTCTTTTGTTTGCCTTTTTTAATGTTTTTTTTACTTCTTTGGATAGTTTTTATACCCGTTAGTCGTAGAGTAAAAAGGGTATACTAAAGTCGTGCAAATGTATGAAACAGGCAGAAGGAATCATTTCCGACCATATAAAGTATATATATTCTTGATCAGCATCAACAGCCGAGTCGATATAGACATGTCCGTCTGTCCGTCCGTCCGTCCGTCTATCTGTATGAACACCTAGATCTCAGAGATGGTAAGAGATAGAGGTTTGACATGTATGGGACAAATGCTTCTTTTATCTGCACGCAGATCAAGTTTATTTCAAATTTAGGCCACGCCCCCTCCCGCCCCCGCAATTTCGAAAAAACGTCATATCTCCTACAGTTTTGAAGATAGATGATTCGTACCTTCTAGAGAGTTAGTAATTAGCAAAATGAATCGATTTGCCCCGCTACCCACCCAAAAAAATGTTGCATACTTTTTGGATGTTCACCCTAGGGAACGCAGGAACACTGTTAAACATGTTTTTTCATGAGTAACGGGTATATCGAAGTCGGTTAGAGCCGACTTTAACTTACGCTCTCGTTTCTTCTGTTTTATTGTGCATCATTGCAATACTCTCTTTGGAAGTCAAAACCGACATTTTTCAAAGTGGCAAATCTCACTTTTTTTTTGGTAGCGTCACATAAGCAAACAAAAAAATTTAAAAAAAAACATATTTTTATCAAATAGGCAATTGAGCAAAGATATTTCCCTCATACATACTTTTGGCAATATGAAAAACATTTTGGATAATATTCACAAGTTAAAAATAAAAAATAAACTTTTTTTTGAAAAAAAAAGTCGAGTTCTGGTTCACAAACTTAAAGAACGAGTTGACTGATCGGTTGCTAGCCAAAAGATAGGTAATAAGAAGGTAGACACTTGACATAAACAAAAAGTTTAGATTTATTTTTTTTTTGTGGCCAATATTCGAGTGGCTCACAACCCTCCGTTCTCCCCTACATATATATTCTTGATCAGCATGGCAGGCATATATCATGCTCCAAGAGTATATAAGCTTCGGTCGAGCCGAAGTTAGCTTTCCTCTAATGTTTACTTTTCATTTCAGACAACCTGGAGACGAGAAATCGTGGGCTAGCGCCCACACCTTTATTTGACCCTCACAATGACGGCTGTCAGCTTTTTGAACAGCCCGCACCGAAGCAGAAATGTTTTTATACCCTGTACCCATTGAAAATGGGTAAAAGGGGATCATGAAGTTGTGCAAATGTATGTAACAGGGAGAAGGAAACATTTAGATTTTAGATTTATTGAGTGATTTCCTAGTGCTACAAGATAAACTTATAAATTAATGCACTAGTCACAAATATACAGAATTAACATTGACAAACATTATCCGACTTATCTGATATAATGATCATTAAATTTAAATTTTATATTCATTTTAATTTAATTATTATTATTTTGTATTAATATTCCTATATAACTTATTCTAGTTTCCCTATCGGTTTCCCTATTTCCCTACTCGTTACATGTGATATTAAGAAGCATGATTTATAAGATATGTTTTTAGTTGATTTTGAAACTGCGTCGCGCCGCTAATGCATTTTAGGTAGTTTGGTAATTGGTTCCAAATTCGAACAGCATGAACACCAAATTGTCTTTCTGATAGAAGAAGTTTGTGCCTTGGTATAATTAAATTATTTGTTCGTCTTGATGTTGAGAACTCAAGTTTTTCAAAGAGATACAGTGGTTGTTTTTTAAAGATAATTTTGTGCAGTTGTATTAAAACCCTGAAGTTGGTCCATGAGTCAAGAGAGAGGTCGAATAGTTTTGTTGAGTAGCTGGATACGTGGTCTCTGCGTTTTAGTCCATAAACATATCGGGCAATGTCATTATGTGCAACTTTCAGTTTGCTGGAGTTAAAGGCATCACAGTTTGCAAACACTTCAATACCATAGAAAAGGGTGGGTAAAAGAAATGCTTTTGCTATTTGTAAGCGAATATTGGTGGGGAGATATTGTTGGGACAGATTTAAATTTCTTAACACGCCATAAGTTCTTCCCACAGCTTTCACTATATGTGTGTTCCAGTTGAGATTTCTATTGAAATGAAAAGCCAAATTTTTTGCTTCCTCCACATATTTTAATGGCGAATTCTCAATTAGAAGGGGTCGTAAGTTGCTTGTGTTAAGGAGCTTTTTACTTATAACCAAACATTTGGATTTGGACGGGTTCAGACAGAGACCATTGTTTTTTGCCCAGCCTGAGATCTTCATTAACTCACTATTACATACATCAATACATTCATCTAATTTATCTAGTGGACGGCTAACATATAACTGGACGTCGTCGGCGTACATATGACAATTACTATTACACAAAAAATTTGGCAGATCATTAACATATATGGTAAACAGTAAAGGGCCGAGGACAGAGCCTTGAGGCACACCACGTTTAACATGTAATAACGAGGACTTTGAAGACGGTATAACAACTGCTTGACACCTATTAGACAGATAAGATTTCAAAAGATTTAATGCTGTGTTCGAAAAGTTATACAATTTGTCCAGTTTTGTGCAAAGTATATCGTGATTTACTGCATCAAAAGCCTTGCTGTAGTCCAGCAGGGCGATTAGAGTTACTTTACCATCATCAAACTCACTTCGAATATCTTCAACCACATTTAATATAGCTGTTGTACAACTTCTATTCTTCCTAAAGCCGGATTGCCTTTCATTTAGCAGCGAATTGTCAGACATGTGGATTCGAATTTGATCTACCATAAGATGTTCCAAAACTTTTGATAGGTATGGCAATATAGCTATCGGTCGATAGTTATTGTCCGGCTTTAGGATAGGAACTATTTTGGCAGATTTCCATATCTCAGGGAAGACAGAAGTTGTGAGTGATGTATTGAGCACATGAGTTATGTGGGGCAAGATTTTAGGGAGAAGAATTTTTATAAATTTTGGGTTCATTTCGTCAAGTCCAACTGCATTAGATTTAATTCTAAGAATACTTTCAAGGACATCACATTGACTTACACATCTAAAGTTAAAGCTATTATCACAGTCGTTGTGTGGTGCACTACCCAGGTACGTATTATGGAAGACTTCGGGGATTTCAGATAGATTAACAAACTGTTTGTTGAGTTTATTGACATCAACATCAAGATGAGTTTCTTGCTTCTGTTTTCCAATACCTAGTTTTTGAATTTCCGTCCATTTCTGTTTGCTAGATATTGCACTTTGAAATTTATTAGAGTAATAAGCTCTTTTGGATGAATTTATCAGACTGACTACTGTTTTTCTTAAAGTTCTAAAATTATTGTGGTAAAACTCAGTTTTATACCTTTTTCATTTGCAATACGCTTTGTCTCTTTTAATTATAGCTATCTTAATGTCACGGTTGAACCATGGCTTTGGAGAAGGTTCAATGGTGATTCTTCGTACTGGAACAAATTTATTTGCAGCATACGGATTTGGGAGTCTGCTGTCTGCAAATTTTAAATTAAATCCCAGTCATAGTTATAGAGGTCATTTTGTAGTAGCGAATAGTTTATACTTCTAAAGTCCCTATATTCTATGAATGAGTCAAGTCTATTAATATAAATGTCATAAGTTAAAAATATTAGATCGTGTTTCGAAAAAACGGGCACTGATATTTGGTCATAAAGCAGAATTTTACTCTTATCACTAACGAAGAAAAGGTCAAGTAGAGTATTATTATAGCGTGAAAAGTGTGTGGCTTGAGTACTATTTACTAATTCCATACCCAGTGTCTCAATGTTATCCGTCAGGTGCTTTTCCAACAACACGTTGGAGTTAAAGTCTCCTGTTAGAATAATGTCACTATAATCTAAGCTAATATCACTAATAAGATTAATTAGATCACTATAGTCAGCATCTCGGTGAGGTCGGTAAATGCACCCAATCAGTAGTTTAGATTCATCAAGATGTCTATTGTTGATTGATAGAAACAAGTATTCAATTGGACTTCCTGTCGACTGCTTGCAAATAATTTTCGTTTTAAGAGTTTTACGTACAAAAATTGCAACCCCTCCTGCATGGCCGACACGATCTGAACGAAAAACATTAAATCCGTCACAATTAATAGACGAGTCACATAAACTTGACATAAACCATGTTTCCGAAACACAAATAATATCAACATTAGAGTTTACAAACAAATATCTAAACTCTTCAATCTTTTTGGACAGACTTTGGGCATTAATGTGACAAATTTGCAAACCTCTTTTTTGAGCACTGAGATCATTGTATGACTGTTCGAATTGGAATTACGTATGTTATACATCATTATTGGTACAATTGTTCCTAAATACAAGAGGCGCACGCATAATAATAAACCAAAAACAGATGTGATTAACATTCACAAACCTAACTAAAGATTTTACGATCAAACATGTAACGAAAAGGGAAAAGAACATTACCGTAATACTAAAATTATAATAAGAGATACAACCAGAGATAGACAATTTAAGAGCGAAAGTTATTATCTGTGCTTACAGATCCAACTCTCTCCGAGTCTGCAGCCAGATCATTAGGGCGAGCGGCGGCAGCCTGCAACTCCGATTGCAATGAAGAGAGCTTTTGCATGCTATCAATACTTATAAGCTTATCAGAAGCTTTGACATGCACTACTGCACGTCTGGTGAATACTGCAGTCACCAGCTTCTGTCTCTTAAGCTTCATTGCCTCTTTAAAGAGTTCGTAGTTAGTCTTAGTGAGTTGCTCATTTAAGTAGATGGGAGTAGGGGAATCATAGCCCAGCATCGTTAGATTTAGTTGCTGTTTTTTTTCTCGGCGATAAGCACCGGCTGCACGCAGCAGCATTACCTTATCTCGCACGTGTTCGGTCTTTATAATAATTGTTGGGTCTACAACAGTATTCGCCACCCTGTTTGGCCTAAGCCTAAAGATGTCTCTAAGCCTAGGCGCCGAATTGAGTTTAAGCTCCTGACATAGGCCATGAAACATCAGCTGCAAATTTTTGCCTTCAATGTATGGGATGCCATGGAGCCGCAGATCATTGGCTATAGATGCATTTGCCTCTGCGGTGTTCATGGCTGCTAATTTCGCCTCCAGCTCACCGACCTTCGATTCCAGAGCGCGAACAAGGCCTGCCTCATTCTCCAGATTCTGCACACGTACAGCCAGCTGCTGCATCTCAGATGAAAGACGATCCATGCTCTCATTAAGGATAGACAGAATGCGGTCCTCCACCTCCCGCATGTCGTCCCTTATCCGATTCGCCTGCTCGTCAAAGCGCTGGTTGATCAGCTGCAATAGCTTTGGTGAGGGTGCATCCGATGTCCGTCCAGATTTAAGGTCAGTGCCTGTGTTTTCGCGAATACGCTTACTGGCTGGAGCGTTAGGCATATTGACGGGTTTGGTATGCGATTTTAGTGACTATTGTGGATTATGTGTGTTTGTTGAGGATAAGTGTAATTTGTGTCAATTTGTTTTGTGTTAATTTGGTTTTGTTTTTGTTTTGTTTGGCGTGTCTATTGTGTTTGTGTATGTATGAATGTATTGGATTGCTTAATGTTTGTGTTTGAACTTTGGCACCAGGTTGTTTGTTGGTAGTGAATGGTTTGAATGATTGTTCATCTTTAAGTTTACGTGTTTTAAATTATGTGAGTCTTTTTTCTCATTAAATGCACGCACATAAAAACTGTTTATTAGTTTAAAACAATTTAGTTAATCACACCATGCTTGGCAATGACTTGACATTCTGTCTTTCTTAAAGTCTTTCGGTGCCGATTGATCAGTGAAAATTTTTGAGTTCGACTTATTTTCTGACGTGTCTTGATCTAATGAGCCACATAAGCTCGCTCTGCTTGAACCACTGAGACTGAGCTGACTAACTTGCAAAACAAACCAATTTTTGACTTGAACCTTTCCATTCATACATTTCATACAGGGTTCTAGTATGTATATGTAGTCATGTTAGTATGGCCTTCAAAACGTCTGTCTGTATGAACGCATCGATTTCAGAGACTATAATGCCACAAATGATTTCATATATGTAGGTGTACAGTGAAAAAATAGTTGGTAGTTCTTTGTTTCTTCTTATTTTACATATTTTCAGTTTTTCGATATCATTGCGCTTTTGATATTTATAGTCCAAAAACTATAAAAATTTTCGAGTTTTCAGAATTTTTTAAACTTGGAAAAATATCGATTTTTTTAAAAAAAAAAAATAACCACATTTTTAATGTTTAAATCCAAAAATTTGTACCTTATCAGCAAAATCAAAACTTCGTAATTGGTTTTTCTTTAACGTCATTCAATGCAGCTTACATTAAAACAAATTTGGTTGGAATAGGACACTTAATGTGGCCACACGACCAACAAATGTAATGATACCTCGCTAAACACACGTTTATGCAAATATCTCGTAAGCCTGACGTGCTAGCAGAAAACGGACAATTTATCTGAGTTCAGCGGCAAAAAATACATAAGAAACGGTTGCTAACTTCTCTGTTGCAAAAGTTGGCCTTTTTTTGTAAACTTGTGTTATTAGATCAGAGAATAATGCTTCATTGAACTGTTTTAAATTGAAAATATATCACACGTTGGCATAGCCAATATCATTTACATATCGCTTTATCGGGTAAGAACTCCAAGAATTTTCTCACAGCCCTTGAATTAGTAAGGCTTTCATAATGATTCAAAATTTCTGTATTTTTAATTTTCAAGCCGACCTTTTAAACTTACCTTTCCTAAATCTAGACTTACCCTCCATCTCAATCGATTCTCGGATGGAACTGCATAAAAATAACGCGATACTCAACTGCGGCAGGCGAACAAAAACAAATAAATATGCCGACCCAGATATAATTGGTCGCCCCCACCTGACGGAGTGACAGCTGCAATCTCTATTAAATACAATGGAAACAAGTCCATTCATCCGCACAGCAGCGACAACAGCAGGTGAAGTGGCCCTACCACGTCCGTTAGTGAAACACAGTGGTTGTTTTAAAAATACAAATTATACAATGTGTGTATCTTTTTTTATTATTACATTCCCAAAAAATGTGGTTTTTGTGTTTTGTTTTTCATAAAAAGTTATCTGCTTTTGTGGCTTAAACATAAAGTTGCAGATGGATACAGAATTTACATCACTAAAAAATTTAGAAACTGAACTGAATTCAAATACAATTACAACTGGTCGATCTTACATATATAGTACAATACACATATATATATACCTATATAATTGTTTATGATAAATATTTAAATGAAATGTTTGTGTATTTGCGGCTAAAAACTAAGAGATTTAGGGCTCAGTTGGAATGCTTCGGATCGTTAGATTCAATTCTGAAGAAGTGGGAGGGTTGCCTTTATTTTTTGTGCTAAAAACAAAAACGTAAATTTAATTTGCAAATATTTTAAGAGAATACAATGCAAATGTCAAATGCAAATGACAGTTAAATGCAAACAAAATGAAATTATTTAACTCAATTAAATAAGATTTTTGTCTGGTTATCAATGGGTTACCGGAAGTTGGATTTGTTGTTGATTGGGCGACATTTGCGATGAAACTATTCTTGTTGTTTATTAGTAACAAATGGGGATTTGTGTTTTTAAATGCGACGACAAGTTTTGTTACACATTTAGATGGGTACGTAACTAAAGTATTTAACACACTGATATGTCGCCCTCTCTCTCTCTCTATCTGTGTGTGTGCGTGTGTGTGTGCGTAGGAGTATTCGTGTAAATCACATACCGACAGACAGACAGCATGCTGCTACTGATTTCTTTACTTCTTTTTGCCCTTGCGCTTGTTTTTGTTGCGGTTATTGTTGTTGTTATTGCGATTCGTTTGCTTGCTTGTGGTCTCGGCTCGAGGAATACCGCTGGTCACTACATTGGAGACGGTACGTGTGGTGGTCACCACACTAGTGCTGGGCTCACCCGCAGATGTTGCAGCCCCTGCCCCTGTCAGCGCCTCTGTGGTGGTCGTGGTGGTTGTGATGGTCTCACCCTGTTGCTGATCAAAAATCTGACGCTCCGTCTCGCCTGCACTCAGCAAACGATTGAACAAGGCCTCACCAGACTCGCCGCCGGCAGTTTTCTTTTGCTTCTTCACCACCTCGGTCACTGTGACCACTGCCGCCGTATCGCTAGCAGCGGGTAGAGTATAGGTGCGTTGTGTTTCCACCACATCGGTACTGAGCAAATCCTCAACAGACTTGCGCAGCTGCTTTGAGATCTCGGCCAGGGCTCGCTGCTCGGCCTGCAGTTGGGCCAAGGTGTCGGCGCTACACTGAGGCTGACCCTCTTTCTGCTTCTCCGGCTCTTGCTGCAGCTCTTCTTCGGCCTGTTTCATGGTGTTGTAGGTCTGCGACTTCTGCAGTTTGCTGCCCGTATTGAGATTCTCGATTACCTGTGCACCCTGCACATAGCTCACGTTTAACTGCTGCTCCTCCTCATCTGAGTCTTCACTGTCCTCGTCGGAGGAGTCGCTGGAGTCGTCATCCTCCTCATCATCATCGGACAGTTGACCCGCCAATTTAGCTATAATTGTGTTGCGATTACTGTCCTTTATCAGCTCCTCCAGCAGTTGCTGGTTGTCGTTTCTGGCCGCATCCCTGACCTCTGCAACACCAAAGTCAACCACATCGTCCATGGCATCGCCATAGGCGCTCTCATCCTCATCCCTTGCATCGTCATAGGCACTCTCGCCCTCCTCCTCGTCGTCCTCCTCCTCTTCGAGACTCTTTTGCAAATTCAGTTTGACACGCTCGTTCTCTAAAAGCTCCTCGAGCACAGTCTTCATTTTTGCATTTAATGACATCTCCGCCCTGCTGCCGCTGGGGGGTAGCACAAAAGTTTCGCTGCGTAGCAAGGCAGCTGCGCCCTGCTCCAGTGAGTCCTCGTCGTCGTCGAAGGGAACTCCACTGACATGAATGGTGCGCGCACTGCCGTCGCCGCCTATGACAGGATTCAGCACCTCTACAATGGTCGTCTCTTTGGCCAGCGTCTGGTGGAGTGTCAGCGGTGTGGGTTTGATACGAACCTTACCCGACGATACGCTTTCAATGGAGGAGGGACCATAGGTATCGGTGTCGTGACGCAGAAACAGTTTCTCGTTGTTGGCCTGAACGGTTACAATGGAGGCTGTGTCCTCCTCCTCCTCCTCCTCGTCATCGTCTTCGTCATCATCATCGAATTCATCTTCTGCCCCTAGCTCTAGCGGTGGAGGGGTATCATCTAATGTGGCCTGCTCCTCCTCCAACCCGGGTACTTGGAGTTCCAACGAAATTATGCGCTCCTTGCAGGTTTCCACCTAAGTTTAGGGGTAAGGCAGGTAGGTATACATTGTGCATTCTGTTTACCAACAGACTACTAGATACTAATGATAGCAATAAGAGAGCAACAGAGAACCACAACCAGAAGCATGCCAATATCTTGAGAAGCAGCCAACATCTAATTTATACAGCAAGATGGAAAATTTACACTTTGCCAGGTGAATGAGTTGATGTTTGGTTTGTGAGTGCATTAAGTGGGTGCTGCAAGTGGCAATTAGTTAGACAGGTGATGGGGAAAGTAATCGGATTACAAATCCATAGGGAGAGATTACAAGCGAATCTACAGCTGTGTACACTGTACCTAAAAGTAGCTCAAATGATAATAAACTTAATTTTGTGCATTTGTCTAAGGCTTTCACGCGTAACTGTGAAATGATAAACGTAACCCGCTGTTTTTGACAGACTCTCGCAAACGAAAAACTCCATATAAAAAACCTTGTAAAACCACACGCAAAAGGTTTGACGTCAAACGTTTTACGGTGTGTACGCAGAGAAACGAAAAGTCGATCCACACGAACAATCGAACTCGAACGTCGAACTCTGAATTTGTGAATGGTATGAGCTGCAGTTCGAGCCTTTTTTTGGGCGCCCAAAGTAATTAAATTTATTTATTTTGACGGTCAGAAGCAAAATAGATACCCGAAAAGTAGGGTGGGCATAAAAATCATTTAAAGAACTTTCATGAGGAAAAAATAAATGGCACTAATTAATACCATCGAAGCAAAGATAAGTATTTGGTACCTTACTAATAAAAATAATTTTGATGCCGTTGACATGGAGAGCCTCCAACAGCAGCAGACCAGAAAGATCAGCAACAAACATGTCTTGCATTGTTATACACTTGAAAAGAGTATTATAATTTTGCCCAGATTGCATTTCAATTGGGTGTCTGGGTGACTCAAGTCTGTTGGGGGCGCTAGTCAGGAGCCTTTGTATCGTAAGCACTTTTCAGTGCGTACAGGGTACCGTGAACTTAACGTATCTATTGAACTTGCCATTACGTGTGAAAGTACTGAGACATTGATAGTTACTTTTAGCATCCTCATCTTTGTTTATCTTCTTCCTCTTTTTCATCCAAAACAGATTATGTAGCGGAAAAAGGTACCCCTAGTCAATTACATACACCCAAAAATAAGAAATAACAAAATAACGTAATTTATATTCACACAGTTTTTTTATATTTTGATTATTTAATTGTGTCCCTTTACATTTTTTTTATTAAAAACTGTACACGTATTATAGCAGCTAGTTAATGATCACAAATCTGTGTTTTTTTTAAATAATCAAAAATAATAAAAATAATTTGTAAATAGTCGAATTATTTTTATTATTTTTTGATAATCCTAAATAACCGATTATTTTTGATTATTCGAAAGTAATCAATTAGTAATCGTGTAAAACTGAAACTAGTCGTATTGTAATCATTATTTTGCCTATCAAAAAAAATAATCACATGAGGAGGGGGGGCCATACTCTAGTAGTCGTGCTTTTTGTTCTTTTTTAAATTTAAATAGTTTGTCAAATTCATAGAATTCCATGGGGAAATGTGGGCCTACTAGATGTCATGGGTCATGAGTCGAACAGTGTGAAGGCAGCCTTAGATTAACTCAAACCTCCCAAATTTGGCATTTTATGGCTATCTCAGCACACTTATTTGTTTTTAGGATTGACTTTCTTGTGCGCCCAAACAGTTTGGAGTACTGCATACCGTGTTTTACTAAAAACTTCAGACGCCTTAGTTGCGTAAAGTGGCTTATGCTTAACTCATGGAAAAGTTTGTACGGGAGAATTTTTTTCATCCGATTAACTTAAAAGTCGGTTTGTAAACATAGCACGCAAAATAATTGGACACTTTTTTACCGATTTTCGAGAATTTACCAACAATGAAAATTAAATGACAGAATTTGAATTTATTTGCCATTTCATTTTCAATGAGGGAAAACTCTGTATAGAACTCACTATTTCTCATCCAAATGAGTTGAAACTGAGTGTGTAAGGATAGTATGCGAAATAATTTATAATGTATTTGCCCGATATTGGGAAATTCAAGCCGTAAGGTAAATGAGGTGCGTACCATGCCAAACGATAATGTTTTATCCTTTCAGTATGAAATTAGGATTGTAAGCTCTATGGGACAAATAATTGGTAATAAGAATTCTTCCATCTCGTAACCAGAGCTCGCAAATAACTGATAACCGTTTTTCACATTCAATTACAACTTTTAAAGAGCGATCCGAATGAGCGCTCGCTTATAAACAGACAGCAGATGAGCAAAAAAAAAATGAAGGGCTCAGCATAATCGATCTGTTGGTTTGTGTATGACTTGTGTCACTCAAACAGTCGCCGCACAAACGCATACAAACGCAAAAGACTTTTATTTAAATGAACAGATCAAAAGGGAAACAATAAAATTGGTTGTTTCGTTAAGCCTAGACCGATTTATTCAAGAGACGATTTGAACAGTTCATCTCGTTCATCCGTATAACAGTTTTTTGACAAAGTTCCCAAGGAAGGTATTTTTGAGCAAATAAATGAAAAACCAGAAACTTGAAAAGACCTTCAAGTCCCCAGATCAACGAACGCGAAATAAGATTGATCACGTTGTAATCGACGAAAGGCATTCATCGAGTGTACTCAACGTACGCGCGATTCGAGGAGCCAATATGACTCGGATCACAGCCTCTTGGCGGATATGTTGCAACCAAACTTCATGTAGAACTAGATGAACTCTAACATTATTTGACAAGCAAATGCAAATCATATTTTTTTAATTTTCATCGAAGTTTACAAGCTTGCCAGTTGAAGGAGCTAGTTTACAATTTGACAATAGTCTACAATAGGCAGCCCTTCAGTATTTATTGGCCAACTTAACGTGCTTTATAATTGTGCATATCTGTTTTCTCTGTGCTATTTGTATGTCCATAACAGTTACAGTATCCGGAAAACGCACCAAATTGCCTATCTTCTTATTCTACATCCTTTGTCTCTTGTTTTGTAAATGATAATAAAAGAGTTCAAAATGGGCTGCTGTCGCTGACAGCGCCATTTGAGATAGAAGGCACCCCGCCGTGTATACCATTTGCTGCATTGAGGTCAACTTTGGGGGCAAACTGCCTACGGCAGAGCATCAGATGCGACATTGCCCAATTGAAACCGCTGTCAACGTTCGTTGACATTCTTTTTCCTTCATAATGGGGCTCAAATTGAAAACCAAACCAAACACGTGCCCAAATAAAAAAATCAAAACAAAACGTCGACATAAAATGTTTTGCGGCGTGTTGTTTGTTTACTTTAATATCTTTTCGAAACTCATTAAAATGTTGCTGCCGCGAAACAAAAAAAGTTCTGCTTTAATTTTAATGGACTGGGCCATAAAAAAAACACAGCGCGTCATTATAATGCGTTTGCATACTAAAAATGAATCCAGAATCAAGCCCCAAAAGCGTCAAAATGAGGGTCGTTGTAGTCGTTTCGTTGCTGCTGCTTTATGGACACGTGACAACAACAGCAGACAATGAAACTCTTTGAGGCTGGGTCTTAAAACCGCAACGACACTCGAAAGACAACAATAACTGGAAATGATTTGTGCTGGCACCACACCGTGGATCTGGAAACCTTTTCGTGTAGGTGGTGGCTCACAAAAGTAGCTTATTGTCCTTTTTATGCGCTGCACTTCAGCACGGGGCGAAATGTCAACAAAATCCTCGGGGCCACCGAGAGCTAGATATTAAAATTTGTTTGGCTCAGCAGCAGACGCACACTTGGCAGGGAGTGGGGGTGGTTGTGGAGGAGGCACTTACAAGATGTAAAGAAAGATACTTCTCTTCTCAAGGCAAAAAGTTTGCAGGCCATCAACATCATGAGCTCTATAAAATAATTAAGACCGTGCCTAAGAATCTTGATGGAATGTTTTGCTTTGTACAATGGACAAGTGCTTAATGTTTTGGTGGGTGAGGTGCATTTTATGATTTGTTTATATAGAGTGCAACCTGTAACTACGGCAAATCAACGCTTATGAATTAAAATACGTGGACGGTCTGATAAGTAATCGGCTTTGGCAATAAATTTATATTCGATTTATGTTTCAGTTGTTAGTTCCTACTTTCCCACTTTCCCTCTCCCACCACTTTCACCCACCCGCCCACTTTCCACCATTGCACGCAGATTCACCTCACTTCCCCCACCTCCCACCCTCCCACTCCCTACTCTCACCACACACCTCCCACCACACCCCGCAACCCACCCACCTCCCCCCCTCATCCCACCCACCTCCCACCCACTCCGCACCCACCCACCTCCCACCACTCCCTCCCCCCCCCTCCACCCTCTCCCACCCTCCCCACCTCCCACCCACCCATCCTCTCCCACCCATCTCCGCCCACCTCCCCCTCACTCCCGCCCAATCCCACCCCCCCTCCCACCCACTCCCTCCACTCCCCTCCGTACCACCCCTCCCACCCCCCACCCCTCCCCTTCCCACTCCATCGCTCCCACTTCCCACCCACCCCACATAATTTATTGCTTTATTTTAATTTCTATTTTGTATTTGTTTGTTTTTGTTTTAGTTCACTAGTAGGCTTTTGGGTTTATGTGTTCTTTCTGTGATTCTGTGGTCACCACTTTCGGTTTTTGTTGTAATTAGGTTTCAGCTTGTAATATAATGCCCAGTTCTACTGCCGGACCCAAAAACGGAAAAATGGAATAAAACCTGGTCTCAGCATTCCCACAGCTTAAATTTGGTTTATAATTAATAATTGTGAAAGCCAAAAAATTCAATTTTAATTTTAAATAGGGGCGACAGAGACGTAAAGTTTTGAAAAACAAAATACTCATGCGACACGTTCATTAAATACAAATTTTTAGATCCAAATTTTTTGTTCATTTCAATTGCTGTCATCTTTTGAAATAACACAGAAAAGTAGTCTTTTATTAATTTTGATTTGAATAGTTTTTAAATAAAATCAACGCCGACTTTTTATAAATAAAACAAATATATGATAATAGGCAACACTGCGTATGAGGTATATACAAAAACTTTAGAGGCTGATCGCGCCCGTTAAAACTCGATTTTTTTAATTTTATTTTTTTTTTACGCTAATTATACATTAAAAAGTAATAGATAGATGGGTGAGAGCATGACCTTAAAAATTTCATACTCATTGTGTCCAACCTAATGTACATCAACAAATTTTGTACATGAGTACCTTATGTAAAAATTCTCAGAAGTACTCAGTTTGTTCGGGGTTAGTGCCAACATTATGAACTGATGTAACTCCATTTTATTAACTTAACATTTTTTTTGTATGGGAGAATAGAGTCACATCACTAGAGCCCGAATATATATGCTAATGCATATTTGGAACAAGGCTGCAAATCTCTAAATTTTGCAGAAGGTTCGGTTCAGGGGTTCGAACCCGTTTGAAAGTCTAAGGATCGGTTCGCGGACCGGTTCTCGAAACCCTTGAACCCAAGATTGGTTCGAAATTCGGTTCGCTAGAACATATATGAATAGTTTCGATTTATAAATACTTAATTCTTAAAATAATTTTCTATATTTCAATAATGAAATTTTTGTAATAAAATACATTAGCTGTCACTTTCAACTTTTGAGAAATGCTTAGTTTAAGGTGATAAGCATCATATCTCCTAGGAGCTCTTGATCTATTCTAGCTCCTATATTAGAAAGATCGAACTTAACTGTTGAATAAGACCGTTTAACTGAAACCTGAGTTGCTGAAACAGCAAATATAGTCAGACTAATATTTTTTAAATCCTCATTTTTTTGACCTCTTCAAGATTTTAAAACATTTATCCATGTATAAATTTGATTTTGGCGCTTTTTTCGTTGTATTATTGTGGTGTCAATTGGGGTTGTTGTTCGATCGTCTTTCCTTCCTGCAGTCAAAACACTTTTTGGATCAGGTTCTCTCCGTCGCGTTTCGGCAAATATATTGCGTTCTTCAGGGAGTCTGTACATTTTAATAAACATGAAATCCATGTATGTTTTCTCAACATTATATATAACCGATTATTTACAGATTTGGAATTTATTATGTGATTATCAGGTCTGTTCTCAATTCCACTTCGGTCTTCGTATATATTTACTTTTGAATTGGCCATTTTACTTTTACAAATTTATGTGGAAGGTGGCAAAGAAATCTGTGGTTACAAGATCAAGGCTTTCTTTGTTTACGAATTGAATCCACTTGGCATTGAACTGTCTGTTTCAACTGCTTAAGAAATTCCGAATTTACTTAAACCGGATCTACTTACTGTTGATATAAATATCAACTTCCGTAAACCTTATTGACCTAGAGCTCAACGACTAATCGTTTATACGAAAACTGAAGTCGAGTTGAGAACAGGCCTGTACGGCTTTCGTAAACCTCCCTTCTTCGTAATCAGACGTTGAGTCATTTAAAGTTAAATTTGGACAACTCTCATTAAGAATGTCTTGCTGGAGCGTCAGCATTCTGTAATGTGCTGCTTTACAACTTATTTGTTTGGTCAGAAGTTACCTAAGTTGGAAATCTTGGGTATAGGAGTTTTTCAGCAAAAATTGGTACTGTGAGCTCATAATATAAGAACGTTTATCGAGGCATTTAGATCTTTATGAACAATGTTTTGCTAAGGAATTTGAATCAATTGCTCAAAATTAAAAACAAGAGTAAAAAAATCACTTGGTATAAATTGTAAATCCTGCAGCTTTACAAAAGTTTTATAATTGGCTTTAAACAGATATTTTGAACTACGTTCCATTTAAATGTTTTTGTCTAGCACTGTTTTTTTTACAAAGTGTGCGTTCTCTGTTAAAGTAAAACTAAACTTCCTTAAAACAAGCGAACTGTAATTATAGAGTCCTCCAGGTAATCTATTCAGGTCTTCGTCCAAATCAAGAAATGCTTTTGATTCACATGAGCAACCTTCATCAACATTTCATTCTTCATACATAGTTGCTTTTCTGCTCTGCAGTTATCATTTAAATGTGCTCCTGCTCGAACCATATTCGCTCTATTATTGACGTCAATAGTATAAATCTAAACTAGAGAAATGTCGTAGGATTGGAGAGCTTTTTGAATGTTACATGTCGGATTACCTGGAATTTCTTTATTTCCCTGGAATATCTACTTAATTTTGCGAACCGAACCTAATTTTTCGAAAAAGTGGTCCGGTTCGGGTTCAGGTTCGAGCTGTCAAAAATGTTAGGGGTTCGGTTCACGGTCCAGTTCGTCGGACCCAAAAAACCCGAACCGAACCGGTTCACAGGGGTTCGGTTCAGGACCGGTTTGCAGCCTTGATTTGGAATATTTAGAATAGAACAAACATGAGTATATGTAACAAGCAGGTAAGTATATTCTTTTATATTCTTAAATCTGTAATATTTTCTATAATAAGATTTTCATTTTTAATAAGATTAGCATTTTGCTAGTTTTTGCCTATTATAAAAAATATTAATGTCATAATTTCGTGGGAGACAGAATTGCCAATTTCCCAGAAATCCAGTATTTTGAACTATTTTATTTGTAAATCTTCTTTAATAAAATCAAACAAAAAATGTTCGATCCTTACTGGAACTCGAACCTGGGTACCTTAGACTCGTATCCAAACATCTTACATCTACGCCAAGGCACTTATTGTTTCTGAATAGAAAAATGGTACATATAAGAAAAAAATATCTAAAGCGAAAAGCCTGCAACAGTTGACGAACTGAAAACCAATATTAAAGAATTTATACCTTACATATCGCCCCAATATGTTGAAGAGAGCAACTCTTAAATAATATCATCTATAAAAATTCAATTATATAAATCGTTCTTTCGACTCAATTAAGGATTTCAAATATTTTCTGAATTTTATGTATTTTTTTAATAGCATCAGAAAGGTTTTGGTTCAAACCTTGGTCCAAGACGTATAAATTCTTTAAGGCCTGTACTTCTTTAAATTTTAGAAAATCTTGCTAGTCTTTAGTCTGCGGAAGAGAACGCATTTAAATCAGTTAAATTTTTGATATAGTCGAAGTGAACATAAATTTGAACACTATCAAGAATTTGTCTTCTTCCAAAAGTCCTGGTTCTTTCATTATGAAGTTTAACATGAATATAAGTTTGTCTTAAAATGTTACAGCTTTACTTTTTCATTTCCTAAAGAAACTCATTCTAATTAACTAAGTCTAATTAAAAATGTACAATTTTAATAGTAATTACTTAAAATAAAATTCAAAATCTTTGTTTAAAAAATATCCTTCTTACCTAGGCCGATTACTTATCACACACAAAAGACAGCAATATAACCAAAAAGGAATTTGATTTCTTACAAGATTGCGAGAAAGAACTAAATTTGGTGCCAATTAACGAATATTTTCTTTACAAAAAAAAAATTACAATAATTTTTGATTAAACCATTTGCTGTAGCTAACCTCCGTTTCGATGATTTTCTCAATGTACTCGACGGTGCGTAACTGAGGTCGCCCGGTAATGGGGCAGGGTACCTCTTCAGTGCGTCGCACGATTTTCTCATCGAGTATTTTCTCGCGTTCGCGCACAATGACCGGACCATCGCTTGATTTTATGGCAATTTTGGGAAATACTATTTTGGCCTGAGGCTGATTGTAGGGGTTGGGTAGACAGAAAATGAGAGAGTGGGGGGGAAGAAAGGTTGGGAAAAAGTTGGGTTAATAAATCGCATCATCAAATTTTAATGTTCAAAATGTCTGGTTTATCATTCTCATCGCCATTTTAGTGACAAACTTTTCCAGTTTTTCTTGCAGTTAGTTAAGCAGACCGTGTACAAGTAGCTTTATGAATGGCCTTTCATCAGGCAAATGAATTCTGGGTTTGGTTTCAAAATTGGTTAGTTGGTTTAGAGGCGACATTTCACACAATAAATTGAAAATTGGGAAAAATGCGATTCCCACCACCTTTTCTGTATGAGATGTCGCATCTATATATTTTAAAGTCTTTGCTAGACACTTACCTCACCAGCTTGGGACTCGTGCGTAACTAGATCATCCGTCATCTTACGCATATTTTTGATTACATCCTGAGCCTCCACGGCACCCTGTTCCAGTGAGCGCAGACGTGCTGCCCTCCAAGAGGCACGTTTCTCAGCGCTAAATAATACGAAAAGAAGAATATATTAGCAAGGAATTCAGGATTTCAAGGGTGACACAACTAACAGGATAACTGCAACTAAAAAACTGATTGACTCGACTCCAGCTTAAGCCATAAAGAATTACAACATTGGAAGAGGTGGAACTATGCTATATACACAGAGGGAAAGAGAGAGACTAAAACAGACACCGCAAAGAATAATACAAAGATAAAGGTGTTCCAATTGATAGATATACAGAGGAATACGGAGGAGACACAAAATGGCACATGTGTGGGTGCACTCTTGTGTGTAGGTGTGGGTGTGTGTGTGTGTGTTTGTTTGTCCAACCTAAAAAGGGGCAGCTAACTTGACCTCTAACCTTTCTGGCACGCATGTCGTTTATTGGCCCGTCGTCACGCATAAAACTTACTTAATCATGGCGCGGCTCTGGCCCGACGTGGGTGACTCTCCCTGCTGTTGCTCCTCCTCCTGCTGCTGGCCCAAATACTCCTCCACACTGACACCGGCTTGACGAGCAGCCGCTGCCAGGGCACGGCGTTCAGCCTTTAATGTACGTACAGGTATGCGACTGCTTCCAGATGTGGGCGTTACCGGCTCCTCCTCGTGTATGGTAGCCTGTTCGGAATGGATTGGCTGCTGCTGCTGCTGCTTGAGACGCTGCTGCAACGCTGGCGGCAAAACAACTTTGACCTTTGGCTTGGGCAACAAAGACGGCTTGGGCGTATCATTTGCTGGCGCTGTTGCTGGCTCAGGCGTAAGAGCAGGGGCAGCTCTGGGTATTTTGCTGGGAGCGTGCGTTGTTGTCTGCACTTGACTTGGTGCGGTTCTGTTATATTTTTTTTAAGGTTTGTTGTTGTTGTTTTTTTTGTGCAAGTAAAACACGGAATTATTTAACAAAAAAGAACACAAGTAATTCGTTTGCCAAATGCGAAATGTAAAATGCGGTTAGATGTGGTTAACAAACACAATGACATTCATTTGGTTTAGTCACATACACGCCTCGTGCCCCGCCCTACCACTCTGTCCATGCAACCCCAACTTTGACATAACAAGTCGAATTTGTTGTAATTAAAACCCAAGAAACATACTGCAAACTTTTGCCCGACAAAATCACTTTTTCACAAAACTTTGCCAACAAGTGCAATAACATGGCAGGCAGCTGCTGGGAAGAGATTAGCGTGTTAAGGCAGACGAGAGCCAAGCGGTTCAAAGCGGAGCAGTCTAAAGTCGTAAAACTTGGGGAAGCCATCTCGCTCTACATAACTCTATATGTAGTATATATGCAAAATGAATTTGAAAAGTCAGGGGAGCCAGCGCCCTTAGAACTATTCGCACAATAAGCTCCTCTGCCCCGTGAGGAACTTTTGTGGCCTGTGGAATTTTTGTTTTCTTTTTATCTTACATCCAACTGGCTTTTGTTTTCAACAAATTGCTACACACTTTCCTGAATTCAAGTTTAATTCGAAATTATTCGCATAAAGCTGCAACTAAGGGCTGAGACGAGGTCTCAGGCAGTGGCAACTACTTCTGGTTGAGTGATTTATGTTTTTCAATTTGTACGCCGCCGGTGCACAGTAGTTCGTGTCGACTAGTTCAGTACATTTTACTACACACTTAAAGCAAATGCATTGCTTTTACATTTATATTTATAGAAAAGTTTTTGGGTATCTTTGTTGTCAAGCAGATATATTGAAGCCTGCGTGGAAACTGAGTTGACAGATCGTGAGGCTCTTGAAATAGCTGTACTCACAAGCTGATCACTTTTTAGAGTATTGCCTAATTTGTGTACTAAAATCGACTCTACAAAGTTGGGAAGTCAGTAACTTACTTCGTCTAGTGTAACCAGACTTTAAAAAATTAGGCCGAAATTTTAAGTTCAGGGTGTTTTTTTTAGTTATCTAGGTCACACTTCTCGATTAGCAATATTATGTTTTGGCAATACATATAGAAACTGTTTTGATATGATAGTCAGAAGCTAGCTGATGATTGAATTTGACTACAAACTGTAAATTTACCTTATCCTTTTTTGCTATTTTTAATAAACAATTTTAAACGAGCAAGCTCAATTCTAATGAAATTTAGGCCCAAACGATATTACTTTAAGCTACTTGTCTTTAATTTTACTTCAGTTGATCGCTCATGGTTTGAAAGTACAAGAAGGGCGACGTGACATTGAGTTGCGTCAATGTGAGTTCAACTGTTCAGAGTCATCTGAGTCCACAGCTAATTATACAGATGCTACTCTAACTGCGAGCATGCAAAAAATTAAGTGAGGCGTTGGTCAACGAAAGCGAGGCCCAAAAATGAGCGAGTGATAAATATTGCTTTGCGAACATAAAGTACCATCAAATTGCTTCAACCTAACAACATCAAAGGCTAGCCAGCGACTGAAAGGCTTTTTGCTCTGTTTTCATTTGCATGCGCTCGGCTCGTATTTGTCCCCTAGGGGGGACTCGTGACCATCGCTGCCGTAGAGGGCTTATAGCAGACTTAGATCAAATTTTAAATAATATTTATTACTGTATTATGTCATTCTGGTCCAAATATATATATAATTTGATTGAATTGATATTAAATATCTACAGTGCTTCAAAATGATACTAAAACGAGAAGGCGAAGCTAACTTCGCCTTTGCCGAAGTTTTAATACCCTTGCAAATGTTTTAATACATCAGAGTTTACGAACGTCAGCATTAAAACAAACAAATTTTCTAAATAAAACCCACTTTTCGACCGATATTTCATATGGCAGCTATAAGATATAGTCATCCGATTTTAACTAAAACTTCCAAATCTATGTAAAAGCGTATAAAACTAATTTTTGCTGAAGCGGGAGGCGATTACATTAAAAACCAAAAAGTTTTTCTCACAAAGACCCACATTTTTACTGATAGTTCCTATGGCAGCTATAAGATATAGTCATCCGATCCGGTCGGTTCCGACATATTAGCAGTGTGCAGTAAAAAGAAGACTCTATGCAAAGTTTCAGCTCGATAGCTTTAAAACTGAGAGACTAGTTTGCGTAGAAACAGACAGACAGACAAACAGACAGACGGACGGACAAAGCTCAATCGACTCAGCTTGTCGCCCTGATCAAGAATATATATAGTTTATGGGGTCGGAAATGAATATTTCTATGCGTTGCAAACTTCTGGGCAAAATTATAAAACCCTTTGCAAGGGTATAAAAATAGAGGGAAGCTAACTTCGGCTCGACCGAATTTTATATACCCTTAGAGCATGATATATGCCTGCAACTATACGATATATTCATACAATTTTGAGACATTTTTGAAAGCAAAAAAGTTTTTCTCACTAAAAATACTTTTTCGACCGACCGTTCCTATGGCAGCTATGTGCTATAGTCATCCGATCCGGCCGGTTCCGACAAAAATGCAGCGTATTTGTTCCAAAAGACTTCGTGCAAAGTTATGTTACGATAGCTTTAAAACTGACGGATGAGATAGCATAGAAACAGACGGACAGACGGACATGGCTATATCAACTCAGCTCGTCATGCTGATCAAGAATTTATATACGTTATGCTTCTTTCTATCCGTAACAAACATCTGAACTATTTCAACATACCCTCTCCAACATAATATTGATAAGTTAAACTCTAATATAACTGAAACAAAGTAAGCCTGGCCTAGCGCAGGGATATTATTAAGGTTGCATTCACTCTCACTGGCGGCATGGAGCAATAAGTATTAGAGAGAAAATTTGCGATGCCTTTGAATTTTGCTGGTGCTAAACGATAGTGACAGTAGGAAATCACTGTGGTTGGAGCGAGACGACCACAGAGCGTAAGTGAGAGCGAACAGCTGACCCAAATGTATCTAAAGCAGCGATGACCCTTGGTTCCTCCCCGGGGGAAAAAAAATTTTTTATTCACAAGTAAAACCCCCCAACCCCCCCCCCCCCCGAAAAAAAAAAGGGGGATCGCGTCATTCGCTGGACAGTTTTCGAAGCGATTACACTCATAGAAATCTCACACGAATAATTTGAGTACGAACGCTCTTGAAAAAATTTTAGTCGCACTTGAATTTTCAAGAATTTCGCTCTTGGAATTGAGACAAATTCATTCTCAATGTGGTTCTATAGGCAAGGAGTAGGAAACGCAAACTTTGAGAGAATAACGTTGGCCGCGCTCTTTCAAAGACACGCAGTTTGTCATTGTCATTTGACCGTGCCGCGCGTATTATGTTAAAGTTGAACATTAGATTGGGCATAAGTAGTGTTAAACGTCTGTATAATATAATAAAAATGTTTAAAACATCACAAAAAAATAAAATAAATAAAAATAAAAAAAAAAAAAAATTTTTTTCGGGCGGGGGCCTCCGAGCTGTTGCGGCTGGCCAAATACCAACCGCGCAGCCTCAAAAATATGTTTTCGCCGCTCTTGTAGTTTATCGACAATAGTTGATGTTAACTTCCAACTGTTGTGTTTCAGTCTTTGAAGGTACCGAGTTCAAGTCCCAGTAAAGTAAGTAAAATAAAAAATTTTTATCTGTTATGTGACTAGTCGGGATTTCACGATGAAGCAAACTTCATGAAGTTATCTCAGTAGGCAGACATTCCGTGTGGTTCTATACATTTTAATTAACAAATCTAGTGAATTCCTTTGATTTTAAGCCTACTGAAAACTTCTGAAGTTTGCTTCATCTTAAATCCAGTCTAAGACGGGATTTACACGTGAAGCAAACTTCTGAAGTTATCTTAGTAGGCAAGACATCGCATGTGTTTCCATACATTTGATTAACAAATCTGTAAAATCCCTTGATTTTCAAGCCTACTAAAAACTTCATGAAGTTTGCTTCATCGTAAATCCGACTAAACTGATTTACGTAAAAACTTCTGAAGTTTTCTCATAGGCTAAAAATCAAAGGAATTCTAGATTTGTTAATTAAAATTATAGAACCACACGTGAATGTCTCGCCTACTAGATAACTTTATGTGTTTGTTTCTCGTGAATCCAAAAAAAAAAATTAAAAGTGTGGGGGGGTTGGTGGGGGGGGGGGGGGGGCCCAAAAAAAACACCTCCGTCGGGGGGGGGGGGGGGGGGGTGGGGGGTGTGTCTCCCCCCCCCCCCCCCCCCCCCCTTTTTTTTTTTTTTTTTTTTTTTTTTGAAACTCTCGGTCAAGAATGTCGGGATCAAAAATTCACTCTTGGATCAAGAATATTGCTCCTGGATCAAGAATTTTCACTCTTACCTACCAATAGAGCAAATTCTCGTTGCTTTATTTTCGCACACCAATACTATCTCACTTTTTGGCCTCGCTCTCGGTGACCATCGCCGATTTAGAGAGCGAAAAAGTGTGCCTGAAGCCACCCCTCAGATAGTTAAGCACTTCCCTGCCAAGTCTGTTCCAGGAAATTGTAAAGAAAATTTGTGCTGTGGGTGGGATAAATACAGCAAGTTATCAATTTGACTAATGTTTTGTAATCTAAAGACTAAAACTAAACCTTATCCAAAGTATTCATTTTAACGGTCTTGGAAAATAATATTAAAAACCTTATCAAAAAGAAACTAATGATTCTAGCTAAGGTAAGTTGGATACTTGATTATGTTTGCTGAACATTTATCGAATTTTGTATTCTACACCACTAAAGAGTTTGCGGCCTACACCAAAGCATTTTAATCACCAATCTGGGCTTCTGTCTCATAACCTAAACTGATCATTGAGTTATCTGGATGGTTTAAGGAGTTTGACTGAAACTATTAGATCAACAAATTGGTTTTAAGAAATTTGGTACAATTAGAATTAGCTAATAAAATCGTGTCGGTACGGTTCAATTATCGACGACCTTGGAACTCATTTATTCCAGCTGAAAATTTATTTAGTCTTTAGTCGGCTCTAACTGTCTTCGATATACCCGTTACTCATGAAAAACATGTTTAACAGTGTTCCTGCGTTCCTTAGGGTGAACATCCGAAAAGTATGCAACATTTTTTTAACTCTGCTATTTATCACTTTTTTGCTCATAACTTGAGAACCGCTTATCCGATCTTTATCATTTCTTCGGCAAATCGATCAATTTTGCTAATTACTAACTATCTCTTGCAGGTACAAATTGTCTATCTTCAAAACTGTCGGAGATATAACGTTTTTTCCAAATTGTGGGTGCGGGAGTGGGCGTGGCCAAAATTAGAAACAAACTTGATCTGTGTGCAGATAAAAGAAGCATTTGTCCCATACATGTCAAACCTCTATGTCTTACCATCTCTGAGATCTAGGTGTTCATACAGACAGACGGACGGACGGACAGACGGACATGTCTACATCGATTCGGCTGTTGATGCTGATCAAGAATATATATACTTTATATGGTCGGAAATGATTCCTTGTGCCTGTTACAAACATTCGCACGACTTTAGTAAACCCTTTATACTCTACGAGTAACGGGTATAAATAGACCGCGGGTGATACGGAAATCTGTTCCTGAAATGTTAGACGACTCAAAGTTATTTTTAACAGCAATTACAAACCATATAAATGCCGAGCAAAAACACATAACTGAGTGATTCTTGGGAAGCTTCTAAGTACATCCTTATTAATCTTTGACTTGATTTCGATTCAGTTTATTGACCACTGTACCACTGTGCGGGGCGCCTGGGCAAGGAGAGAAACTTTAAGTTGGCTACCTACGCAAGTATCAGGCGGCATAGCGAGCCAGTCGAGTGAATTGCACTTGTAATATTTTTTTCAGCTCTACTCTGGCATTTTCTTGGCTTGTTTTATTCATTCATTTGTCCTTTCGACTTTTAAATGAACTTTGCGCTGCACCCAACGCAGGAAATCAACCTCCCAGTTGAAATATTTAATAAACGCGTAAAACTTTTGCAATTGGCAGATTTATGTTGGCGAAGCGTTGGTATTTCGATTGCTAATTGTGGCTTACCCCGGAATAATAATCAAACCACCAGCATAAATGTCAGCACTCAGTTGTTTAATCGCTATGAAAACCAAAAAAAAATTAAAGCCGCAACCGAAAAGTGCTTAAAAGTTGATTAAATCAGAATGAATGGTAATGAATGGAAATTATTTGTAGTTTGATTTCATCGCATTTATTTTAAAGAATGTCAGTGTATTTGTTTATTTAATAACAAAAATATACTATATATATTCTATGGCACAGGTTTGATGATGATAAATATGTGTGGTGTGGGTGAGCCATAACCATAATGAAGAGTAATATTAATACAATCATATATAAAATATATCCAAAAATCTAACGCTGACAACAACGCTTATGTTATTATTATAAAACTTAACTTGCAGGCTTATATTTAGGAATATGTGGACAACAGTAAGTCTCATTTTGGGAACGAGTGGATATTAATAGCTAGCTGTAACTCCGAACAAGAACTTGAGGTAACCTTTAGTGAGTTGTGAAAGTGGAGACCCAAATTGGATAAACCTTAACAATTAGATGAAAAATTTAGTTCCTAACAGACAGTTACTACACCAAGCAGGACAATGTTATTTGCTTTATCCTATTTGTAGATTAAACTCTTGGACATTGTTTTAGTAAAATGGAATACAGAGTTTGTTACTCTTTTAAGTATTCTTGATACTTTTGTGCTTATGCACCTAAATTTCGCTGTTGAAATGCCTTACTAGATATTACAAATTGGCATCTGCATGGCATGAAATTCAAGCATCAATACAATACACACACATCACAATAGCCGTACAATTTAATTTCTTATTCTGTGTTTGCTGGCGGCGATTTTATTGGGCTACACTTGGTTGTATAACTGTTTGTAATAAATTTTGTAAATGTTCCAAGTGGGCCAGTGCTGTCAGATGTCGAGAAATGCCAAATTGTGGCGCTCAAAAGTGAGAATTGCTCATTAAAGATGGCACTGGACCACCATGAAGAAGCCCGGCTGAAGTTCGCCAGAGATAACATGGCAACTGACTGGACAAAGATTAAAAGCATTTATAGAGCATTACAAATACTAATTCATCTTTTCAGATCATTTTCTCGGATGAGAAAAAGTATAATATGGACTTTCCTGATGGTTTTTCGCACTATTCGAGGGATTTGAGAAAAAAACCGCTGTACTTTTCTAAGAGAAATTATGGAGGAGGATCGCAAAAACCAATTATGACTCCACAAAAGTGCTGCTGAGCGTAACATTAATTCTTAAGCTCTATTTACACGACCTGATCACTCATCTGAGTTTTCGCCTGACTTGCTGTCTGACCATGTAAAAAGGCGTCTGAGTAAACATGAAGCTACTCAGATGAGCGATCAAACGAAATAGAACCGGTTCTATTTGGCCTGAGCACTTATCTGCGTGGCGTTTATCGAGTTACAGTGTTGCCTAACTGCAGTGTGCTGGCGTTGCCATTTTCTGACAATCGATATACATTTCTTATCGAATTTTGGCTATCGGTCAAGGGTCTTGTATGTCAAGTGAATTCTTATTTAAATCCAAAAAATAAATTGCCTCCTCCATCCTCGTTTTCACTTGCCAGAACGGCAACTATAATTCTTAATGCTTTCTTATTCATTTCGCGTTTTATTCTTCTTGTCTTCTTCTTCTATGTAAACAAAGCAACCTCACAATGTTCATATGAACCAGATGATTCCGATGAACCAATGGTTCTGCAAATGGCTCATCTGAGCTTCTCAGGCATGTGTTAAAGCAAAACTGTGTTGATCAGATGAATTTTCTTCTGACAAAAACTCATCTGAGCGATCAGGTCGTGTAAATGGAGCTTTAACTACGAACATTTAAAATGTTAAATGTGGCGAATTAGTTACTTCTGCTTCTCTCAATTTTTTTATGATTCTTTTCGTTGTTTCGCATGTCTTTAGAGCAGAGCCGGCCAGCCATAGCCACCGAGAGCTGAACTCACTCGGCAGTTCGCACCAAATGCTTGCCGAATCCATGCAGCACTAAGTGTCGGAAAGAGACAGGTATATTTTACTGTGCTCTCCATTTAACCTAAATTAAATTTTAAATTTTACACGATAGTCCAAACAAAGTGGCTAAGCAAGCTATACACATGCATGTCTACAGAAAGTATCAAGTAAATTAACGTGTGATTTCGCCGTGTGTTTACAAAATGCTCAAGTTTATATTCATAAGACGATTAAAATGAAAGAAAATGAATAAAAAACTAGTTACAAGGAAGGTAAATCAAATTTTCTGGCCACTATGACTTATCATTTTTATTTTGTAAACGTTTAATGCTCAGGAAAATCTTGACTAATGCCATTAAACGGGATTGTGAAAATACTAAATTATTTTTTTATAAAAGAGGACTTCTTTTCGTACAAATTCATATATGTAAAAATCGACTTCGTCTGCACTTTCAGACAAAGTAATTGGGTCAGAGCTGCATTCCTTATTTAGTTGCAATTGAACAGAATTGGATAAAAGTTCTTGACTAGATATCTGTCCAAGAAAGTGCCACATAGTCATTATGTTCAAAGACACTGGTCTCGGGTTTTCCTATTTCACTGTACAAAAGTTTCGCTAAGCCAGAATCTTTTTTAATTCAAAGCTTACAATTGAGCCAAATTGCGTAAAAATCTCCCAGTTGTTGCACTCAAAACCAAAACTGTACCGGTACAATGTTTAGGTTCTTTTCGGTCTTGTCGGTTCTAAAAATATCGGTTCTCGGATACCGGATTACAAAAAGTTTAAAATATCGGTTCTGGTTACGGTTCTGATTCTCCATCGGTTCTATTCGGCGTTGGCTCAACTGAATCGAACAACGTGACGGTCCTCTGAAGCCGTTGAGGAATATTTTCCGTCACTTGTTTCAGATAGTCACTCCATTATGGTCGGGATTTTCTAATCTCTGTTTTCCATTTTACTAAAAGAGTGCTTAAGTGTTTAGTCTACAAGAAAATAATGGCAAAATACAATATCCTGTTTGTTAGCAGCTACTCCACTGCTATTTTCGTGAACACTGGTGTATATGTTATTAATTGATGTACCAGTTCATAGCTGACAAGACACTTGATTTAAGTTGTTGGCTCTGTACGGTGTAAAGTACGGTATATAGCAAGGCTCTAAGTCGCAAGTTCCATTACAATTACCAATTACAATTATTTCGTAATTTAAAAATTTACTTACCGTTACATCAAAAATTACTACAATTAATTTTAATTACCAATAATTAAATATTTTTTAAACAATTATTTCAATAACTATAATGGTAATTATAGTTTTTGATTTCGAAATACTTGTAATTATAATGGTAACTACACTTTTAATTACCTAAATAATATATAATCGAAATTTCAGTTTCTAGTCTCACAATTAGGTTGACTCATTATTAATTGTCATACGGTTTACCCCCTACACAACTAATCAATAACAATGTTCTGGCTTTTCAACTAATCGTCACTTTATACAATATTTGTATTGTCTTGCAGCTTTTTAAAACGGGGACACGAAAAGAGCACAGCAAACTAACTAATGAGTCTTCTTGTCCTGCTCTAAAAATCATTATTTTTAATAACAAACATTTCAAAAATGCAAAATGCATATAAATTATGCAAGCAACAAAACGTAGCCTGGTACACAGAACTATGTGTCTGCCTGCTTGTGGGGGTTGTAAGGGTGAAGCAGGTTGTGCTTGGATGGGAGCGGTGCGTGTACATTTTAAAAACGCTGCAAGTGTGTGAGTGTGCAGGAGAAGGTGTTGGTGCTGGTGTACTCGAAAATTTCAAGTGCTGACAGCACAGACAATGCTGAGCTGCTGTAAAAGTTGGCCAATTTTGAAAAGAGAAATAATTAGGCTAATAAAATGCATACAAGGGGTATTTTAAAACTATAATTAAGAAGTGTGTGGGCTGTAGTTGGTGGTTGAACAGGTTAAAAAAGTAGTACAAAGTTTTGGAATTTTTTGCTTAAGTGCTAACTTACAGTAAAGAGTCTCGTTTCGTGATACATAATTTAAGTATGTAAAAATTTAAAGTTAGTTGGTTGGTTGCCGAGTTAGAAGTAGGTGTCACATTCCCAGTACAGAGTGTGTGTGTGTGTGAGTGTGGGGGTGTGTGTAGTTTAGTTTCTAAATACTGCTTCAATTTCTTCAAGTGGATTCCTGCAAAAGGTGGGCCATAAAAAACAAGATTAGGTGCACAGAGTCTATAAAAATTGGCACTGCTTTTGGTTTGGTCTCCGGTGCTCGGCAAACAGAAATACAATCAAAACTAGCAAACCACAAAACTAAAATCACTTCAGAAAACAAAAAGCATCATTAACGCCCTCATTTTAGCTTAAGGTCAAATTATGCTTTTATATCAAAAAATAACAAACACTCGCACACACAAAATGTTTCATTTGCATACGCGACGCGGTCCATTTGTGGACCATAAAATATAAATTAATTTATGCGCAATCAACAAAACATAAATATTTTCATATGCATAAGAAATCACACGAAATGTATACTCAAAATGTAAAAAGCTGGTCAATTGTCTTCTTCGCCGCGCTCAGCCCCACTCAGGGCCAACTGTTGCGCCAAAACCAATTGAAAGCGAGAGCGAGGGAGTCCAAACTTATAATAGTTCATAAATTATCGAGCAATAAATTAGCCGATTAATGCACGACTAAGAATTCGATTGCGATTTGCCGCCGTTGACGTCGCCACGGAAGCCAATTTGACGTAGCCGCACAAAAATTCATAAACACGGATCTGGGCAACCTTTGTGTTTCACCAAATTTTATAGATTTAGACGAGTTTAATTTGAATACAAATAGAAATAGTTTGCAGACCAAAAAAAAAAAAAAACAGATATTAGAAATTCTGGCTAGAAATTTATTACAAGGCTATTAACATGTTTCTCTTCTTTTCCTCATTGGCGATGCCAAGGTTGCTGCGGCAAAGCCAACATAATAACACACATTTAAATTTATTATATGTAAAGCCATCTGGGGAGTCGTTTACAAGTTTTTGTCAGCTGCGCCAGTTTAAGGTTGTTGTTGAAGACAATGGCGCTGCAATGTAAACCACATTAAGATTCTCGTCAAAGTTGATTTTCTGGGCGGACGCATAAAGTCGGGCGATTATAATTAAACAAAATTCGTGAAAAAGTGTTTATTGGCATCTGAGGCATACGAAATTGTGAAAAAGGATGGCTGCAGGAGGAACACGACTATTATGTCTAGGGTAAAATTAAAATATAAATAGAACAGAGATTAAAACCGAAACGAACAAAGGTAAGAATAAAGGTAAGTTACAGTTATTGACAGTGCAAAGGTCTGTGTGATCTTTCTTGCAATATCTGTTCAATTTCGATTAGCTAAGTTGCATCTATATCAGTGTCCGGCACGACCGTATCTTTTGTGTATTTAATACTGCTCAGCGGCAGCGACGTTAAGACACTGACAGTGTACAAGCTAATTCTGCTCTCAATGCAACAACAAAATAGTGCTAACTGAGAGCGCTCTCGCGTGACACACATGCAAAGGCAAAATGAGCATGTGTTTTGCCGGCCACTGATCTATATCAAAATAAAATGATTCCCCTAAGCGATTGTTTTTTATCACGTCATGGCGCAGTTAAAATTTTTTTTAGGGAAACAGTTTTGTCTACAAGCAAACTTGTTAAGAATCGAAACGCGAGTAAATACTGTTCATCCCTCTCTTTTATCCACTGTCAAGCACACAGCGCAACTTGTCAAGTTACCGGCGTTAAGATGACGCCTTGCCAAGAACATTTTTGTCTTACACACACACATCTTTATTCACATTCTGCGGAAGAGAATAAGGCTGTCATCACACTGATGACCGTCAAAAACGGAGCCATGAAGAACTTTCGAAATCGATTTCCAAACTACACTAAAAAAAATTTCAGTAGAAATGGGTCTGTTTGGCTGTAAACTAGTGTGACCAGCTATGCTAATAAAGGGTATAGGGCAGACCCGGCCGCCTAAGGCTCGCACGAGCCGAAGTCTGTCGTATTTTTAAGCAAACGCGAGCCGAAGCTATGGTTGTGTGAATCGGTGAGCACTGCCTAGCAAGTAAAACGCGTGTTGTCTGGAGAGAGCTCTCTTGTTTACCAACACATGCGCACTTATTTTTCCTCTCCATTTGGCCGCCTCTGGTATAGGGTTACGGATATAAGAACATTTTGTTCCGGTTACGGTAACGTATTCGGTTACGAATTTTAAAGTATTTTAGCTGTTAAAGGTTACGGTTTTAATCTCTGAGAAGATCTTAAATCTTTCAATTGATTTGGCATTACAGTGTTGACCGATTTTGAAATTTGTTTTTTTATTACTCCTAATACGCACAATTCTGGTGTGAACTAGTATATTTTTGATCGGTCGAAAAATAATGGTCCTAGACCCATAGAGTGAGAAAACAAGTCTATATTTTAAATTTTCACCTTGAAAACCCAAAACTTCCATATTTATTGACCGATCCAAAACATCCTAATTCACACTAGAATTACCTCATTTCTTAACAAAACCTCGTTTTAATTTTCACTTTCAGAGAAAATATGAGATATTTTGACATAGCTGTCCATGCTTATTTTGCTTTGATTTCTACAAATGTATTCGAATGACGATCAAATTGGAGTTTGCTGCGCAAAGATTCACATGAACATTGTTGTTGTAAGACACAGGGCACCAAATTGAGACTAACGCCTTACAGTTGAAAAATCCATCATGTGCTGCCCAATCATAAACAGAACTCTAGCACTAAAGAGTATTGTATACCTTCAGAAAAATTTTTTTGGATTTATTTTTTATTTGTTTAAACGTTCTATTAGGATCTTCTAAACATCATGCAAAACTTTCAAGCTGACCCGAAACTCAGTTTTAAAGATATAAACAAAAACAATTATTTTTTTCGACCCTTTTAAATGAAAATAGTTTTTATCGGCCTCCTTTTTGTGGTCAAAAACTTTAAAATATTTATAAAATATTCAATATTATGGAAAAAAAATTTTTGAAAAAAAAAAATTTTACTTGGAAATTTTTGGAGATTTTATTTTTTACCATGTCTTGACGCACTTTGACTCAAATTTCTGTAGAAGTGCTTAACCAATTTTGCTAATCCTTTTTTTTTCGGTGAAAGTTAACACCCAAATGCACCAAATCCGATTTATACATTTATTAAATATAATTTTTATTTCATCGAAAACAGATGTCGAATCTTTAAATGCGATTATCTCGGAACCACTTTTTCCAAAATGGTTGCAAAGATTTAAAGAGTTCCTGTTGACCGATTTTCAAATTCTTTACCTTAAATTGCTCCTAATACCCACCATTCTGGTGTGAACTAGGATATTTTCGATTTCGAAATTTTGACTTTAAAACACCATAACTACGTCATTTTTTGATCGATCCAAAATATCCTAGATCACACCAGAATTAACTTATTTCTTAACAAAACCCTGTCTTTAGTTCTCAATTCAGATCATACGTCCTCAAAAATTTTTTGCAACCATGGGCCTAAGTTTTAAATTTTTTGGTTAACTTTGAACAGAAATACAACAACAACCTTAGGTACAACAACAACAACAAAAATTACTAAATTTAGTTTAACCGATTACCTATCCAATGAAAAAACCGCTTCTTAATACCACTTATAGTTTTTGAGTAATCTAATTTTTGGTAAACCTTTAAAAAATGACACCTGAAAGTATACAGTACCCTTAATAATTTTCATACGCTATTCGCACAAAGCCAGACATTTGCCTGTTCTTTGTGCTTAGTTGTCTGCCACGCCAAAGGATATCTGCTGTTGCCATCCTTGTTCTTTTTTTTGTGATTGTACCGTTGTCAGTTGAATACCCTTCTAGTGGAAAATAGACGATGGTAGGGCCATTTCGTTGTCTCTCAGAATTGTGGTTGGCAAGCAAAAGGTTTTAATTAAATCCAAAGGAAAACCAACGACCTGTCACAATCATAAAAAGGATTCTAGCAAAAATCCGCTTTTTGTAAAATGTGATTTGTGAAAAAATTTTAAGGATTAAAAACTTTTATAAACATTACTTAAAATGTAAGTGTGAATAGTAGCAGCTTTAAGTACCTTTTTAGGGTCCCTAGTACTTTGCACTTTTCCAAAACGTTGGATTGGCACACATTGTTGAACGATTCCTATAAATGTGGTGAGCATTTTCTCGACAGTAAACAAATTTCGTCTGTGGGCATTCGCGCAATTCGATCGAAGAATGACCAAAGAGTATGACCAAACAAAACAATTGCGAGCGAGTACTAGATTTTCTCATTTGAATTTTTTCAGAATCATAATTTTCTAACTCTAGCCTAGGGTATTTCATTGACGACGTTTAACATATTTTCGCAAAGAACAAATGACAAGCACAATTGTATTAAATCTCTTTGTTGTTACTCATTATATAATGCTGTTAGATTCAGCCACTAGAACTCGTCATAAGGGAACAACGACTCGTTCAACTAACTCAACCCGTCGACATGAGTCTTAGCGTGGCCTGACAAGAGCTTTAACAGCAGAAGTTTTCTAGGAAGCACCTGGTATAAGCATCTAGTTTCATTGTTTTGTTTGCCTTGTCGGTTGTGGCACAAATGGCACACACTAACACACATTGTATTTGACATAACAAAGCAACAGCTTGATATTGCTGAACGACGCTTTGTGGTTATTACGTGTTGCATGCAACCCTCACCACACTTTGAGGGTCATCAAACGTGGCTCAAACAAAGGCGTTAATTATAATTGCCAGCACTTGTGACTAGACGGTTTAGTCGCTTCAATTATGAAATTAAAAACACTCACTGAGATGGACGAAATTACAAATTTCAGTTTTAAAATCACAAAATTCCCAACGGCAACCAAATTATGCGCACATGTGGGTGAGTCTTTTCGTTTTGCCAATCCATTACCTATGCGGGAGGCTGGCTGGTCCGCCCATCGAGTGTATCCAACGCACAAAACACAATTTGCGGAGTGCTCAAATGAAGTTATTCAATTGTAAAAACAGCTGGCATTGCGCCGCTGGGAGTTTAAGTGCGCCACAACTGGGGCCCCTTCCACGCGCTACGATTAAACACAAGAAGCAGCCAGCCCACAGGCAACACGAAACCATCACAGTGCGTATACGCAATGGCTGGCAAAAATTAAGTAACGAAGCGAGGAAATACTTAAATTTTGAGTACTTTGTGTGCACAGTGGCGCGTACGTAAAGGGAAAGGGAATGGCTTATTCTATGATTAGAAGAATACATTTTGCATTTCTGACAATTATTAAGTAAGATAAGGCTTAAAATTTAAGTGCACCAAAAAAAATAAAGAAATACGGAGCCATTAAAAAATTTTTCAAATCGATTGAAGGGATCACCATTCCAAACTATACTATTGAAATTTTTGCCCCTTTGACAAAAAATCAGGGTTACGCGCCTGGTAACACTTAGAGATAAGAATTTTGGCCACACCACGTTTTCGTTTACTGCATATTAAAAAAGATTTCTCTAAACAGAGCCGTAACATGTTTCTTTCCCTTATTTTTTTTTTAGAAGCTGCCAGCGATCTACGAGTCCAGACAACGCTTAAGTGCTACATAAAACTTAAAACAGCTTAGGGCGTACACTCGCTTATAATCGTATGTGTATGTGTGTGTGTAGGTTTATGTGTACTTACTGTAAACGGCCGCTTAGCTATATATCTATTTAATAACAAACTACGTTTCAATGATGATGAGCAACTCCTCCGTCAGTTGACTGGCGCATGGCAAAGGGGAGTAAGAAATATAAGTGTGTATGTATGTGTGTGGGAAAAAGCCAATAATTTAACTTAAAGGCAACGTAAATTGAAGCATTTTGCACCGGCACCAGAACCAAACCAAAAAGGCAGCACCAAAACTTAACCAATAGAATAAAAAAATTGCAATATTATTAAGCAAATGCACAAACACCGTGAATTGTGTGAACAGAGTTCTATAGTGTGAGTGTGAGTGAGTGAGTGTGTGTGTACTTAATATAATTGAGAGGAAATGTGAATGTGTCTGTGCACTTGAATGTAATGCAATAAGCACAAAACGCAAGCACCAATAATCCTTCACAGCACTCACCTTAGATCCTCCGCATCATCCTCGAACTGAGCCAATACAACATTGTCAACGGCATCATCCTGTTGCGTATTAGCCTCCTGGTCGCTGTCGTCGCCATCGTCGTCAGTTTCGTTATCCTCGCTGCTGTTGCTGTTGGCATCATTATCATGGCGCTTATCAAATTGCCGGGCATCGTCCTTGGCCACGTTGTTGTCATTGGCAGCATCCAATAATCTGGATTTCTTATCACGACGCAATGTTGCAATTTTCTTCTCCTCCTCCTGTCTCAACTTTTCGACTTCATCCTTTGACAGGAATGAGAAAACTTTCTCTGTTGGGGGGAAAAGGGGGGGTAGAAAATAACAGAGATTTGAATGCCATTTCCCAGAAGGCGGCTCACAACAGCCTTGTAAAATAAATTAGGAAATTAAATAAATAGCGAGCTGTTCCTGTCGTTAGCTTGCTCTACTGACTGCCTCTGCACTGGCTGGCTGGTATCTGAGCTGCATATCCTTGCAAAAGATGACTGCATGTGCTTTGTCATGCAAAAGTAACCTCAATTATAGACAAAAACGAGAGCATAAGTTAAATTCGGCTCTAACCGACTTCGATATACCCGTTACTCATGAAAAAACATGTTTAACAGTGTTCCTGCTGTTCTGAGGGTGAACGTCCGAAATGTATGCAACATTTTTTTTAGGGTGGTTAGCGGGTGGGCTTGGTTCACTTCTTTGCTCATAACTTGAGAACAGTTCATCCGATCTTCAGCAAATCGATTCATTTTGCTAATTAGTAACTATCTCTAGCAGGTACAAATCGTCTATCTTTAAAAATGTAGGAGATATAGGATTTTTCCAAATTGCGGGGGCGGGAGGGGGCGTGGCCAAAATTTGAAACAAACTTGATCTGTGTGCAGAAAAAAGAAGCATTTGTCCCATACATGTCAAACCTCTTTCTCTTACCATCTCTGAGATCAAGGTGTTCATACAGACAGACGGACAGAAGGACAGGGCAATATCGACTCCGCTGTTGGCGCTGATCAAGAATATATATACTTTATATGGTCGGAAATGATTCCATCTGCCTGTTACATACATTTGCACGACTTTGGTATACCCTTTTTACTCTACGAGTAACGGGTATAAAAATAGAGGCAAGCTTTCATCGGCTCGACCGAGCTTGAGATATGAAATTTTTTTTTAAACCTATCTTTTGTATAGGAGCTATACTATATAGTTGTCCGATTTCGACAAATCTTGGTGAAACCATGTGAAATCCTTAAAAACTTATAAATACGAGCGTTGGGAGCGACAGCACCAAAAACAAAACAGTTTTTCTTACTTAATCTAGTTTTTTAACCGATCGTTCCTATGGCAGCGACAAATGTGCAGCGTATTTGTACCAAAAGACTTCGTGCAAAGTTTGGTTACGATAACTTTAAAACTGACGGAGGAGATAGCATAGAAACAGACGGACAGAAGGACATGGCCATATAAACTCAGTTCGTCATGCTGATCAAGAATATATATAATTTATGTGGTCGGAGATGCTTTCTTCTCTGCGTTACATACATCCGCACAATTTCAATATGCCCTCTCTTGGGGTATAAAAGGCGGTAAAGCTCGACTTTTATATACCCTGTAGTGGCCCGACTCCGAAATACCCTGTCCAATTGGGACGCACATACAAACACACACAACCAGTCGGACTTGGCGGAACGTGGTTTCCTAAAGAATGCCAACTTGTACTGTTCTTTTTACAAGGAAGAATGCACTACCTGTTTTTGCAGTATGAAAAACGACATACAATCTGTTTGAAAACGAATGCACGTACCTTTTTGCAGCGGGTTTGAAACGAAGAAATCTGCATAGCATGCAAATGTTCTTCCTAATGACTTCAAAGGGAACTTCAAATACCATACCATATTCATAAAAAATAGAGGCAAGCTAACTTCGGCTCGACCGAAGTTTATATACCCTTGGAGCTTGATATGTGCCTGGCAGTTTGTATGGCAGCTATACTATATAGTGGTCCGATTTCGAAAAATTTTGGTGAAATGATGTAAAATCATTAAAAACTTATAAATACGGGCGTTGGGAGCTATAACATTGAAAACAAAAAAGTTTTTCTCACTAAGACTTTTTTTCAGACCTTACTTTTCTATGGCAGCTATACTATATAGTTGTCCGATTTCGACATGGCTTGGTGAAATTATGTGAAATCACTAAAAACTTATAAATACGAGCGTTGGGAGCGATAACATTGAAAACAAAAAAGTTTTTCTCACTAAAACTAGTTTTTCAACCGATAGTTCCTATGGGAGCTATATGCTATAGTCATCCGATCCGGCCGGTTCCGACAAATGTGCAGCGTATTTATACCAAAAGACTTCGTGCAAAGTTTGGTTACGATAGCTTTAAAACTGACGGAGGAGATAGCATAGAAACAGACGGACGGACGGACGGACGGACAGACGGACGGACAGACGGACAGACGGACATGGCTATATCAACTCAGCTCGGCATGCTGATCAAGAATATATATACTTTATGTGGTCGGAGATGCTTCCTTCTAAGCGTTACAAACATCCGGACAATTTTAATATACCCTCTCCAAGGGTATAAAAGGATCAGTTTGTGTTTTAATTTATTTTTAAAATCTTTTTCCCTTGGAACTGCTTTGATATCCGAAGCTGCAAATATTCTAGTTGCACTGGCCTGCTAGTTACCTTTATGTAGTACACGTTCTTAATGCGTTCTTTTTGGAAACCATGGCAGCATATGTGCAAACACTACTGCCAAGAGAACGTCGTCTAACAGCATTCAAATGGAAACTAAAGTCGAAAGGAGAGCCGAGCTTTTTTACGAAGTTGAAACTACAACAACAACAGCCCATGCAAACGTCCCTACTATTAGAACAGTTACTACTGCGGACCGCCCCTGTACAAAAGCGAATGGAAAATTGCAGGTTTTTGCAACTATTTCTTTCCCCCTCTGACAAGCAAAATTGTTTCATGTATAATTTTGTTGTTTTTGCTCGGATCGAATAGCTTTTCAGAATAGATAGAAATAAGGCTGGATATAATATGTATTAGGCCACAGAGTTGTAACTTTAAAATTGTGGCTCTGACAGTTTTTAGGGGCTTAAGGGGGAAGTTTTGCAAATTTTAAACAAACTTGATCTAAGTACGGTACACATTTAGGCACATCCAAAAACTTGTGTACCTATCTCTTATTGTCTCTGAGATCGAAGCGGTCATGCAGACGTACGGACAAACGGACATGGCTAAATCGATTCGGCTGTTGATGCTGATCAAGACTATGTATACTTTAAAGGCTCAGAAATGTTTCCTTCTCCCAGTTGCAGATATTTGCACAGCAGGGTATACCGATATCGACAACTCTACTCTAAATTGAAGTCTAAAATTTTCTTTGGTAGCTTTGCGTAGTCTGTGAATCGACATTTGGTAAAGGGTATTAAAAGCTTCTATTTCTAATTACAGAAACCAGAGACGAAAAGTCTCAAAGTAACAACAAATGTGCCAAAGGATTGGCAATTTGGCAAGTTAACAAGTGGTTAGATCTGACTACACCTAAGGCGATGGAAAGGGGAGGATACTTTGGTGTTACTTGACTCACCTGTCTTTTGTGTGGGCTTGTGTTGATCCTCCATGGCCGACTCAAAGAAACGTTTTTTATCGGAAACCGATTTAGGCACTTTGGTGGGTGATTTGGGGTTGGCAGCTTCGCTTGTTGCCTCAGGTGTGGGCTGCAAAATTTGTGGTAGTCTTTTGTTAGTAGGTCAATAGGCGTTAAAATCGATAAAATCTAATATGTAACTGTGAAACGAACAGCCCTGCCGGCCATATTTTCAATTAAATGACTGGGAAAAACTGCAAAAAAAAAAAGAAGAGAAAACCAAACGACCATAAAGAAAATTGATGGCACTACACAAGTTTATTAAAAAGCAGACGGAAGAGCGGCAGCTTCAATCATAAAGTGACCAGCAGCATAGAACTTTGTTTTTGGCGCCCGTGGTCATCGTATAATTTACACCGAGAGCTGGAGGGTGGGCGCAAATTACAGCAGCGTGGGCGGGTGCGGTCTACACCATTAATCACCCAAAGTCATGTACTGTGTCGGTTTTATGCTTTCATGCAATTCCTTTGGATTTAGGCAACATGAGACGCAGCAGCAGGAGCAGCAACAAAAGCAGCAGAGGCAGATAAAGCCAACCGGGACGACAAAGTCATTAAATGGCCAGGCAAAGGCAAGAGCAAAAGCCAGCGTTAAACTGCACAAATTGCAACCTTATACTCTGAGTGGGCTGCGATACGGAGAAGTGCTACCCCAAGGCTCATAAATAAAACCCAGCCAACTAGGACAAGTGCAAGGGTAAACCCACGAACAGCAGAGCCGAACAGTATTTTTAGCAAAGAAATTAATTTCGTATCGGATTTTTCGATTTTCAATTAAAGTCAATACGAAGGGGCAACCCAGACCAGAGGCAAGCTAGTGATTCGCCTCTTCAGGCGTCCAGTATCTCTCTCCGGTTCGCCTTTTGCCCCGTTCAGCAGTCAAACTAATAGAAATTTATTGAGCCATGAAAGTGTTGAGATTGCTTGCAGCCGCAGTCGTGGCCCTGGCAGCGCATTAAAAGCCAATAAGCCATTGAATAATTCAGATAGCCACCGCCCCTCCCACCCCTTTTTGCAAGTAGTGTTAGTGTGTGCGTGACATCTTTAATAGGGCCACAAAAAGTACATACTACAAACACTCCCTTATCGTGAATAATTACGAGGGTTTTTATGATAAGATTACAGCGAAATGCCAAAGCGAAAGAGAGAGAGCAACCTGCTATATAAAAGAGCTATACGGTAGAAGGGGCAAATCAGTGCAGCGACAGTCGCTAAAGCGTTCAGCGGATCTAGAGCGTGGGAGTGTGTCATTGGTAGGAACTAGTTCACAGCGATAAGAACCCAAAAAACTAGGTCAAGGTCATTTTATTTCATTAACTGTTATCTATCTAAATGGTGCACCTGTATAGGGTTTGGGTATTTCGACTGTTTCATTATATTTTTATCTAGAAACTGCTTTAACTTATGAGTGTTTCAACAATCACCCATTAGTTCGGTACTAAAGAACCGAACATTATGAATGCCTAGGCCCTGTATGTGTTCAATTCATGAAAATGCATGTAAGGGAAGCTGAACCAAAATGTAGCGTATTTGTAGCCAATCAAATTAATAAGCTAACTTTCTCGGTGCCAAAGTTTTTATATTTTATTCTTGCAAGTGATAATGCAATTTTCGATTAAGCATAAAAAGAATCTCTTTAGAATCGATATTCCAATATTTTTAAATTGATCTAAGAACCGATCGTTCCTATGGAACTGCTTAATTTGGGTAGTTTAACAATTGAATAATTTCATTGGGCGTGTCCTGGAAATGTCACAAATCTTAAAAAATTCGCCGGCATATTTCGCCGCATTTTCTAACCATCAAGGAGTAAATTTCATCATCAGCTGCAAAGTAAGTGCTCTACCTAAATGAGGCATCAGAACATGCCTGTCGGTATCGATTCACAGTGTGTGTATTTGTATTTTATGAGCAGCATCTTTAATAAACACTCGCTAAAAAACAAACCTTAAAGCATTCTGCTTTAAAAGTCAAGACTAGGGTTGTCCATATTTGATCGATTTATCGATATTTTGTTTGGACGATAAGGGTTATTCCGATATGATTTTTCTTGTACCGATATAGGCGTTTATCGATATTTTTTTAAACGATATATCAGAAACGAGAAAGGCAAGGCTAACTTCGTCCGTGCCGAAGTTTTTATACACTTGAAAACGCTTGTCTCAACGGTTAGCGACTTCGACCAAACTTCGCAGATCAGCTTAAAAACATTTAATATTACCCATGACCGTGATTGAGAGCGGTAATATTGAGAAAAAACCAGTTTTTCTCATTAAAATCCATTTTTCGACCGATCATTTGTATGGCAGCTACAAGAAGTAGCCATCCGATCCGGTCGGTTCCGACATATTAGCAGCGTGCAGACAAAAGAAGACTCTATGCAAAATTTCAGCTCGCTAGCTTCAAAACTGAGGGACTAGTTCGCGTAGAAACAGACAGACGGACAGACGGACGGACAAAGCTTAATCGACTCAGCTCGTCACGGTGATCAAGAATATATATACTTTATGTGGTCGGAGATGATTCCTTCTATGCGTTGCAAACTTCTGGGCAAAATTATAATACACTTTTCAAGTGTATAAAAACTACAATGGTAATTAAAAATACGAAATCTTCGGAAAATTTAGAACAGAAACCATAGGGTCCAAAATGAATTCCTCTATTCAAATTGATCCAGGTATGGTATTTCGGCATATATTTTCTTCTCTTATTTCTTTGTAGAAGTACGATTTCTAAGTAGATTTAATAAAAATAGTTTTTTTCAGTCCTGTTGGAAAAGACAAAATCATTAGTTGTCTTTAATATTTCAGGTCGATTTGCGCGGGCGAGGAATTAGTTTTAGGCCCTTGGTTTCTTGGTTTCTGTACTTAAAACTTATTTTCTTCGAATGCAAAAGTGCGATTGCTAAGTAAAATATATTCAAAAAGACTAAATCCTTAAAAATCTTTAATATTTTAGATCGATTTGCACCGACTAGGAATTCATTTTGGACCCATGGAATCTTGGTGACAATTTTTTTAAGAATTTTCGTAGATATCGTTTTTGATATACGCTTTGAAAAACAAGTCATATAAATCATAAAGTAATCCCATTAGAAAGATAAAATATAACGGCGAGTAGAAATGGTCTTTTGGCGTTGAGGACGTTCCTTAAAATCTTTTGTTTTGTTAAGCTTTAGAAAATAACGATATATCGATTTATCGATATATGAAATATCGATATTAAAAAATTATATTTTTGATAGTTTGTATATTGATACTTTAAGAAATATCGACAACCCTAGTCAAGACTGCAAACTATTAAAATTGTAAATCAAATTCGGTCCGGAGTTTCGGTTTGGAGATCGCGATCGAACCATTAGTCTTTTTTCGAAATCTTGGTTCAAACCTCTTATAGGTCTCGTCTATTTTAAATAAATATTTAGTTAATTTGTTTATACAAAACAAAAATATCATGATAAATGCCCTTCAAAGTATACTACAATTATAATTCCGCAGATATTTGTATTTTCTTAGCCTAAGCACTAATTTATTTTGAGCACCTTTAATTGCTTCGCCAATCTAAGTGAATGAAAAATGATGATTTTGTATGACGCTACCAAAGCTGACCATTCATTAGCTCTCTGAAATGGATAATTATTAATTGAAATAAAGTTTGCATACTTTTAAGGGCATTTATAATGATAATTTTTTTGTGTACAAAGTGAAAGAAAGTGTCTTTACAAAATAATACACTGATTAAACATTTTACAATTGCGTAAAGCCTCGTACTCAGAACGACAGAAAACTCCTTTCGTCAGAGTATTTTATATAATTATAAACACCTTGCCTTTTCTTTGATGCTCATGTGCTGTTAGAAAGTGTTTGTATTTCTTTCTGTCGTTAAAATAATAAACGTAATTTGCAGTTTTGCACAAAAATTTTTTGTTAACTGTATAAACAATTTCAAAAATAGTCAAAATTTTTATATAATTTTACCATGATATAGCTTCTAAGGACATACAATTTATTGCCCTAAACATAATTTATGGTGTTTTTAAAAAGATGGAGACTTTTATAGTTTAAAAGACATTATTTTATGAAGTTATAAACAAATAAAAAGATGCCCTTAAAAAAAGCTTTGTGCAAAACCGCAATCAACGTTTTGGTGGGCATGTCGAGATACAATTTCGTATTTTATTATTGAAATCGAAAACGGAAAGTTTAAAAACCGTTCTGCTCATAAAAGAATGCGTCTTAAATTATTATTTATCCAATATTCATAATAACTTCAGGTCCTATGAAAATTTAGGAAAAATCGATTTTTTTACCATTTTTCCTACACCTTCTATTTACCAACTTCTGCATTGTCATCTAATCATCAAGCGCTTTAATAAACACTCTTAAAATAATTTTGTAAATTTCGCGGTTTTTATACCATTAAAGTAAAAGTTATAAAGCTTATGTTCAAGTCCAGGTTATCAACTATCTGTGTGCCCAATGTTTATTATAATCTATTCAAAAATTTGTGCGTAAAAGCGCTTATAATAATTTTGCAAATTTCGCGATTATATTTAATCTAAATCCAAATGGATCGATCACTTGATTTCTTTGTCTAGATATATTGGCCATACGCTCAACTATTGTTTGCACTAGTTAATGCAATAAACAAACTAAGTCAAAAGTTCAAAAAGTTCAAAATATGCGCATTTACAATAATTACATGACAAATGGGTTCACAATTTTAAGGGGCGCGTTCAGCAGAGACACGTGATCAGTGGTTAGTATTATCAACCACTTAGACGCACCAATAACTGTAAAAAATACATATACATACATAAATACGAGAGCAAAATATAATACAAATATTTTCTCTAAATCTATCATTGAACCGGGATCTAATTACCAACTTGGGTCGAAAGTGGATTGCCGGGATAAATCATATAGCTAATATAAAAACTTTGGCCCGAACCTTAGACTTCTTTTGATCACAAATTTGTAAAATTTAAAGAACAAATAAATGAGGGACAAGACAAAATAAAAGAAGCTCCAACGGTATAGGAAACACAAAATGTTTATTTGCCTTAGGGTATGCCATTTAAAATGCTTAAATTTCCTCCATTTAGATCGTTGGTTAAAAATAAATTAGCTTTTAAAAAATCAACTTAATTGCTCTACTGGAAACTATTTTTGTAAATTGTATTCTTTGTCTGTGCAGGTTTATTTGCATCTTTCGTTTTTCGTGGGTTTCGACGCTCGGGGAAAATTTACTCGACCGCGCAGTAGGTGGAGGGCAGGGCAGGGCAGGGCAGGTGGGCCAACTGTTTCAATCTACGTCAAATTAAACTTGGCCCGCTGGCTGCTCAATTTCAAGTTGGCGTTGGGGTACACAAAGTCAACAAAAAGTTGCATCTAATTAGCACGAAAGGAGCGCCAGCTAGCCAATCAATCAATTGAAATAGCGAGCGAGTGCAGGGAAAATATAGAAAATTGCAGCCGAATGACGGTGGACCGCTTAATTGATGGCGAAAACTGTCCGACTTTAATTAAAATGTATGAGCAGGAGCCGCAGCCGCAGCAGCAGCAGCAACGGGGAACCCAGCTTAGCAGCAATTAAAGGCATCCTCTCGACACGACCTCTAAAAGCGCAACAGGAGGGAGGCAATCTACACGGTTGTCTCCTTGCCGGTGGGCGTCGTAGGGGTCTGAGGCAAGCTGCGTGGCATGGATACCTCCAATTGTGGCTGGGATTGCGAGCGCAGCTTAAAGCTGGCCAGGCCACGTAGACTATACGCCGGTTTCTGGGCCACCGGGGGAGCCGGGGCTGTGCGCAACTTGCTCGGCTTGAGGGGTCTCTTGGGCGGTAGGGGAGGAGGTGAGGGTGATTTCGAGGCGCGACACGAGACCGAAGTGTCGCTGCTGCGGCGCGAATCGAAGAACGAGGTGTTACTGTAAATCGCCTCCTCCTCGATGGTCGAATAGATTTCCTCCGCTGTTTCATAGTAGCCAGCCGCTGCTGCTGCGCTGGCCCTGGTCTGCTGCAGCGACGACGTGGACGATGAGTCGATGGAGAAGGAGCTGTTTGTGGTAAGCGAGGAATTCGATATGCCAACTCGCGTGGTGGTCATGTTTTGGTAATTGCTATTTGAGTCGGGGCTGACCACAATTTCCGAGAATGTTGGAAATTGCATTGCGGCATAGGAGGGCGTGGGCGAGGAGGTGGCGGCGACGTTTGGTGATGCACGTACAATACGCTTGGCGTTTCCGCTAGTTTCACTCACCGTTAACTGGGCGGAGGGCGACGACGCTGGCGATGGCAGATAGCGCCTGGCCGAGGCAGGCGACGAGCTGGCGTCGCTGGGTAAGAGGACAAGATTGAAAATGGAACTGGGTTGTGACACAGGGGGAGGAGGTGTGGGTGGAGGCTGTCTTAGAGTCAGCGTGTTGGGCTGCTGCGGTTGCGGAAGGCTCGCGTACTGCACTGGCAGAATCTGAACCGTGGGAAAGATATGTGTGGGCGACCCAGCGACCAACAGCTGCTGCGGCGGAATGTCCATCACGCGGTTGGCAGAGGCGGAGGCAGTGGAAGAAGATGGAGAAGACGTTGATGCGTTAGTGGCGACAGCGGTTAGTAGCGGCTCATGCAAATGACGTGTGTTCAGGGCGGGTGGTGTGGTGGGCGGGGGTGGCAGTGGCAGGTTATCAATGTCAGTGTCGCAACTATCTAGAAATGGATTGGTTACCGCAAAGCTAGCGTTGCCCGCAATCGGAATGGGCGGGGCAGGTTCGCAGGGAGCCCTCAACTGGTTACGCAGCTCGTTCTCCCGCAGAAGGTACTCGCGATGCTCCTGAGCGGTCACCAAGATGTTATCCGGTGAGTTTTCGTGCACAAACTCATGTGGACGGCGCTGTGAGGGTGGCGCTGGCAAAGCCTCCAGATACAGCGATTCCTCTGGCAGCAGGGGAATGGTAGGCACCGGTGACTTGGGCAACGTGGCATAGTTCACGGGCGGCGGCGGTGGACTTTCGCGAGGACGTGGCGATTTGCTGGCCACTCTCACAGGTAGCTTGCCTGCAGCACCCACCTGATGTATGGTGTTGGTGTTGGCATCATGCTCGAATACTGCAAAATCACCTTGTCCCACATCGCTGGCCTGGAAGGTCTCCAGGGCCACGTTACGCACCAGATCCGCCTTCTTTAGCTGCGGCTTGGGCAATGTGGGAGGAGGAACCTTCGGTCGTGTGCCTGTCGGTATCAAGTTCTCCGTCGACTTGGATATAACGGTGTTGGGAGTACTGCGTCCGCTGGAAAGCGACTGCTCGAGTAGATCCTCATTGGAGCGAGAGGAGCCAAAAAAGAATTGATCACGAGGCGAACGCGGAGAGCGAGGAGAGCGACTGACGGCCTTGGCTATTTCTGTGTACGCATCATCTTCGGCTGTTGGATGACGGAAGGGGTTTTCACGCTCCAGTTCGCCTGGATGATCGGGTGAGGTGGCTCGCGATACTCGCTGCAATTGCGGCGATTCCATTTCCCTGATGCGTGCCACTGTGGGCACAATGGGTGCTGATTTCTCCGGATAACGCTCCAGTGTAGAGCTGGCCGAGGAACAGGGGCTGGTGGCCCTCAAAATACCCTTGCGGGGCAGACGACCCCGTGACATAGCTCGTGTGTCTTGCTCCGAGTCATAGGCGCGTGCATAGCCCTCAGGAGTGCGGCTGTGAGAGCGTTCATAGTCCGACTTGGAACGCTCATCCCCGCTAAGATCAAAGCTTACGGATTTACGATGTCCGCCGGCATAATCTGGGGTACTACGTCCCGAACGGGACGGTTTATGCGGTCGGCAATCGCTTTCCGAGTCACTGGTGTAACGTCCACGTCGTCGATCGAAACAATCCGAATCTGTATCAGCATAGGAAGGTGGCGATTGTAGATCAGTGGGGGGCGAACTCTCCGTTTCCTGCTCCTCATCTTCCTCTTCAATGGCATCTTCATCATCGTCATCGTCATCATCATCTATGATATACACGGGCTCAGCCTTTTTGGGCTGTGTTTGAGCTGCTTTGCTTGGACCGAGCTCCTGGTTCTCCAGCATTTGCTGATAGGAGTAGCGAGCTCCTGGTGCCAAGCGCTCGGGCGTCTGTGTTCCACGCTGCTAGTGAATTTTGAATATTTGCTTTAACATATTGATTTCTTTTCTTTTCTTTGTGCACAAGCATTTAACATTGAAATTGCAGTGTGCAACGTTAATGGTGAGTGTTGAGAGTGGGTGAGTATGTTGATTCATGACGGGTTGTGTGTGTGTGTGTGTGTGTGTTGATGATGCTGGTGCGGTTGGTGCTTCTCGAGACACTTTGGCAACCTGCACTCCTGTTGTAGCCAATTACCAGTGTGTTACTGTTTCGTTTGCTTGATGATGAGTTTTGGCCAATTTCATTGATGAGGTTTGAGTGAACTTCTTCTGCATACGAGCGATTGAACGAGCTTACAAGAGCAAGACAGAGACAAAGGGACAAGTCACATGGCAACGAAAACGTTTTAAATAATGAATAAACTTGTGCACGAGAGTCGAACATCCAAAGAGATGAGATAGAAGCAGAGAGAAGGTAATTTAATTCCTGTCTATGACCCAATCCCAAGACCCATAAGCTGTTCCATCACTTTCTTGTGGTGATTGCCTGAGGTCAATCTTAAATTGTTTATTTTGTTTTTTGTTTCACGACAATTACATTAAGATTTATTGACATCGAGAATGCACACTTCATATTCCATTTATCTAGTCTTAAAGCTAACTTCTATTCATAGCTAACAACGGAAAAGGAAACTAGAAAACAAATTATCCTAACCAAACACAACATGTTCTGTTAATAATGATCAATATCGTCGTATCCACTTCATTCAACAGATTTAAGAGGTACTTTAACAATATGTACACTGCGCGTCCTTGGGATAACAAACCCAACAAAATATGTTTAAAATATTAGATTAAATATTTGGGGTAATATTTGGTAAATTTCAATACAAGACTATATTTTAAATCAGGTGCAAGATCACCAGAGAGAATGCCAGTCGGATGCACAGAAATTTAAGACTTTGACAGTAGTATTCGTTTGTGATGATAGTAAATCTAAAGCAAGACATTTCAATTAGGTTCCCAGAAAAAGATTGGTAAGAACTCTAGAAAGCATCGGCAAAAGTAAGATCAAGATAATTTCAGAATTCCATCATACTCTTTGATGAAAAGAAGTGAACAGTTTTCTAATGCGTTTTCGGTTCAGCAATTTCGAAAGAACCCTAGAGTTCCTGAAAATGTACTACTCATCTTTTATATAAATCACTATTCGAAAACAGCGATAGGCACCAAAATGTAATTAATTTTGCTTTCAGCGGAATGAGGTGCCCAGATCAAGGAATCGATTTTACAACGTTCATACAACACCGTAATAAACTTGATTTGCGCTTAACGGTTTAAACTGCTGATTATAATGATTATAATTTTCATTCATTCCAATCAATTGGGCTTAATAAGGACTGTTAAGAACAGAGTGCGGCGCGGCCCTCTCTATAACAAAGAAGTGCTAAATGAGCGTGGCTAAGCTCACACACGCAATGCCAAAATGAGCATGTGTGTATTGCCGACCCCTGGTTTACGCCAAAATCCGTACACAGAAAAAAAATTGAATATCATTAAGATCCTTTTTTAAATATCCTTTCACATTTTCAGCCCTTTGTGAAGAAAGATAATGTTTTTCTCTGACTTTAAGGAAATTTTCCGACCCCTCAAAAGGTATTACAATCAAAGACCAAAATACAGAAAAAATTTTTTCCTGTGTATGAATAAACGAGTGGACTGAAACTGTACTGCTGCCAGAAATGGAAAAGAGTGTGGCAGTGAGAGAAACGGAGAGAGTTAGAGCTTGTTCCTGCGTTTTAAGCAAGGCCAGCCAATTGGAGAAAACCGTAAACTCTGCTTGTGTTGGAGACCACGAAAGCCCTTTGACTCGCACATATATTCAGTCAGTATGACGTAGTGTTTATTCAAAACTTAATTTGGTTAATTGATCAAAACACAGGCGCAGCAGCGAAACACAAAGTAACGACTGACTGACATGAGCAACAAGCAAACGAACCAATGTCTCGAACAAATATAAGAGAACAAAAAGCGGAACACGCGCATCGTAAGAAAGCAAACCGCCGACCTGCTATTTATAGAACACACGTATACTTTATCTCTATATGTGTGTCGGCACAGACAGGTTCGATCAGCCGACTCACATTCAACTGCTCGGTGCTTTTGTTAGTATGAAGCTGATTTTATTCACTGCTGAGTTGTGCTGGTTCATTTAATATCAGTAAGAATTATTGTGGGAAAGACAAGAAAAAGTAATTGTTGCAGTTCAGTGTGGGGCCGACAAGAGTTGCATCTATATGACCTATGTATCTGTTCCGGCAACCATTTATCGATTCGAATTCCGACTCAATACAATAACTTCGTTTATGCTATGAAATTCACGATTTCTTCAACTTGCAAAATTTAAATTTTTTTCCTGTTTATGCAGCTTTTGTAAATTCGGCGAATTCGTAGTCAACTTTAGTGTAAAAGTCGAATTCATGAAATGGTGTTTGTGCACAGACTTTCGAACTTTAAATTTATCTAATCCGGCCTGTTCCCATTTCCGAATACGATTAATCAGATTTGGTAAGATTTGAATTTCTCCGGTCGAATGTTTATGCCATCTAGAGAGTTGATTGAAGGTAATTGGAATTTTGAAGTTAAAAATGGAATAACACAGTCGGATGTTGAAAGCAAGAACATTTAACAATTCCGATTCCACATGATTTGATCGAAATCGAAAACGGGAACGGGCCTGTATATTAGAAAGCGAAGAGTTTATGCAAGAAGACATTTATTTTTGCTTTATTTTTGGGTAGAACGCTTTCATAAACTATATCTCAAATTCAGCAAGCTATTTGCGTTGACAATTTAAGGAGCTATTAACATAGTGCTACACGTACTTAGATTATTATCTGATTATAAAATACCCTCTTCTCGTATCAGCATTGAAGTTGCCAATCCAGCGCGTCGCTATCTACTACAAACATACTCAGCGGGAGCTACGTCGACTCACCGACTGTATAAGTTCATCGCTGCGAAGCTTTGCATCAACGCTGCAGAGCAAAACGAACTTCTTGTCAGTGGAGCTACACAAACAGACATAAGCAGTTTCAAAATGTGATTGTGTTTTTTGCCGACCCCTGGTCGAAAGCTTTTCTGTTCAGCTTTAAAACTCTTGGTTGGACGCTGGAAGCTTTAAGCTTACATTGCCGACCTCTGATATAGAATATAGAATTTTTTTAACTTCAGATAGCAAATATGTGTCAGATAAACTTAGAATTTACTTTGATATTTGTTGGCTTACGTGACAAATAGCTATATGTAGAAAATGTGACATCGGCTCTTAGTGTTTGCTTGCACCTCAAAATATCAGCTTCCTAGCTCTTACCGTTTTAGACTAAGCGTTGATAATGAAAATAAAATCAGGCAGTCAATCAGAAATTAAAAAAAAAAGAAAGAAAATGTGAAAAGTGAAACTCTCTGACGATAGTGTAATAGCAAAGAAAATAACTCTAAATATTTTTAAATTTTAGCCTTCTTTGATGTAATTTGACAGGATTCATTTGATAAAAGTTTCTCTTTAGAGAATTATGATAACCGACTTTCGGCTATCGACTATGTCACAGAAATCTCTAGAGGTTTTCGTATAAACGTTGGCATCTCATTAATTAAAGCTGTTCAAATTAAAGTTCAAAGGCAAGTAGATTTGATGCGTAAGCGGTATGATTCTTGGCACTTCGCAAATAAAGTGCAATAATTTATACGAAAATCTCTAGAGATTTCCCGGACACCCCTGTATATAATAAAAGTAAACGCAGCTTTAAGAGATCTGACTTTGAAAATTTTAAACATTTTAAATTTCGTCATCTCATTTATATCTAAAAATGCGAAAAAATGTCACTATTAGAACCTAATTTAATACTGGTATTAATGTTATCCCAAGGATGCACAGGTATTTCCAATAACTGTAGTATTTGCTTGGCTCTATATTTTCAGGTTATAACAACATTTTGATAACTGAGAATGTTTTATTATTCAGTTGCATATTTGGACCATTTGTAAGTTGGCTACACATTTGTATAGTGTGTATATAAATAGTAGAAAGACTGAATAAATGTGTCGCAAAATGGCGACATTCACATATTTTTGTTTCATAGTAGACAAAACTAAGTGTTTTTTATTTGTTTAACTATCAGGAAGGAGTTTATAAGTGATGTGTTTCTGTTTGCGAGTGTAAAGAGAAAGACCAAGTGGGTAAAAGACATTGAAACCATTGGCTGAGTCAATTGCGTTTCGTTTTTGATTTAGTTTCAGGTTGGACACGCTGTCATCTTTTTTTGTTCTTTCTTTTTCTTTCTAATTAATTACATATATTGTAGTTGTGGCCTGTTTAAACTAAATATTCAGTCTTATAGTGATAAACATCCGCTTGTTAAGCAATACGCTGCAATGAAATCAATTTAGGAAAACAAAAACAGAGATGGAAAACCAACAGAAAGTAAAACGAAGAGATTACAATATGTTGAAAAGCAGCGAACGGCGCGCGCATTATTGAGAGCAATAAAGAAGAAGGACGAGAAGAAGATAGGAGAGACATTTTAATGGAAATTTCTTTCTGCAGTTTTTGAATTATTTACATTTACATTTATTATACGTGCCATCTATATAGGTATTGTTGTATAGCTACATGTATATATATATTTAGAATTTCATTTCTTTGACGCTCCCTGTTGCCCTCAATGCAAATTCAAATGCGGCATGCTTTAAGGTAAGCAACAACAATAAACATAACAATGCCGCCCACGCAGCCAGGCAGAGGTAACAATAAACGCGCAAAGGAGAATGAATATAATATGAAAGTAGCATAAATAACACAAAAACAACAACACCAACAACAAAGGGAACAACAATGACAGGAGCCATGATCAAGCAAGCAGCCTCCTCAGCGGCGCCAGCCAATATGCTAATAAATAATAAATCGCCTGCTGCCATATCAATGAATGTGGACGAGCAATCCCAATGGTTCGCAGTTCTCCCCCGTCTAAATCGAACGCATGCAATGTGGGTAAATAGAAACAATAGCTCCTCTAAAGGAAAGGTAGACGAAAATGTAAATCACCAAATCAAATTTTCGAAAATAATAGAAATGTAGATACTAAATGCAGATGTAGGACAAGTCGCAACTGATTTGAAATGCTTTCGTTTTTGGGTTGTCTTGAGTTTGAGAAGTGGATGTGAATGATGTGTAGTGGTGTGGTATAAAGAAGTTGCACCCAAGACTTGTGAGCTTTTAATTTATAGTAGTAGGAGGTATGCGGACTAAAAAGTAATTAGTTTACAATATCGTAAATTTTTGTTCACAGAAGATAAGGCTACCTGCCAAATATTACGGACCAAACAATTTTGATATACTTTTAAGAGGACATTTGAATGATAACAATAAGGGACATGCTTCTTTAATAATAAGTATTTTGTCGCAGTTACTTAGGATTGGGTTTCGAAACGCCAAAAATATTATCATATTTATTTTTGTCACAAAAAATGCCAATCTATATTTCAAAACCATCGATTGTATTCCAAGTTAAGTTTGCATCCCTATGTTCCATTTCTAATTGATTGCTATTTGTATACTCAGCAAGCAAAACATTTTGACAATCTACACATAGGGAAAAAACCGAGAGCATTGGACTCAAAACGAGCACAAGCGTTATCAAAAACAATGCATGAACGGGCTTTCTGATTTATAGTTTTTTGATAAGGCAAAAACTTAAATTGAGTTGATATTATTCTATGTTTAAGAACATGATTTGAGTTAACATTGTTAAGTTTTCAGAAACATTTTTAACTCAACTGAGAAAAAAATTGATTAAACTTAGACCAAGTCTGGGCGGATTCCTTACATTTGAGTGGAATAGGGAATATAGAATACCTCCTTTGATTGGAAATTAAGGAAGGCAAGGTTCTTGCTGCTGCTTCTCCCTCTTATATATTCTATGGGAATCAGAAACATCGCTTCAACGACCTACTCATTTAAGTATATAAAAAAAAACCCGAAAAATTTGTTCGGGCTTTACCAGAATTTTATCGCGGTACCTTATGGCGCGCTAGCCCATTCAGCCGTTGAACACTTTTACAGAATCATATCCAAAGGGCTTCTTATGCTTGAAAGAGCTGACAAGAGAGAGATCAAAAAGAGAGCCAGCTCGCTCTCACTCACTCCCGCTCTCTTATTTATCTATCGGATGAAAACTGATTTTGTTGTTGCTTAAAGCAAATATTATCCGATTGAGAACAACTTTACTATTTCCAGGAATATAAGGAACATTTTTTCTGAAGAATTTTGAGATCATTTTGTTCTTATTTTAAGTTGAAGGCAACTTATTTTCTGAAAAAGTTTTTTCACTCTTTGTAAAAATGTAATTCAGCTTTTAGTTTTATATTCGTTTAAATAAACAATCATATTATTATTCGGGGAGTGTCTAATCGAAATAACATTCCCCATTGCATTCCCCATCCCATATACATGTCAAACCTCTATCTCTTACCGTCTCTGAGGTCTGTGCGTTCATACAGACGGACTTCCAGTCCAAATGAATACCGAAATCATCCTGAGGATCATCAAAAACTATCCTTTGTCTCTCAGTGCACTTTATACTTTATAGAATCGCATATGATACCTTCTCCCTTTTAAGTACTTTTGTACAAACTAAATATACCCTGTGTAAGAGCAAGGCAGTCGAGTGCTTTAATTACGAAATATCTTGTACCCTGAAGATGCAAGTTTTGAGGACTTGAAGCTATATTATGTGCAAGAAAGCTCAAAAGAGGTTCAGTTTAAAAATTAGAACCCGAATAAAAGGTATTAGGTTTGCCGACAGCTTTTGGTTCGAAAAAAATTGTGGTTAATTCAAATACAATGTTTCATACTGATCAATTTTATTAGAAAAGTATAGCTGTTAAATTTATGTTCTTTACAAAATGTTTTGAAGTTATTTTCGAACTGAGACTTTTATAAGCTGAGAAGTTCCTTTGCCGACTTAAAAAACATATATGTAAATATCAATAACTAGTCTGGATTAAGAGACTCAAAATGAACCAGATCTTAAGGACGTAATCAAACTACTGACCAGAGATCTGCAAGAGTACCTGTTTTTTTTTTTGACTGCATCAATACTTGCCTCAAAATCGTATGTGGCGTGTCTGCCGCTCGAAATTTTGCAGTGGATTGAGTGTCTAGTGTCTACCTGTCAAAGTGGTGGTTTCTGTATTAAGCGACACCGCATGCCACAGGCACACATAAGCAAAACATGGATCTCTTCTCGTCAAAAATGCAACGGAAAACTCCGTTAAGTTTTTATTGTTATTTTAAGAGAGAGAGAGAGAAAAAAACAAAGAGGGTTTTAGGGGAGACTCCAACAACATCCGCTCTCTGTTTGTGCCAGTAAAACATTTAGCCCCCTCTAGCGAGAGCGCGAATATTTTTTGGCAAACCACAAATATGCCACTGCATACATTTTTTGCACAGGTTGGAGGAGTGAAAAATATCAAAGTCGAATGCAGTACACTTCTAGTTGACGTGCACCCGAGCAGATCTAGGGTACCTCATCGGCTGTATAAGACTTCAGCATTTCCTATGAGCACAGAAAAAAAAAAAGAATTTCGTTTGCTTCTGGTTAAATGAATCCTATAATATACACCTAAAGAATATTCTTGAAAATAAAACCAAGATAACTGTGTTTTCAAATGTTGACATTGTAAGAATTCAAAACAAATAAAACGAAGAAACTTGATCACAATCCCACAAATTATCGTATTGCTATTTTCAAAAGGAAAATGGTTCGACGCACTTAATTCATAACACTCACACATGCACATACACTCGCTTTAGTTGGAAAACATGTCAAATTTAAAATATACAGGTTTTTTATCATAAATTTATTCTTTAAATTTCATTTTTAGCTTTAATTGAACAACAAATTTTTCCTAACAGTGTTTAAATTCCATTCCGCATACCTTAGCGAATCTTTTGGTAATGTCGTTAACCTTGAGCTTTTTAAATTTGGTATTCAATTGCAATCACAAGAAGGATTCACTTCCCATGCGCACTCACACAGATGAAATCGTGGACGCAGATGAATGTACTTTGTGAGCTGTGAATTGTAAGGCGGAGGTGTGTCTAACTTGCTCCGGGTGGTAAGTGTTCTGTACGTTCGGTAAATGTTGGCGCTTATGAATTGGTATTATCAGGTGTGAGCACAATAAACTCACGCACACAAACATAGAGGGTCACACAGACACGCATATCAGAGTCAAACATTAGTGAAGTTAAAAACGAAAACAAGCAGACAAAATATTTTTGAAGGGTTTGTGTGAGGGTTTGTTTTTGGGTGTAACGACTGTCGGTAGGGGTTATGTTAAAAGTTACAGACACTCACACACACATGTACAAAACAAAGAGCGAAAGGCAGAGATACAGACGTACACACAGACATTAAAGTTAACACAGGACGTGCGTTCAGCAGGTACATACCTGCAGTAGTTGTTGTTGTTCCACTTCTTGGGTTAAATTGGTTTGCGTTTGTACAGCCACAGCTGGAAGGGGTGCAGGAGAGGGGGCAGGAGCAGGCGCCGCAGCGGTCGCTGACTCTGCAGAACCAATTGGTAGGGCCGCTGGCGTTGTGGGTGTGGTAGGATTCGTATCGAGCGTATGCTTCGATATGACAACTGTCGTTGTCTTTTGTATCTTGTCCTGCTCAGGGTGCTCTGATGGTGATTTGGGTGGAACGGTGGTGAAGGCATCAGCAGCTCGTACAATTTCCAGTACCTAGCAGAGAGGTAGAAAAGTTTAACAAACTGCTCAACTGAAGACCAAGGCCAAGGACTCACCTTCTCCTGTGTGCTCTTCTCTTGCCCCAGTGTGGCCAGCTGAGTCTGTTGTTGCTGTTGCTGGTGGGCTTGTTCTGCGTGGATAAGCGCCACAGTCTGGGCGGCTGTTGTATCCACGGGTGCTGGCAAATCCACTGGGGGGGTAGGTGTAGTGGGTATGGGTGATGGTGCTCCATGCACCAGAGCAGCGGCTGTTGCCAGGCCTGACTGGCTAGTGGGCTCTGGCGTAACGGCTGCAGCATCTGGCTTTTGTGCGGCAAATACATCAAAGTCCTGCAGAAGGTAGAAACATTTAAACTGAGTGGTCCACACATTTCCATTTAATTGGACTTACTTGTCGAAGACGCTCTTCCTCGTCATGATCCAGGCTGGACACGCTTTGACTTTGACTCAGCTCTGAGCCCGTCTCGGAAGCCCGGGACCCTTCAACACAGAGATTCAAAGAGGGGAAATTGACGACTTAAGGGTTAACCTACCTTGACGACTGCCACCACTGCAGGATGCGGACGAGTTAAAGCCCGTGCTCATGCCACCTGCCTGGCCAATGGAATGAATTAAATTGGATTTGTCGTAGCCCTTGCACACGACCAACTGTATCTCATTGCCTGCGTTGCGCAAAACATTCACCGCATCCTGATGGGAGGCGCCCAGCAGTGAGTGTCCATTAACCTCCAGCAAACGCATGCCCACCTACAGGCACAACCAACATGCATAGAAAAAGTTTAGCACAAGTTTCGGCACAGACAACAATGACAAACCCGACTTACCTTAAGCCTTCCATCGCGTCTGGCCGCACCGACAGAGTTAATTTTGGACACGAAAACACCCTCATCGGAGGGATCAGCGGGATTACCACGCTGTCCATTTAGGCCGCCCTTAATGTGCATGCCAAGACGCTCTCCCTCGACTTTGCTGAGCAGAACCTCCTGCGAAATAATGAAATGGTAACAAAGAAACATGGAAGCAATTAGCATTGGCTTCAGTTAAGTGCAGGAAAATTATAAATAAATGGGGAGAGAAAGGAAACTAGGAGAAAACAATGCAGTTAAGTAGCAGCAATTGCGTAATTAAAAAAAAAATAAACTAAGCAAAAGCTACCATTGACTGTGTTTATAAAAGCTTACCTCGGTGGCTATATAATCTACTTCTATGTGCTTTAGCGTATCGAATTTTTTAAGCAGGAAAAGAAATACAAACGGATTTTTGATGTGGACTCCAAGCAGATAGTATATTTACATAAGAAGAGTGTGCGTTAAAAGTAAATAAAATTATACTATTTAAGAACAGAAATAAGATTCAGAAACCAGAGTTTGGTTTTAGGTGCTCTTTTAGTCTTTTCACTTCGACTTAAAGCGACACTCAAAGTGTGGGCTCTGAAAGTGTCTAATTTCATTTGGTTTGGTATATAAGTTTGTATATAGGCTTTCTTTTGCGTAATGACTCTCTCCGCTCGAGCAAATATGACAAGTAAGAGTGTGGCAGTCGAGTGGCCAAACTCCAAAATATCCTGTACCAAGTAATGTGGTTCTTTTAATTTAAAATTTACCATTTTGATAGGCCTGTTTCTTCGTCTGTGCTGATGTGATCGTTTTAGGCCCGATTTCATATCTTCTTCATAAATTGACAAATAGAATAAGGCTCGATTTTCTCCTCATCTAGATGGCTGCTATGTGTCAACTTACTCTGCTATTTGTAAGTTTATGTGACAAATAGCTCTATGCAGAAGATGAGAAATCGTCCCTTAATGGTATGATTATTAGATATACAATGTGCTGTGCGGAGGGCGTGGGTAAAAAACGGACAAATTAAAGTTTTTTTCTGACTAATCCATAAAATTTCGAAATTTTGATATCATATTACATTACCAGGGTGCAAACTGGTTTAGAGCTAAACCGGAATTTTTGGGGAGTCTGAACCGAAGCTGCGCCGAAGCAGAAACATTTTTTTCTTCCCGAAACTGAACTGGAGCAAAGAAAAAGTAGAAAAGGGTTCGGTTCAAAAAACATGCTTCATTACATTTTTTCTAGCTGTTTTGAATGTCATTTGCCATTTTCCAATATTTTTAAGCCTTGGAATAAAAATAGCTTACAAAGAAAAATTTTGCTTCATTCTATAATACTTAAATGAAACTAATAAATAACGTCTTTGAAAATACTTTATTACTATATATTATCTTCGTAATTGTCATTGTGATTATTGCTTCCAATTCATATACTTCTAGCACTAAGAACAAGTATCACATAAATAGTCACATAAAAAGTGGAGTTGTCAGCTTTTGGACTTGTGCTGCCTTTGGAATTCCCGAACAGTCATTGCAACGGCCTCTGTCAACTTGTAGAAAAAATGCAAAACCTGTTTAATATAGTACCGGGCGATTCCTTAAACATCTATATAGTCGACCATCCTCCTTTGTGTCTTGTGTGTGTCTTCTTTGTAATAGAATAATTAGATATATAGACACCGCTTCAGCTGTCATTTACGCTCTCTAAGTGCACTTGGGAAGACGCCCGTTTCGCTGTAACTGTGATATGCTTTAAGGACAATAAGAATCTAAATGCGGACTATCGTTTATCATCACTCAATATTGAGAGGCATTGTGCATTTTATCTCTAATACTCATTGTCCATCATTTATTGACATGCTTAAAAGTCCGGTAATCCAAGTTCGTATGATATTAACAAGCTTCTGAAATTCTAGATATGAATAAAATGTTGAAGGCCCGATTTTTCATCTTCTACATATAAACTAACTTAGATCTGACAAATAGCAGCTGGAAGAAGGGAAATTGGCCCTAAAATTGGTTCAATTTACGTACAAGTTTTCTGAATAAACGAAGAACAAAATTAATCCTCAACCCCGGTTCGAACCCGAACCTGGGTTAAAAGACCTTCTGAACCCACTCCGTGAACCCGACCCCAAAACGTTTCGAAGTTTCTAACCCCAGAGTGAACCCCTCCCGATCTGTAGAAGGCTTGCAGCCCTGTTTAAGAACGAACATTGAAAAGAACGAGCTAGGGTCGGCTCTAACCGACTTCGATATACCCGTTACTCATGAAAAACATGTTTAACAGTGTTCCTGCGTTCCTTAGGGTGACCATCCGAAAAGTATGCAACAATTGTTTAACTTAGCTATTTATCACATTTTTGCTTATAATTTGAGAACCGCATATCCGATCTTTATCATTTCTTCAGCGAATCGATTAATTTTGCTAATTTCTAACTATCTTTAGAAAGTACGAATCGTCTATCTTCAAAACTGTAGGAGATATAACGGTTCTTTCGAATTGCGGGGGCGGGAGTGGCCGTGGCCAAAATTTGAAACAAACTTGATCTGCGTGCAGATAAAAGAAGTCATGTCTATATCGACTCGGCTGTTGATGCTGATCAAGAATATATATCCTTTATATGGTCGAAAATGATTCCTTCTGCCTGTTACATACATTTGCTCGACTTTAGTATACCCTTTTTACTCTACGAGTAACGGGTATAAAAAGTTTTTCGACAGATCGGTCCTATGGCAGCCATAATATTTTATGAATAATGATCGAGTAAGAGGATTGTAAACTTGAAAGCAAAAATATTCATGCCTGTTCCCGTTTTCGATGTCGATCAAATCATGTGGAATCGGAATTGATAGATGTTCTCGTTTCCGAAAACCGATCAAGTTATTCGGTTTTAATAGTTTTGCCTTAAAAGTAATTGACAATTTTCATGTCAACGGTTATATTTTTTATCTACCAAATATTTTTATTGTAATAAGTCATATATTGAGAAGATTTTAAGGTTACCATTGGGCATTCAATTTGATTTAAAATTTATTTTTTTAAAGTTGTACCCCAGAATGCAGCATGTACACGAAAGCAAAAACGCTCGAAATGAAACCGAGCTGTTCGCAATTCCGTGTAAAATATATTTTAATTTCACTCGGAAACATCAAATGAAAACGATTCGGAATTACAAACGTTTTACTTTTTAAATCCACTCGGAAATGCGAACAGACTTGATTTATGACACTAAGACCAACTGACACTAAATTAAGCTTGAAAGAACATCTACATCATGATACTCCTAGTCCATTTATCAGGTAATCTGTGAAGAGTAAACCTTTGTGATTTTGATTATAAGAAAACTTCAACAGTTTCTTAAAAAATATTTGAAATCCCGAAAAAGTAATGTTGATTGAAATAAATAAACAAAAAAGAGTGTGTGTCATGAGACGCACGGTACGAGCGAAGCTCTTTACGATGAATCCGATTTAAGTAATGGAAAAAGTCACTTTTGGATTCTGTTTAAATAAATGTTAAATTATCAAATATTAGGTCACTCTCAAATCACTGTAAAGTCACTGTAAGGTCACTGTTAAGTCACTGTTAAGTCACTGTTAAGTCACTGTGAAGTCACTGTGAAGTCACTGTGAAGTCACTGTGAAGTCACTGTGAAGTCACTGTTAAGTCACTGTTAAGTCACTGTTAAGTCACTGTTAAGTCACTGTTAAGTCACTGTTAAGTCACTGTTAAGTCACTGTTAAGTCACTGTTATGTCACTGTTAAGTCTCTGTTAAGTCACTGTTAAGTCACTGGTAAGTCACTGTTTTGTCACTATTAAGACGCTGTTAACTCACTGTAAAGTCACTGTTAAGTCCACCAGAACTTCACCATATTCCCATCAGATCTCCACCATATCCCCACCAGATCACTACATGATCCCCAGCAGATCTCCGCCAGATCCCCACCAGATCCCCACTAGATCCATACCAGATCCACACCAGATCCCCACCATATCCCCAACAGATCCCCACCTGATCCCCACCAGATCTCCACCTGATACCCACCTGGTTCCCATCAGATTCCCTCCAGATCCCTACCCAATCCCCACCAGATCCCTACCTGATCCACACCAGATCCAAACCAGAGCTCACTAGGTCCCTACCAGATAAACACCAGTTCCCCACCACATCACCACCAGAACCCCACCAGATCAGCACCAAATCCTCGCCAGATCCTCACTAAATCTTTACCTGATCCCCACCAGGTCCCTGTCAAATACCCATCACCTCGGAGGTGACACCTCCCCCTACTTGCACCTCACACTATCCCACTCCACACACAACTCACCTGCTACTACGCGGTAATGGTAAAAGCAGCTGATTTTGCAAATACAAAACACAAAATCAAAGACATACCCCAAAAGAATCTGTCGCAAAGATAAAATTTTTCAAGATTCACTCCCCCAGTCTAACGTCCGTAAAAAAGCTTTGCTCTAAAAATTTTGGTTTATATCACAATTGTATCCAGAGGTGCACCGTTGGATTTTTCTATTTTGACACGTTTTCTATTGCGCTGTGACCATCCTTAGATTTCGTCAAAATACATTATCAATCAAACTTATCGCTATATTTTACATACTGCAAATCAACAAATTTGAATTCGACAATTTTTGTCGAAAGTGAAAACCGAAACAGGCCTGACAATTACAATTTGGTAGTTATTTTCAAATAATTGTCCAAAAACTAGAAAGGCAAAATAGTCTCTTGCTGCATTAGATTTTGATGCTAACCGTTGGTCAATGTCCTATAACCACAGCTTTTAAATATGCTCATTGTGACAGAGTGAATTGAAATCGTGTAATACGAATATAAAATAAATATAAAATAAAAAGTGGCAATAATATTTTCTTTCAACGCACACCTTAAAAAATTTGCACTATTACTAAATTTACCTGGAACCCAGGCGGCAAGGGATCATGTTGTATGATCAGTTTGATCTCATCTCCAGGCTTCAGGAGCTCCAGAACAGCATCTTGATGTGTGGCCTTAGACACATCTGCCTCATTGACTTTCAAAATGCGATCGCCCATGCGCAACTTGCCGCATTTTGAGGCAATGCCGCCGGGCACAATCTGAGGAAAGAATTATGTTTATGTTAAAATGGAAAAAAAAAACACGGCTTAAAACCGACTTTGTTATAGTTTGTGTTAAGTACTTACATGCGATATAAAAATGCCAGGCTCACGAGTGCCAAACGGCACACAGGAATGATCCGTGCCGCCAATGATGCTGAAGCCAAGGGAGCCTTGATTTTTGGGCAGAATCACCTCCTATAGAGACAAGGGAATACCATATTAGCAGGCATTAAACGGATGAGTAAAACTAAACAACGTAAATCTGTTGGTAATCCTACTACAATTGCTGTGTTCATTGGGGTAGAGAGCTGGATGAAGTGTGCTTATGTGATGGTACGTGTATGAGCGAGTGTGTGCAAAATTGTTGGTGATATTTTTTTTTTCTTTTTTGAACATAAAACAAAGCCAAGCCAAACAAACACCAAACCAAGAAACCATGCAAACAATTAAACCAGAACTGAACATGCCACAAATATCCCCAAAAATAATTATTATGCTTAGATTAAGAGTATATCCACTTAAATCTATATTAAATCTTATGACAGGGAATCATATTTATGCCTTTTATGTTCCAATCAACTGTGCGAGGTGGGTGGGTGTGGTTGCGGTTCTGTAAAATGCCTGTGGTCTCGCTTGATGATTTTATATGTACATATTAAAATGTCAAACTAAAGGAAATTCAAGTTTTATATTCATTAGCCAGAACCACCAGAGACAACCACCCGGAGGATACATACATTTAACTCTCATCGAGATGCCATCTGCATGTGAAACAAAATGTGCAAAGCTTTGATCAATTTAGTGAAAAACTAATTGAATTTTTAAGACCTCAACTGTTGACTTCCTTTTAAACTGACAGGTACAAAATATAATTCATTTCATTTATATTTAAAGCGTAACTTTTGCTTGACATTAGCAGCAGCTCGGCAACAGACAGAAAGTAAAGTGTTTGCTGTGTAAATTTTGTGAGTCAGACAACAGAATTATTTGGAAAGTTTGCTTAGAGAGTGACTCTTACCAGATTTGTGGAAAGTTGTTGTTGTTTTTTTTTTTTTGTTAAGGAGTTTTGTCTTAATGCATTATTTAGACTAGCTGTTTGCTGATTTACTTATTTATACGACACAAGTGGCAAAGAAATGCAATGATAGTAATTCTCAAATTTCTGACCAAGATTTCCACAGCTTGAGAGTGATGACACTCGAGTGGTTTTTGTACTACGTAAGCGAATAATAATAAGTAAAGCGTTGATTACTTTACTCTTAAATAAACTGAGACAATTTGATTGCTTTAATTTAAAGAAGTCTTCTGAGATGGCTTATAGCAAGCATTAAGATTTGAATGCATTGAACAATATAAACGTGAATACCGAGTCTACAGATGACAGAAGCTTAAGGCCCTTGAATGAAAACTGGTTGATAACCTCTAAGGATTTGTTGAATCTTGATAAATTGTACTAAGATTTTAGGCAATAATTGGCAAAAGAAATTCGATAATCATTGTACCGGTAGACCGAAAAAAACCCAGATACCAAAACGGAATCGAATTCCCCAAATTGACTTCTAACACGAAACTTTCGTACCAGAGCACAGGACTGGTATCTATTTTAAAATATTATTAAAGCATCTAAATCAGTTAACAATTAACACGCAAGTTTAGGATTCTGATGTATGAAGAAATCGGCTGGGTTTGGATTCGGCGTTAAACTGTCTGTACCTTTCTTTTGTGTTAAAATTAGAAGCACACAAGCCATTGGGATTGAAAGAAGGTCGGCTTGGGGCTCCTTTGTAAAGCCATATTTAAATATATATTTTTTAGTCAACAAAACAAACTTATTTCGTAAAATATTCTAGAGTTGTACATAATTTGGAGAAGCGGAAAAATGTGGTATACTCAGATGATAAAAAGGTTAAATTGAATGGGCCAGATAGTTTCAGTTACTAATGGAACGAGCTTAAGGCGTCTGAGCGCGCATTTTGATCCCGCACCGATATGCAGGGTGCTATCAAAACTTATTGGATGAAGTGTTAATTCACTTTTTGGAGCAAGTGCCGGACCCGAATACAATCTTTTAGCAGTATAAAGCGCCCATTCACGTTTCAAGAGCCAGTCGTGGTTTGTTCCCTGAGAGGAATATTATGCTTTTAGCAGCGCCTGCCCGTTTCCCCAGTCATGAACCCAATTGAAAACATGTGGGATAAGCTTGCACGTCGTGTTTATGATTCAGAATTCTAGATAAGCGTCATCTGTATCCCTTTTATCTTTTTAAAGACTGGCTTTTTTTAAATTTCGCAATAAAAACTTCATTTATTTGTAAAAAAAAATGGAGAAAACATGCTTTGAAATGAATAAATATATTCTATGTTGTAAATCAAGCACGTTGTAAGAATTTTTCCCAAAATAAATTTTAGAACATGTTTTAAACATTTTTTTCTGAAATTTCGATGAGTGTTCATATGTGCGAGCACGACTATAATATACTCTGAACCTGCAGTAGCAGTAAAACTTTATGAAAAACGAGAAGGCCAAGCTAAATTCGTCTTTGCCGAAGTTTTTATACCCTTGCAAATGTTTTAATACATACAAACAAATTTTCTAAATAAAACCCACTTTTCGACTGATAGTTTCTATGGCAGCTATAAGATATAGTCATCCGATTTCGACCAAAACTTCCAAATCTGTGTAAAAGCGTATAAAACTAATAATTGCTGAAGCGGGAGGCGTTTACATAAAAAACAAAAAAGTTTTTCTCACAAAGGCCCACTTTTCGACCGATAGTTCCTACGGCAGCTATAAGATATAGTCATCCGATCCGGTCGGTTCCGACATATTAGCAGTGTGCAGTAAAAAGAAGACTCTGTGCAAAGTTTCAGCTCGATAGCTTTAAAACTGAGAGACTAGTTTGCGTAGAAACAGACAGACGGACGGACAATGCTCAATCGACTCAGCTCGTCGCCCTGATCAAGAATATATACAGTTTATAGGGTCGGAAATGAATATTTCTATGCGTTGCAAACTTCTGGGCAAAATTATAATACCCTTTGCAAGGTATAAAAAGCCGAGAGCACGCGTCTTGAGAGAGAAAGCCGCCGAGCGTGCTATTTATAGAACACTCGTATTCTCCTCTCTATGCGCGTGTCGTCTGCGACGCCGGCAGAATTATAAGTTGTTTTCCCATGGGATAGGCTTTTGGCCTTTTGGGCATTTGAACAAATCGTTCAAGCCTGTTACCGTTTTTGATTATGCGGAATCGAAACTGGTAAATATTTCGCTTGCAAAAATCCGATTGTGTCATCATATCATTGGACACTCTTGATAGCAAGATATTTTTCGGCCGAATGCATTGTCCGTGTCTAAGAAATCACAACTCTTGCCAATTACGCTAATCGAATCCGCAAAAGAGAACTTGTCTATATTCATACCCTTAGAGAGGGCATATTAAAACTGTCCTAATGTTTCTCGAGCTTTGAAGAAAGCATCTCCGACCACATAAGGTATATAAATTCTTGATCAGCATGACATGCTGAGTTGATATAGCCATGTACGTCTGTCTGTTCGTCTGCTTCTATGCTATCTCCACCGTAGGTTGAATAAGTTACGCTAATGTATAGCTGTCATATAAACGACAGACCGTGATAAAGTGGCGCCATCTATTGAAATTAAATTTTTTCATTAAAATCATTTAAAACCCTATTTCTCACATTTTACGCGCAGCAAGGGTTTATAAGCTTCCGTCGAGCCGAAGTAAGCTTTTCTCTATTTTTTTCTGTATTGGCCTGGGCCCCAGTTGAATCATGTTTTAGTTCTGTAAATACTTTCTTAGATATGCGCGTGAATTCTATAAACAGGGCAGCAGCAACTCAGCAACGAAATTTGAGTTTGAGAGCAGTCCAGCAACCGCAGCTGAAAAAACAAGCCTTATCAACGAGTCTCGTTCGCGCACACTGCACTTGTTACGCCGTTTTGCTGGCGCTCTGCGACTATCGCATATGATATTACACCACGCTTCGAAATTGCCACTTTATTTCTTGTGTCTTCGTGACGTCAGTTGCCTAGGAGCAATGGGACCTTTTCTGACAATAAGAGTTATCAATTATTTGGAAGTACGACTCAGCTTGGGTATACAGATTTTCCAGCTTATACTGTCCCCTCAAAAAGGACTCTTCGTCTTGAAAATGCGGACCAAAACAGGGCAGAGAGAAAGGTGCTCCCTAATTGGCTTTCCAATCTGAAATAAATGCTGCTGTGCTGCTGCTGTCTCGTTCCATCTTTATGTGAATATCCTCAAAAAATTGAGAATCCAAATGTTATTGTTCTTCTCCTTAAAATGTGTTATTCACGTTTTATTTGGCACAAATGGGGAAGTATTATAAAATATTTAATGGCAGCAAAAACCTTTAATGATACACTTAAAAATTAAAAGTTCTTAAGCAAGAAAAAGTCGGAATCGCATGGGCAAGGTTGATAAAATTTCGAGAAATAGGAACAATAATAACAACTTCTTCCCTTCCGTTATTACAAATACATACAAGTTAGGCTAATGTATAGCTGCCGATCTTAAGAAACAAAAGTTATAATAAATTAACATTAAATTAAAAGTTTACATAAAACCACATCTACATGGAGCAAGTTAGTAGAAGTAAAGAAAATTATGTTAGCTTATGCTAAGGCAATTCTTGAAACCATTTTAGTTATTTATTTTATAGATAGAGTGCCAATCCTTAGCTACGGTGAAGATCCATAACCAAATCAATAAGCTGTAGCCATTCAAATCAACTGCCAATCAACAATTAGTTCAAGCAAAGAACATACAATATCTAGATGTCGCATCTAACTATTGCATGTTCTTTGGTTCAAGTCAACACAAAACTCTGGTCAATGTGCATGTTTTGCATAATGCTTGGCATCCAGCTTCGTCGCACACTTTCTAACGCTCCAACATACATCAACCCAACTGCAAATGATGGCCATGCTGGAGCGTTTTGACAGGCAAACATAATTTATTTACAAAAACAATTGGAAGGATGCTCTAAAAAGTTATAAATTAAATGAGACGGCCGCCAATTAGAATTCAAAAGGGTGCGTGTATATTTTATGGTGGACTGTGCATGTGTGTGTGTGGGGTTTTGTGAATAGAAAAGCTCGATTTCCTTGGGAATTGGCAACTGGATTCGATTTGTGGCTCTAATTCGGGTCCACTTCACGTCTGGTCGGTTTTTTTTTTTTTTGTGGTTTAGTGTATGCGTGATGTTGTGATAGTCACCTCACTGATCAAGGGCTCCGCCAGCTGATTATCGGTGATGCGCGTCATCACCGTCTCCGTAAACGTGGACTTGGTGATGGTCTCGGTGACGCGACCCAGCTCGGTGGGCGCTGCGGGGAACATGGGCAGATCTGGCTGCGGTTTATTCACATTCACCGTAACGGCGCTGACGCCCACCTCATTGGGACGGGCCACATGCACCTGATGTTGACTGCCGCCGCTGAGAAAGTGTGCCGGTATCATCGCCTGAAAATCATCGCTGGTCAGGGGGCGCAGTGAGGAGGGCTGGGGTTTAACAAGTTTTTTTTTCGGAAAGATCAGGTGATTGTTTTTTTTTTGTTTTTGCAAATCAACATTACGATTTCGAGGGAAAAAGAAACAAAAATATATGTTTGGATTTTTGTGAGAATTTGGTTTTACATTGGTTTTTTTTTTTTTTGGCTATGATCTAAGCTAAACTGCCTCTCACTAAATCTAGCATTATATATACAACATTCTGGGGCAAAAGTCGGATCGGACCTTCGGGCGGCCCGAGGGATTGTGGGTGCATGTAAGCTGGGACAGGTAACACACACAAGACGAGACACTCGCGCACAGGGCACATGCAAAACAAACACAAACAAATTCCGTATACATAGATGAGACCAATATTATAAATCAATAGGGTTATGGTTTATTTTTCTTTTTTGGATAATCTGTTGGCAGTCATGTATTAGCACAATTAGATATATAACTATAGATAAGTTGATAGGGAGTGGTTGTGTGTGTTTATGCGTTCTCAAACGTTTGTCGCCAAATATCAACAACAATTTGCAAGGACAGTTTCCAGAAACTTGCGCTGAGCGTAGCCAACTTACCTGCTCTCACTGCACTGCAGCGCAAGTTTCTTGAATTTTGCTTAAGCCTAAGCCTGAACAATGAATAAACAGACGTGGTGTTGGTGGGAGGGTAGGAGGAGCTTATGAGCAACATTAAAATGACGTGCAAAGAACTAAACAAAAATGCTAAAAAAGTTAAGACTACAAAACTCTACGTAAAGTTTGGGGGTAAGGTCTTACCTGAGCCTCGCCAGAGTCTGCACTGGCGCTGGAGGCCGCTCCATCGCCATCGCCCAGCGGCACAGAGTTTGTGCGACGTGGTGCTGGTACAGGTTGGCCGGTGGATTTATCAATTATAGCGGCGGCGGCAGCAAAGCCATTTGTTTTGTTGCTCGGCAATGTATTGTTGGCAGGAGCAGAAGCGGCAGCAACAGCAGCAGCAGGCATTGGGGCGGTGGTGGTGGCCAAGGTGTTGTACTTGTAGGGCTGCTCAGCCACGCCACTGACATCGCCCACCGAACGCTTAAAGTTCACTAGTTAAGAGAGAGAAATTAAGAGTTGTAAAAAACCCCTTGAAGCAAATTCTAACCTGGTCGATTGGCCAGATAGCCTGAGGGGCTCAATGAATTGAGCACAGCCGGACTGCGCGGACTCATGGGTGGCTCCAATGGGCCGCGATATTCGCGCTGCAACACCAGACGTACAAAACGCTGCGGTTCAGTGAGACAGGCAACGGCTGCATCGTGTTGGGCCTCTGTCATGTCATTGCCGTTAATCTGCGGAGAGAGCAAACATTGAAATGTCATTAGCATGTTTGTACGGATACGGATGTGTGTATGGTCTCTCGACTTACCGCCATGACACGGTCGCCAACCATGATTTTGCCATCCCGATGTGCCAATCCCCCCTCGGTAATTCGCGAAATAAAAATGCCATCGCAATCGTCCTTGAACGGTGGCGAACCCTTGCCGCCAGCAATACTAAAACCCAATCCCTGACCAATTTGATCACGTATGAGGGTAGTGTGCAATTGAATGAAACTCAGCGGTGCATCCTGCAAAAAAAAAAACATTAAGTCAATCATAGGAATCAAACATTAAGGGCCGATTTCACATCTTCTACATAGAGCTATTTGTCACATAAACTAACAAATAGCAGTGTAAAATCGACTACTATCTGACACATAGCAGCTATTTGAGAGAACAGTAATCGGCCCTAAGTTAATTAATTGGAGACTGGATGGGAATTGGTGAAGCACAGGTGCGAAACTTGTATTGGAGATCAGAAAAATTTCAGTTACAGGAGCGCACTAAAAACTCGCATTTCAACATTTGCAAAACTTTTACGATGTTAAATTTTTTATTAGAAATTTGGTATTCATAACGAGAAATTTTGAGAAAGTGAAAATGGGAACAACAATTAACAGAAGAAAACCCGGGAAGTTGAAATTAAAAATTCGCTTTTCAATTTGATCACAGTAGTATATAAAAGATCGTTGACTTAGAGACACAAACCCGCAACCATGCATACATACGCAAAAGACACTTTGGAAATTTACTACCGACAAAGCGGACAGTAAAAAACATGAAATAAATAAAAACGGTATAAGCGCTCAAGCTGGCTAGCTAAACTCACTTATTAAACATTAGAAAGGTCGCCAGATAAATTACAAACTTTATATAAGAGACGGCACGCTCTCTTGTTTTGTAAACGAAACTAACAAAAGTTTCAAGAAACAACGCGAACGCTTTTGTGAATGCTTAAATTCAAAATTTAACGGCCAGTTCTAAGCTCTCTTAAAAAGCTGCTTTAGCGTTTGGACTTGGAATTTTGAGCTTAAGCTTAAGCTTATTTACATCAAAAAGTTGAAAACATGGTAGCTTGACCTATTTTTTCTTTCACTGTTTTTTGAGGTTCCCAACTGATTAAAACATTGATTGTATGGTGAAGCGATGGTTTCGACAGCGATAAGCCTACTGAAGATTCATTCGGGAGAATGATGAAAAGGTACCGTATAGGCAACCAGCTCATTTTAGTTGTTTTCAGTTGTGAAATAAACACAACTTTTTCGGACCTTGAGTCAGCTAAACTCACTAATTAAAATTTATTTTATTAAAGTTAATGCACAGAAATCGCAGTGCAAACTGTGTAATAAAGTTTTAAGGACCAGTGAAAACAAAAATAAAAGCGTACTTAAAAGCAAAACATGGAGATGATTGGCTGAAATGCAGCTTATCTCAACTGCATTTATGTCGAATTGGCGGCCATTTATGCATTTTTTTATATTGTTGATATTAATATCGTGATGCACATTAAATGTACTGGTATTGTACATAATTATATTTAAAACATTCGAATTTTTTAGGCGAAACATCAACCAAAGCAGACGTTGGTAGTGGATGCGATGAAGAACCATTGTTTATCCGGGATCGACATTTATGATATAAATAAAAATGATTTATCTTTCGTTAATTTAATAATATATATACCTACATTAAATCCTATATTTTTTAAGCGCAGCCAGAGTTCTTATTACGCGTCAAATGACGACCCAATTACCTTAAAAGACCTGTTCATTGATAAGATCCGGGTTTTTATTGAAAAATATTGAAAATATCGATGTTTTTGACACCAAAATATTTATATCAAAATGATACTTTTTAAATGTCGCCGAAAATATCGATATAGATATTTTCGAAATTTTGGTACACAAGGTGTGTTATGTTTCGCCAAACTGCATATAGTTATTTCCATTCTATCGAACGGGACCATCGAAAACATTTATAGCAAATAGAAGTCTAAATGAAAGTGTAAATAAGGTTTACGTTATAACTATTAGTCAGCCCTGTTATTGGTGCTAAGGCTGATTTTGGGGCAATTTTTCGTTTTCACGATAATTTCATTCGAACGTGGCAAAAAGTGAACCTTTTTGGAAATGATAAAAAACATACTAGTGATCTTTCGCGGAGTCCAAATGCACACCACAACATAAGCAAGCAGCCCCGAAATCGTCAGTACAGAATAATATTATTTCTATGCCTGGGCAGAAGCAAGAAGAATAAAAAACTTGCATTTGATTACAAAAAATTTCAATAAGCTGTCAATGAGCACAACTTTTTCACAACACTTGACAGGAAAAAGTCCCCCAATATATAATAATTAAACTTTCATCCTGTCGTTACTTTCTTGATATGCAAGTACATTAAAAACGAGAGCGTAAGTTAAAGTCGGCTCTAACCGACTTCGATATACCCGTTACTCATGAAAAAACATGTTTAACAGTGGTTCTGCGTTCCTGAGGGTGAACATGTGAAAAGTATGCAACATTTAGGATAGGGCAAGGGGTGCTTGGTTCACTTTATTGCTCATAAATTGAGAACCGCTCATCCGATCTTTATCATTTCTTCGGCAAATCGATTCATTTTGCTAATTACTAACTATCTCTAAAAGGTATAAATCGTCTATCTTCAAAACTGTAGGAGATATAGAAACAAACTTGATCTGCCTGCATACATGTCAAACCTCTATCTCCTACCATCTCTGAAATTTAGGTGTTCATACTGACAGACGGACGGACGGACATGTCTATATCGACTCGGCTGTTGACGCTGATCAAGAATATATTATATATACTTTATATGGTCGGAAATGATTCCTTCTGCCTGTTACATTTGCACAACTTTAGTATACCCTTTTTACTCTACGAGTAACGGATATAAAAATTTGGTCATTTTACCATTATACCAAACTATGATAAGGTAGTGTACCAATATTTATTTCGACCAGGTAAACGAATGTCTCATTTCGCTCCCTATCCGTAACGCAACACTGTACTTTGCGAGCTGTGTTCTTAAGCCAATTCGCTCAAGAATTGGCACAGTTCTAGCTCTGTGATGGGTATCAAAGAATTGGACACATTATCCTCCATTTGTTAAGCAAATGCTATTGAGCGTTAAATCTATCAAATTCAATAATACGCAGCTACCTACCTTGCCATTCAATAAACCATTTGATACAGCATTTGATGGTTCCATTACTTGTCCTGCAGAGGGCGTAGCGAACACATTGGCTGAATAGCTATGTGCAGGTGCCACAACCTGAACTGGATGCTGCTGCTGTAGTTGTGGTGGTGGTTGCTGTTGTGGAATTATCTCGATAGGCGCCGGAATGTAACGTTCATGTGTCGCAGCTACCGTTTGTGGCTGATTCACTTCAGCAGCCACCAATGGACGCGTCTCCACTGATATTTGTGACACACTGCCATCTTCACTGAACACGGGATGACCAATCAGACGAGTAACTTCACGTTGTACCACCAGCACCAGAACCGCGCCGCAAGCTTTCAGCACCTGTACGGCCTGATAATGATCCGCATCGACCACCACAATGCCATTGACCTTGACCACCTTGTCTCCCACCTTAAGGCCAGCCAAGTCGGCTGGACCGCCTTCGGTAACGCGTGATATGAAAATGCCATCATCATCGCCTTTGAATGGAGTGGAACCCTTGCCGCCGGCTATACTCAAGCCCAGGCCAGCTGCTGTGCGTTCTATATGAATTTCATACTGTTCCAGGCGCAGCTCGGTAACGCCATCCAGATTATCTGTAAAAGCAATTGATTAGTTTATTATAAAAATTAAATTAAGTTTCAAGCCAACCAAAATTGTGTCTCTGGCGATCATAATCCCGTTCGGCAGGATCGTAGCTGGTCACAATGCGTACATGTTTGTTCTTGCGCTGTAAGGAGCCACTAGGACTGCGATTGGATGAGGCCAACGAACTACGCAGACTGCTGAGGGCGGGACTATTGCGTCCGCTGCCTCCATTGCTGCGCTGGCCATTCCTCGGCAACGTATTGTTGCCCTCTTTCACTTTAATCTTAACATTGAACATGGTTCAATATGGGATTTTATTTATTCGACTGCACTTTTTAATATGCGAGACTGAACAACATGCTGATGATGCTGCACCCTGTATGCAACAAAGTGAAACTAGAGCTATTTTTTTATTTGACTGCACATTTTAATAAGCTAAGGAAGGAACAACACACTATCGATTAGGGCAGGCCATTTGGAAAAGTTTCATACATATTAAGGACATCTGCTGCTCCTGCGTCATACCTACGACCTTGAGGCCTGGCTCAACAGACACAACAGCATCAGCAGCCCCAAAGAAAACCTTAAACAACTTTGAATAATAATTAAATAAATAAACAGTCTGACAACCAGCAGCTAAAGAACCGAAAGCTCTCAGACATCGCGTCGACCTGCTGTACCCAAGTGCCCAATTGCCTGCTCCCCAATCGCTTTCTCTGTATTTTGCTCTTTTTGCCATTTCGCCGCTGATTTGCACTCAATAAATCCGTCGCCACTTGGCCCAAAATTATTTCACGTTTAATGACTGTCCGCGGGACGGAGACGATTTTGTTATTGTATGCATAATTCAATCTGTGCCTGGCGGCTGTAATTCTCCCTCTCTGCATGCAGAATTAATTTTCATTTAATATTCAGTCCATAAGCTAAATTACTTGATAATTATATTCCAAAGGAATCCCCTACTGCTGTCTGCGAGTGTAAAGTCTTCAATTTATTTGAACCTCAAGTGAGTAAACTTCTTCGGACACTTCACACAAGAGTAAAGCTAAGCTCCCACTGGTATTTGCTCAAGTTTTCGGCCATATTTGATCAAATTGAGTATGGATGCAAAGTTTTAGCTTTAAAGAACGCACAAGGTGTAATCATGGCAATTTTGTAAAAAAAAATTAACAGCCCTTAGCTTAAGAGATACTCTAACGAAACACTAATAAAATGGCAACATAAGACAGCTAACCTAAAACTTAAAAAGGTTTTAAGGATCTGGAAAAATAAAATTACTTCTTAAGTTTCAAAGACGGGTACACTTCCAATCACTCATACAGATTGAACATGTTTCCTCGCTTACGTCTTGATTTTTCCATATATTCACCGTCTGCGCCACGCAGCTTTTTGCAAGCTGAGGGTTTAACAAAATTGTTCTTTATTGTATCAACCGTAGCGGGCAACGTTACGCCATGTTGTTTTTGTTCAATCACCGGAAGAAGATTTATTGATGTACCCATGTTGTTCACATTTTGTAAAATTTAGATGAACTAAAAACTTAAGGTCATGAGTTAGGATAAGATGTCTTTGGCGCCATTATATTTTAAAATATTTCCGGCTCATCCAAATATGAGAAAAAATATGAGAAAGACTTAAGAAGAGCGAAAAGGTCTTTGAGAATACGCCATTCGAACTTTAATTCGTTGTTGAAAAATATCCAAAATATCGAAATCGGTAATACAAAAACTCAAGAAATCTAAGACTTCTAAGATCACTGAAAAACCTTTAGTGCAATCTGTACAATTACTCTTGAAAAATTGGTGGTTCACGATCTAGTCAATCATCATGACAGAAGAACAAATGAGACTTGTTAAAAAAAAATTTATAAATAATACTATGTCGGGTATTGAATTAAATTTGATGAATAACCAGATTTACTGTAGTAAGCACCTCAATATTTTAGAACCGATTCTTGAGCATTGTTGATCTTAAATTAGCATAAAATACAAGAAGTGATGATAGGTAAATATCATCTGATTCGATGAACTAGGCGTGTATAAAATTATACATTTTTAATTAATTGTACACAGAGAGAAAAATCATGTTCAGAAAATGAGTTGCGTTCAACTAAAAATAAAAACAAGATGATGCCATAATTCTTAAGAACTATTGCTCCACATGTTCCTGGAATGAGAGTAAAGTTGAGGTTTTCAACAGAGAAATAAACAAGAAAGGGAGAGAGCGATTTGAATCTCTTTTTGATCTCTCTTTTGTCAGCTCAACAAAGAATAAGTAGCCCTCTAGATATCTGCACAAGTGTACAACGACTGAATGTGCTGTTCAATTCTCAATCAAGTCCGAACAAATTTTTCTGTGTTTTTTCTGAGAAACTTAAATAAAACGAGTCAGCGCGCATGTTCAAGAGCCTTGCCTCCCTTCACTTTCAACCAAAAGCGGTATGTCCCCGTTTCCCCATTCCATCCAAATTTATTCAAATGTATTTTTGTGTATAAAGGTTTATGATTTTATACATTTTTGGTCCTTCGAGCGGGATGGACCTCTTTACGTGTGGTGTCACTTGCACGCTGACACTTATGAGCGAAGCTTATTAAATTTAATGTAATTACAAAGAGACATGTATTTGTGATTTAGATTGTGTCTTGCGAATATGATATTTATCGAAATGTGTAGAACGTGATTGAGCCTCATGTTTAAGTCAAACTGATTTGAAATCGTTTACAGACTATATCGAAACTTAAAATATCATATCAATATATCGCGTATTGTTTAATTGAAACATCGATATATAAATTTATTAAAACGATATTGACAAAAGCAAAAACAAACTTATCTAACTTTTCTAGAAAGTGGATAAGGGATCCATAAGGTTTTTGCAAGATTTAGTAATGTAATTATAATAAATTTTATGGACTTGATAAAATATGATAATGACTTAGAATGCAAGTTTTTGTTTTGACTAAATAATAAAAAGTACATCTAGGACGTTTTATTCGTTTAGACTTAGAATGTAAAGAAAAATTTTGAGTCTATTCTGTTGGTTGGGAGTGTATAGAGCAGTAAGCAAAGCACGTCTTGCCACAGTCAACTGAGAATATATTCGTATTCCTTGGAACAGGAATAGAAAGCAGGCTTATATAGATATAAAACAGAAAAGTCGCTATCATAAAAGAATTAAAAGTTGTCCTTAAATCACGTTAAAAAATTTAGCAGCAAACCTGATTTAAGTTTTAAATCTAAGAATGTATTTAGCATCGGTTATCAAAGTGGGTCACTTGAATAAAAAAAGCTTTTCTTTAAAACCTCACAAATTCAGCATCGAATAAATAATAATGCAATAAAATATGGTAAAGCTTATCATTTTAAGACGCACAACAATGTGAAGTGCGGCAAGACATGTTTTTTATGGATCTGAGGCAGCACACAGACTCGTACACACACACACGCAGAGAAAAGCCATGAAAAATCTTTTCGTATTTCCAACAGAGAGGTCAAGACATAAAATAAACCAACAAAAAAGCAGAATATAAGAATATGTCTCGTGAGCGAGACCAAAAGTGCAGGGGAGCCCAGCAAAGTAGGCAATCTTTAAGAGAAATCAGCGAGAGATAGGTAATCGAAATGGTTTCCAGCCTGGGAACGGTGCAATTACTTCATATATGTATGAATGCATATTATTTCTCCGCCTGCTTGAATATAAATACCCATTGCCACCCACTTAAGCAGGCATTTAAGCATTTTACGACCGAGGTGCACATGAACTCAATGAAGTGTGTAAAATATGTACACATAAAAAAATGAAAGAAGCAACCAAATGAGGAAACTCATAAAACAGCATGGGACCTGCTAGCAGCGTGCATGTCATTAAAAGAGCGACAGGGAAATCGCAGCCACCCACATGTTATGATGATTCCCCGAACGCATTAGCATTTGTATCCCAGGCAAATGTCAAATTTCAAATCAATGCCAGGACATGTCACATTCGAAGTTGGTTTTGTTATTTATATGTAAATGACCTGGCCAAGAGTTTGGACCATAGAAATTAGTAGACTGTATGGACATACATACATCACATCTCAAACTGTTTCTTGGTTTCTTCTATTTTACTGGACTGACACATGTAGTCTGTATGGCTTTTGACAAGTGAGCAGCAGAGACTTGAGATATTACACAGTGGGTCTTGTTTCACTATTTGTAGAGGAAAATGGATATGGTAAAGTTGTGCAAGTGTATGTAACAGACAAAAGAAAGCATCTCTGACAATGTATATAGTCGATCAGTCATTTTAGTCTCTTCGTCTGTAAGAAAAAGACATTGTTGATGCGTTTAAATTTGTCAAAAACATAAATAGAAGAGAGTCACATATGAAGTTGTTCTTGCAGCACCAAAACAAAACCTTTGCTCGGAATCAAAGAGAGGAGAGAACGCATGTTAATATGTTATTGCCATATGTAGCTTAATGGCTTGCATGGCTCTGCTACACTTTGCTTATAACATCAAAAAAATGCGAGACTTGCGGAATGGGCTTGAGCACCCCTGGACAATCAAATTTTAAATGTTTGTTTTTAATTTTTATCACTTCCCCACTCGCTTAATTTTTAAGATATTTATATAAAGACCGGATAACAAATAACTGAGTTATAAAAACCGTTGCATACTTTTCGATTTTTCTTTAGAAACTGTCTTACTGTCTGTAGTCAGCAAGGGCTATTTGCTAACATACTGTTAGTATGTTAACACAAATGTTCTGTTAATAAACCTAAGGGAAGGGAATTATAGTAATGATAACATTTTACATTGTCATCTTTTGAAAGCTCTTTGGGATCAAAACGGTATAAATGCAGGATAATTATATAAAATAAATTGATAAATTTTTTTTATTTATCTGATTAAATTTTTATGTTGAATTTGTGAGTTTGGCTTGAGGTAGAGCTGGAGAAACATGGATGTTTAAGTACAAGGAAATCACTTCGCTAAGGCAGGAAAGTTAAAAGCTTTTTTGAACTAAAAATTTTGTGAAAAAAAAATTTATGAGTTTTGATAAACCGCACGATTTTTTGATTTTTTGGTTTAATTTACTCAAAATCCAATATCCAATATCCAATGCTTTTCCTTACACTTAATAGTGTTATCTGTTTGGAACTGCCAAAAGCAATAAAAGCAAAAATAGACAATAGACCTAGATTCAAAGCTGTTTATAGTTGTAAAGGCGGAATAAAACCGAAACCGGAACCGGAACCGGAACCGTATACCTAATAGAACCGATTACTTTTAATTTTTTGTATACCGGTATTCGAGAACCAATAATTTTAGAAAAAAAAATGACTGAAAAGACAATATACATTGTACCGTTACAGTTTTGGGTTCTAATTTTCGTAGCTGCCACCAAGACATTTTGTCATCGCTATATTCAGAGCTGCTAATTGCGCCAGCGGAGTAGAGCGTGAGATAGTGACAACAGATATTGTATTTAGCGTCTGTCCATTTATATTTCTGTGTGGAAGACTGAAACAAAAACAGCAACGAAATTATATATTCATTTGGCGCTCTCTCACTTAAGTTGTGTTTTTATATGTTCGCTTCCTCCCAAGTTTTAGCCTTTTGTCTCTTTTGTATGCAAATCAAAAAAGCTCAGTAGTAAAGTCGTCTACACATGGTCAGCGGTTAATCGTTGTAAAACTGATATTTTGATTATGCTACGAAACTGCAACGAGTAATTAATTAGTTTTTCTGAACAATCTTAAAATGCCAAGGTCAAGATTAAATTTCGCCATTTACATTGCAGAAATTTGACCAATTGACAAATTGGACAAAAGTTAAGGTGAGTTTGATGTTTAAGAACTTACTTTTCAAAATGTTTTCATTTTCATTGGTACGCACAATGTAAAATGATGCTCAATATGACGCTTTTTTTCGTATGTAAAAACTTAAAAGTTAAATAGCCTAAGAAAGCACATTGACCGCTATCACGTCGACTCGATAAAAAAAACGATCAGCAAAACACTAACCAAGCACAGAAATAGAAAACTGCTGGTTTCAGGTGCATTAATTAATTGTTTAAGCCCAGCATTCGTGTGGAGTTTAATAAATAGACTATTCGAGATGCGTGTGTTTCTCTGTGCTCGGCTGATGGAAGGCCGTTTGGCCTGATAAAAAATCAGGATCCGAATTTTTTTTTTTTTAATTTGATTAACCTGCAATCAGTACGAACGTAGACGTTTATTTTCGGAAATTTATTATGTCTCGCAAAGAAATCAGATGGACGAAAATACATTGACCGCTATTTTGTTTCGAAAAAGTAATCCCTAAAGTAGTAAGCAACGTTAAGTTTCGTAAAGAAATTGTTAATTACATTTTATTTTATTCATTCGTTGAATACAAACTAGTAAACATTCTATGGCAAACACACTGAAATAAAATTGTTTAAAATTATCAAATGGACGACAGTCTATTTATAAGCAGCACAGTAAAAATAGACTATTCGCAGGAACGGCTGCAACCGTGATGCGCAGCACTTCAGTTCAGTTTGTGTGGGACCTCACTTCAAAGATATCCGAATACCCTTTTAGTGTACGGCTAAAACTTGCTAGAAGTGAACAGCGCAGTATAGTACACATACATGTGTATAGCTTGCTTACCCACTATACAATTACCGGTTCTTACCGCTACGTACCAGCATACCGAAATAAAAATCTAAGTAGGTACGAATTAAAATAGAACCAAAGCCGAATCTTTTAATCGAAACGAAAGTTTCGGTACGTACCAGAACCAAAACCGAAATTCGATGCTGAGGCTGAATCCACAAGTCAAATTATTACTCACTTTGCAACCGTATAAAAACCACTGTGCATTGTTATATTAGTTTATGCAAATTTTGTAACATTCCGCAGCAGACACACAGGGTCAATGGCCCAAGAATTACATCGAATCAATCGATTTTAATTAGCTAAAGATCAAGTAAAACGGGGTTTAAATCAATGGGATCATCAAGCCATATACTTTCATTCCCATAAAAAAAATTGCGACAGTTTTTTAGTTGAGTTCAACAGGCACACAGAGTCGTTTGGTGATTAATTGCCCCAGGGAGCTGCTGTGTGCGGTTGACAAATTGCAAGTGTTAAGCTTTGGGAATCAAAAACAACGCAAGTGAGCGACCGACCGTTTAAATGTGGCGACAGAAATTAATGAATCAAAGTTTTTTATGCCAGCGCATAAAAACTTTTAAATTTTTGAAACGAAACAAAAAAGCACCCAAAGCATTCTTAATGGCAGAACCTCTCATATTTCCACTCATGTTTGTAGCAGTAACACTTTTCGTATCTAATCTAGCTAGCTGGCAATTCGATAAGGTGGAACATAAATGCCAAACTCGGCTGCTGACGCTTTGTAAACCAAACAAAAACAAAAAGAGGGTGATAGGTAAACAATGATTATGGAAAAACTGAATCATTTCCACATTCTTTTCAAGAGTTTTGGGTTAGTTAATGACCTTGGTCCACCTGTCGTATGCGTAATTTCTGACTGCCATGTCCAAAGCTTATCAATAGTTGAATGAATGGCCGACTGATAACAAAAAAAACTTGATGATGACATCATTGCCTTGACATTAATTTAAGGGAGGGCTGCTATATTCAAACGAAATTTCCTAGAAAGAATCGCTTGCAGTAAGCTATACACTCGCTTAGGCAATTATTATTAACAATCACAAGAAAAACCAAGAATTAGCAACGCAATAGATTGCGTTAGATTTTGTAGTTGATGGTTACAGTAGGAAATCTCCATCTACATCGAAGGCTCTCTCAAAAGGAAGCTCAAGCACGACAGAAGAGCACAAAATGAACAAGCTCGGTGAAAAGTAGTCCCCCCTTTCCATATTGGTTTTAAAATTTCAATATTTTGCAATTGTTACCACATGTGTGTGTGTGTGTGTGTACCAAAGAGTTGAGACTCCACTATGTCTGTCAAATTTCCTTTGCAATTTTGCAAATTTTCCACATTTGCATGCTATCAACATGGCAGTGGCAACCAATTGCAATGCAGAATTCTTGTAACGACCATCGCTCCCTATTTTTATTGTTGCTCTATCTCTGGCATTTATTGCATTTTTGTTTGTTTTTCGCGCGGAAAATGTCAAATAAGTACGCTGAACGTTGGTGACGGAGAAGGAGGAAGTGGATTTTATTTTCAGGCGATAAAGTTAACATGCAACTGTGAAAAGCACAAGGCCCAGAGGCCCCAGAGCTCAGGGTCGAAAATTGTCTAATGAAAAATCGAACTACATGGCAACAGAAACTGCCAACCGCAAACAATAATAGTTTGTTAGGGGCAAGAGCACAACACACACAAACACAAACACACACGCACTTGCTGCAAGAAGAGTTTCGGCCAATCAACCGTGCGAGTACAATACATAAATAATGAATTGCATGAGGAGGAGAAGGAGGCGCCCTGAGGTTATCAAGGTTTTTATTTATTGGCCTTGCTTTAGGAACGTTTTCAGGAAATGTGCAGCAAATGCGGCATATTGTTTACCAAAAGGAATGCACAAAAGGAATTGAGCAAATGCTGAGTGTATTGGCAAACCGAAAAAATCTAAGCAAAGGCAAGCCAAGAAACCGGATACGCACACACATCCGAGTACTTTTATGTTTGCCAAATGCAAATATACCGAGCAAGAAAGAGAGATTGGAGTGCTGCACTCACAGAAAAAAAAAGAGTGTGAACGATCTCCACTACAAATGGGACAACAAAATGCTCATTCCATGTTTCAAACAGAACATAATCGATTTTTTAAAGTTTCTGAGGTTATCTGGACAAAAAAAATCGATAAATTGATAAAGAGAGATATGATATTACTTTTGTCCAAATATCGAATATAGATTTTTCTGTTGGGATATTTTATTATACTTGTGCGTTGGTCACTCTATTATCTGGGTAGCGAGCAGCAAACGCATTTTGAGAGAGAGAGAGATTCAAACTGGAAAAAATTCATGAATTAAAAATGAACAGCTATAATTTGTGCGGAGTAATTAAACAAGCGTAAACACGAAAATGACCCTTTTGACTTTATGGAAGCCCATTTTCGTTGCGATTTAAAAAATACCTCAGCCAAGTCACAAAATAGGGCTAGTTATAGTTTAGGTGCCCAACTCAGAGAAAAATCAACTCTGGAATTGCTAAGGCAGCCAAGCCGGACAGCCCTAGGTCCTTACCCTACCCTGCTCGAAGCATCTTGCGGTATAATACAAACAAGACTCGAATCTCAAGAAATATATTGTTATGTTTGCTCAATATAGACTATCGGGCCTGTTCTCCTTTCCGTATTTGATTAATCGGAATTGGCAAGACTTGTGATTTCTAAGAAACGCTTAAAGAATTCTGTCGAATCTTTTTGCGAATGAAGGTAGTTGGGATTATAAAGTTAAAGATCGAATATGACAGTCGGTTTTTGGAAGCGAGAACATTTAACAATTCCGATTCCGCATGATTTGATTAAAGTCGAAAACAGGAACAGGCCTTTATATCTTTTTATTTTGGGGCAGAGCATTACCTCCCAAATAGGAAAAAAAAATTAAAATATCAATTGGATCGTTATATCGATATTTTTAAAGTTATATATCAAATATCATTTAATATTTTTTCAAATTAGAAAATGTCATCGATTCGACATTTTAAAAATATTCGACAACCCTAAAACCCTAGTCGAATTCATGAAATGGTGTTAATGCGAGCACTTTCGGTCCCATTTTATGAAATAATTTTGAAAAACGAGAAGGCCGAGCTAACTTCGTCTTTGCCGAAGTTTTAATACCCTTGGAAATGATTTAATACATCAGAGTTTACGAACGTCAGCATTAAAACAAACAATTTTTCGACCGATAGTTCCTATGGCAGCTATAAGATATAGTCATCCGATTTTGTCCAAAACTTCAACAACTATTTAAAAGCGTATAAAACTAATTTTTGCTGAAGCGGGAGGCGTTTATATTAAAAATAAAAAAGTTTTTCTCACAAAGACCCACTTTTTGACCGATAGTTCCTATGGCAGCTATAAGATATAGTAATCCGATCCGGTCGGTTCCGACATATTAGCAGTGTGCAGTAAAAAGAAGACTCTGTGCAAAGTTTCAGCTCGATAGATTAAAAACTGAGAGACCAGTTCGCGTAGAAACAGACAGACGGACAGACAGACGGACGACAAAGCTCAATTGACTCAGCTCGTCGCCCTAATCAAGAATATATATAGTTTATGGGGTCGGAAACGAATATTTCTATGCGTTGCAAACTTTTGGCCAAAATTATAATACCTTTTGCAAGGGTATAATGAGCATAGCATAAACGTAGTAACTGTTTCACTGTTTTTAGGTCGTTTCCTTGTAATGACTTTGATCTTTTGCTGCACATTTCAGAAGATATTCACTTGCAGTGTTGACATTTTTAGCTATTTTTCTACCAGATCTAGCTATTGTCTAAAGTCCAAAGCCAATATAAGCTATTTCAGAATTTTTTATTGACATTTTCTTACAATTTTGGAAGTGCAACAATTCTGATAAAAACTAACTGGAATTGAAAATATTTTAAAAATTATTTTCCGCTTTTTTTTAGCTACCAATGTTCTGCATTTGATTCCATTTAAAACAATTTCATTATCATTTATGAAAAATCTATAGAAAATTTTGAGCGTATAGGACTATATTTAGCACACCGGAAAATTTATTCGGACGAATTTACACTGTAACGCAATTCAGACCTATTCACTCTTTGTAATTCATTCAATTGGAATTGGTAAAAGTTTTGAATGCCCAAAAATGATTTAGTAAATGTCGCAATCGGTTTATCAAAACGAGAATATTTAATGATTTCGATTCTGCATGAACCTAAAAACGGTTGAATTTTTCGACAAATCAGAAAACTTGGGTTTTATTTAAGAGCTACGCTTTACACCACATTCATCCGGATTGTTAAAAAATGTGTCGTATAGCGCTTTGAAACACTTGCAGACAGAACAAAAATTGTACTTTTGCGCTTTTTTACTGCTACTTTAAAACGCGAGATGCAATCTGATATAAGAACATCACATTTTAAGCAGAATTTATCAAGCTTTCATTCTGCATACATTATGTAGAATATTTGTTGTATTATGCTTTCCCATTCTCTACACTAAGATTTTCGGGGTGTTATATGTATACTTTTGGGCAGAGTGTATATTACAAAAAAAAATCGCGAAGCCCACGTTAGCCCTGTAGCAAGCAAATAAATTTTGAGCTAGTTTTCAGATGGTTGTACCTTTATTCTACTGGCAAACATTTAACATCATTCTTAAAAAGTGCGGTCACATTAACGTAAGCAAAGAACAACTGATGGAAATTCTTTGCAATTGTAAATCAAAGCTCGGCTTCTGCCTGGCAATCAGCGTTTTCTCCTGGTAGCCCCTCCACGTTATACCCAGCTTTCGCGATTCATTTCTGTCTATAACAAAAAATGTAAAGTTTGGTGCTCATGAACGTAGTCAGTTTTCTATAGAGGTTTTCTAAAATATCTCCCACTGTGATAACACCCTCTCCATGTGGCAACGTGACACAGCAGTAGGAACAACTGGTGACACTTGGGAATTTGAAATCATATCGATAGAAATTCTGTCCTTTTACAGTGGCCTGGTGACAGTGACTTGATCATCAGTCGCGAATAATCATCCGAGGGGAAAACGATCTCTCTAAAACAAATACACAAGAAGAGGTCATCCAGAGAATAACCTTAAGAATAAAGCATATACTGATTAACTGACTGCCTCCTTATGAAACTTAAATCAAACCTTGTTGGTTCTCTGATTATAGTTCCATGTTCGTCTTCACTCCATTCAATTTGGAATAACGATTAAGCGAGAATAACCTCGTATAAGTTTTTGCATGGGATCAGACGACGCTGCTGACAGATAGAAAAGGGAGAGAAAAAGATATCTTGCTATTGCATTTTAAGCAGGCCTATTTAAATGAAGAGAGCAGATAAAGATTATGTTGTGTGATTTACTTCAGAGTTTCCTAGTCTTAGCCCCTGGGAGAAGAACATACTCGCCAATTGAATTGGAGAAATTCACACCGAATGCTAACCGAAGTCATGATCACTGTGTGTTAAAGAGAGAAAGACAGTCAAATTTTCGCGGTCTCTTCTTGGGGAACCCTGTTGCAAGTAAATCAGTCTGTCTCCCTCTTGACTGCCGTGTGTGTTAGGGTTGTCGATATTCCTTAAAATATCGATACCGATCAAATCAAAAATTATTTTCGATGTCGATATTTGACATATCGGGTCAAAGAACATCGATATATCGATAAATATAAGGAACGCCAAATGACCATTTCTAGTAGCCGTTATATCTTATCCTTCTAATGGGAAAACTTTAAAATTTTAATAATTTAAATTTATGAAACAAGAATATAGTTTAGGGAGGTACGATATTGAAAAGATTAATTTTTAATTATTCTTTTTAGAAATGGCACTTTTACGAGAAAAATTGACCTCAAATAATAAAGACATTTTAGGATTTGACTTTTTTAACAGGACTGAAAACCGCTTTTTATTTGTTCTACTTAGAAATCGCACTTCTACGAAGAAATAACGTATAAGAGAAGAAAATCTATGGCGATATTCCGTAACTGGATTTAGACCCATGGTTTCTTGATGAAGTTTCCCGGAGATTTCGTTTTTTCTATACGTTTTGTGCAGAAAAATATCAACAGCCTTGTTATAAAATTTTGATCCTGCAATAAAAATATCGATAATCGACTATATCGGCACCAAAAATATCATATTATCGTCCAACAAAAATATCGACATATCGATCAAATATTGGCCACCCTACTGTATGGTCGGCCTTAAGGGGTCATTGCTGGGGAAACTCTGCAAACATGTTTAATGAGCGGACTCTCGCTTGAATACACGTTGCCTTTGATGCTGATTTTAATCAACGCTGAGTTTTGTTCGCTGATTCAAGCAAATTTACATTCAACCGCTAGATGCGTTTGCCGGTTTTGTTGATTGATTTTTATGCATGGTGCAATCGAAAAATGGGACTTTAGCAATTCTGTGTACGTTATATCTTATCAATAATACAATTACCGAAAGGTCTACCGTTTTTTTTTATTTCTGAAAAATAAATAAGGCACCGAAAAATATAAACCAGCTGTTTGAAACTGCTTCTTAAATTTATTCAGTCATTTAACGGACCTGAAGAGTGAATTTAATACTGCAGTCTATTCCCTTTTCTGAGTGTAAATAAACAAGACGAAATTTACTTTCAAGTGGCTCATTTTTGGTAGATAGGATGTAGGGGGGGAGGTATTTTACTGCAACCAAAATGCAAATAGCAAAAGCTGCTGCTGCAGTTGCTTCTCTGCTGATGAGCCTCAGATTAACCTTGAAGAACTCTTTGCATTAGACTCCCATGACGATTCGAGTGAGTGTGTGTGTGTGTGAGTGTGGCCTTGCCCAATACCAACACTTGGCGTTGACTGCCTAGTTCGCACTTTAAATTCATTCCCTGCCCGCGGCAGCATACACGTCGTATGCACAATGTGAGAAACTTTCCAGACGGCTGCTTTTATCAATAAGCGAATTATGACAACAAAAATCGATAAACACGAAAAGCAGAAAACAACAGCACTTGAGCTCTTTGCCATTTCACACTTCTCTCACCAAAAAGTATTTAACAATAAAGTGTGGGGGAGGGTTTTTTTTATTTTGGAGAAGAAGATCTTCTTGTAAAGTTTTTGTTTTTTTAGAGTCAATTGTTATGACGGGCAGAGCTTTAGTGCTATTGTTCCGAGTTTTTACGTCTCTTTCGCCTGCACCCCCGCCGCCGCTGAGGTAAATAATAATGAAAATAAAAGTTAGCCAAAAGACTTTGCGCGCTCTCGCGATGTTGACAAAACGCAAGCGTAACTGAAAAATGACTAAAGCAGGCGGCAAGTGGGCAAAACGCCCAGACCCAGACCCAGGTCGCACAGACCGTTCATTGTACTCATATTTTGCTCTCCGTCTCTCTCCTTCGCACACACTCTCTTTTTAAGTACCGCTCTCAGGTGAGGGCCTCCAGCGATAGCCATAATGAGGCTTCCGATTTTTAACACTTTTTTCGCCCAACTTGTTGCTCTTAATGGAATTTCTCTTTAATTGGTTTTCCACTCTTTAAGCTACTCTACGACTATTTATATGCATTACATCTGCCTGTGTGTTCGTTTATCAACAACTTTTGCAAGCCAGCAAATAGATAGCGTGGTCTGATAAGCCTTTTGTATCTGTATGTGTGTGCATGCTACGTGCCCAGTTTATTTTTAGGCCAAATTTTTGGTCGATGTTTACCTGTTGCGTGTTTCATAGGCCTAACTCGATTGCTACACTTGTCGTAACGCGCTTTTAATGGCTCGCATCTGTTTTCTGTGCGCAATTAAACCCGAATTGGTATAGGAAAAGGTTCATCTCTCTTTGGCAGAGTACGAAATCAGGCTGCACGATAAAGGAATGAATCACAGACAACTCACGTCATCGTACTTGATTGGCTTTAATGTACGTACAAGGTGAAGAACGAGTTCGATTTAGCCCTCGCGGGCTGAACCGTTATTCTGCGCACAATGTAAATTCATCAAATGAAAGAAAAGATTTTTGGAAAATTAATATTTCCAAACAGTTATCGACTTCTCACAATTGGATTCTCTGGATTGGAAGATCAGTGAAGGTCTGGGGATTACTTAAATCCGTTTAGTGTAAAACTTCGGGACTTTTGCTTTTTTCGGGTATTTTATCACTAGAACTCTTACTTGTGGATGCTTTGCCGGTAGACAAGGGCTTCTTAAGTGGTTCAGTGGTTCACTCTCAGAAATTCTGATATGCCTAGTTAAACAAATCTTGGAAACCAGAAATGTATCAGTTATCGTAAGCACTTTGAGTATCTATAGGCTTCTTAGCCAACAGGGTAGGTATCGGCGTGTACACTGTACATTAGGTCGGAGCACAACAAAATGGAAAAACATAGGTCTCAGCATTCCCAAAGCTAATCTGTTATCTGTTGTATAATTAACAATTGTTAAAAATTAAAAAAAATTTTATTTTAATTTTAATTGGCCGCGACAGAGCCTTAAAGTTTTAAAATAATCTACAAATACAAATATTGTCCACAAATTCTTAGTTTGTTTAAATTGCTGTCAATCTTTAGAAATTATAAAAGGCAACTACTAAGTATAAGTTTCGAGTTTAATAAAAAGGCGGGCAAAAAGAGGTGAACATTTTATAATTAGTTGAAAAATAAGAAAACTGAAAAGCTTTTAGGGAACGTCTTAACCATAAAACTGCTAGTGATGATTTCCAGAGACCGTTAAATCTAATCTTTTCAAAAGTTTTCAATAGTTTCTAAAACTAAACAAAATTTATATCTCAACTTAGTGAATGCTTGAAGACTTATTGCTTAGAAAAAATATCAAGAGAAGAATTTGAGAGGACCCGCTGCCAAATGCGTTTTACAGTCATTCTGCTGCGGGTGTCTGTAAATCAGCGACTGTGACCTGATGCCCCCAGGGGCCGAAGACAATTTGCTATTTCCACATTAACAGGTTAAACGCTTGATGAAGCTAAGGCAAAGAGAGTAAAGCAGTGGTGCCCAGAATGGCATTTGCCTATCCCAAGTGATACGAAGTCATAATTTTGCCGACGTTGCAGCCGACACACGCATAGAGAGAGAGAACACGTGTGCTCTATAAATAGCACGCACACATACTACTATATATCAGAGCTGTAATGTATTCATTACTTCCCGTATTTTATTGCTTTTAATTACTATAAACACAATTTTTTAGGTAGTGCAAAAACAATTAATGATTACGATTTTTTTATAATCGTAATTGTAAGGTTACGATTATTCAGTGAATATTCCAAAATTTAATTACTTTTACAATTACTTGGATAATTGTAACGGTAAATGGTGATTATTTAGTAATTGTGCTTGAAATGTTGAATTATTTTGTATTTGTAGGTGAAAATTATGATTTTTTTACAAATCAAGTTTGGAAAACACCAAAACACCATATTCAAAATTTGGAAGAATACCGCGTTTTGATGACGCCAATAGGAGCAATTTGAGACTTTCTTCAGGCAGAAAACAATTTACATTTTCGGCATTGAATACGCTGGCACTAAAGTTTCAGAGAATCTCTAATTCCACTGAGATATATTAAGCACAAAGAGCGTAACGAAAGGTATTTTGGAAAAAGTCAAGAAGCGCCTTTCAAATATTTTCCAACTTTCGACAAGAGCGAACACTGCGATTGTTTCAACTGATTTAATTGCGATATTTATATTGTCTCCGAAGAATTGCTTTTCATGGTCGGGAATCTGATGAAATTCAACAAACTGGTTCATTTATATAAGAGTTATCTATCTTCAAGTGCAGGTTGACAAACTATCTATCAAACGTCATGACATTTCCGATTTTTCGGTTAGGGTAGAGAATATAGCCAAGATCTTAAAAACTGTTTCAAACCACTGTCGTCTGTTACTGACAAATCATTAAATCGCGGAAAATTACCAAAGAGAATCAAAAAATGTAATAATGCCAAACAAACTTTACTTTCAAGATAGTAAAAAAACCATATCAGGATCAATGCATTTGCATTGCCAATAGCAACATCATTAGACTTTCTCTAGAATCATAATCTCTGATTCCACTTGTCTTGGAAATTGCTTTTCATGGTCGGGAATCTGTTGAAATTCAGCAAATTGTTATAGTGAAATATGATTTGACACAGAAATACAATGTACTCAAGAAAACATATATCCCCAAACATTAATTCTATGATTTCGATGAAACCATTAGGGTAACAAAAATCTTTTTGCAATTTCATGACTTCTTGTTGCGGTGTACAGGTACCCATATGAGGTGGACCCGCAACTTGTCTTTTCCCTTAAGTCTTCATAATAGTTTTTGGTGAATTTACAAATTTGGTAATTTCGCGATTGTTTTGAAAGTTTGATCCAGGGGGTTTTTTTTACTATCTTGAAAGTAAAGTTTGTTTGGCATTATTACATTTTTTGATTCTCTTTGGTAATTTTCCGCGATTTAATGATTTGTCAGTAACAGACGACAGTGGTTTGAAACAGTTTTTAAGATCTTGGCTATATTCTCTACCCTAACCGAAAAATCGGAACAACTCTTTTTTTGTCTATTTTGCCAACCATCAAAATCTTCATAATAATTAACTTTACCTAAGTGTTATACGAAAAAATTTGCCAAATTCGCAATGTTTTGGACTTTTCTATCTAAGACCCTTATATATTTACCAATGCCAGTGTCAACTTTCGCGCTTTTTGGTCTACACCAAATTGGCAATTATACAAACTTCATAAAAGTCTTGATCATTTGAAAATTTTGCGTTTTTTCGACCATTGGATCTACACCTTCTACTTACAGACTCTTAAATTGTCATCTTATTATCAAGCGGTTTTGTTAATACTCCCACAGTGATTTTGCCATTTGTGTGTGATTGAGTTACAAACGGGCAAAACATACAACATACAAACGACGAAAACGTATTGACGCTTCGCTATCTGCAATAAAATACTATATTAAAAAAATGGAAAGATATTTGCATGATCCGTCGAGAAATTTCGAGATTTTTCGGGGTTTTGGGCGCCGACACGAAATATATTTTTATAGCCAAAATACTATACTAAGAAAGAAGCTTATAAAGACAAATTAGTAAACTTGACCCTATTTAACAACAATTTGGAAAAAAAAATGTCATCGATGGATCGCAAATTATAAAGAATTATTATACATTTAAGCCGTTCTTTTTCTTCGACAAATAGTGCCGGGCTTTTTTTATAGTTGTGCGGTGTATTCATTCGTTTTCATTTTAGCCCAAAACCGTAAACCTTAAAATTGCAAGTACTATTTATACACCTGAAAAATGTCAGGAGGCCCAATCTACTGTACATATCAGAAATCGCTGGCTTTTGTACAGGAAATAGGGCTGCTGGGAGAGTTGTAAACTCAGTATGGGGCACAATAGACCAAAATTAGTCGCGGTGCGCCACTTCCCCCCAACAACAAATTTCATCATTTTAAGTACCTTAAGCTGATTTCGCTCGTTTTCTTTTTGATTTTCCAATAGCAATTTCATGAACTGAACAGCTATCAAAATGTTCAATTGATTCAGATTGAAGGTTTTAGTTACACTTGCATTGTGGGTGCCAGCAGACGATTGAAGTAAAATGTATTTATGTAATATTTAATTTCTTACCGTGGTCGGTTGACTCAGCTGGTGCCTTAGTTACTGCTGCCGCCGGTATGGGTGAGAGCGAGGCATCAAATGGATGCTGTTGCTCCTGTTGCAGTTCGAATTCTTCAGCATCGGCGTTTTCCTCAATGGGTGATTGCACTTTTCCAAGGGAATGTTGAGGTGTGGTGGCAGCGGCGGCAGAGGTATCATTACACTCTTGAGAGGCCAAAGCGTTGGCCAATATTTCTTTGGACTGCTTATCGGTTAAATGCTGAATTCGTTTGTTCTTTAAATGATGTGGGGTATCGCTAAAGGGGAAATTTCGGAATGAGTTAAACGAATTTAAAAGAAGTCGATAATCGTACCGTCTGTGTAGTTTAGGTGGTCGTTTGTAGAAGTCATCATCTTCACCCTCCACTTGAAAGCCCACTCGACGATCAGACTCCTAAGAAAAATAAAGTAAATTAAAAACATTTTATATAATAAGAAATTTGTTTAAAAACTTACAAATTCGTCCTCTTGCTCATCGCCATCAGCCACATCGGCGGCGGCAGCAGCAGCCACAGGAACAACAGGTTGACTTTCGTGTTTGGTTGTGGGATTTGCTACTACCAAAGCCGTTGGTGTTGTGGGCTGTGTGGAATTCAAGTCCACAACTGCTGGTTGTTGCACTGGCTGTGGTGTATTAGAGGTTGCAGTCACCGCTTTTGCCTGTTGGTGATTATTGTTAGCCAGTGTCAGCGTTTCGGTTGGTGTCTCCGCTAATTTGGTACCGTTCTGTGTTTATAAGAGGGGAAATTGTCAGACAAAATGTTAATAATGAATTACCAGTTCTAGATTCTTTGGACACACTAACCTCCTCGGGCAAAGTTACCAAATTGGCTAGCTCCTCATGCCGACTTCGTTCCACTTTTAGTTTTTGTGCCTTGGCCTTTAGATCCTTGGGATGCGGTGTATTCTGGCGCACAAATGGTGTATCCTTTTCCTGTGTGGCCTCCTCCGAGAATTTGACCACAGTACGCGAGGGTTCACGTTCTTCATACGGCTACAAGAAAAATCTGATTCAAAATCGCGTGCATTACCCAATGATGTAAAAACAAGACAAAAACAAAAACTGAAACAATGATAATTTTGTTAACATTTAATGATAGCCGCGCCGCGGCGCGGCCCCCGCCGCCGCGGCTCCTACCCCCGGAAAATTAGCTTAAAATTTCATGCATAAATATAGAACATTATTCTATGATTTATATATATACAAGCACATTGGCAATGAAAGCACTTAATGGGTCTACGGATTTTGGTTTTTTTCACAATCAATTAATAATATGGCTATTAAACATCCAGCAACAACAACTAGCCTACCCAGTAGCACACACACACACACACGCACACTCTCTTCTCTAATCCATCAATCGCTTATGAGAAGTGTGTGCCATAAATTTTCACACCGCGGCGCAAGTAAACAACATAAAAGTTGCAACATGTGGGCAATCAGTGTGCCCCACCAGCCTCGCAGGAATCCATGGGAAGGGGGGTGGGGTGGACCAATCCAACAATAACAATAAGCAAATGCAAATTGTTGTTTATGACGGAAATGGCTGGCTTAAGTAGCTGCATCCACAATCAGCTCGTAACTTACAATCGAGTTACAGATTCAAATTTTTTGAAAAGCGTCCCAGCGGGGGAGTGCCATCCCCCGAAATGAAGATTTATGTAAATAAACTACCACACCATGTCGTAATAACAATCATCTTGTCTAGGGGCGGCGGCGTCGTCATGTCTAAGCTTTAATTGGATAATTTAAACGCAGTTTAAATGGAAGCCGTGTGTACATATGGGCGCTTGTCGAAAACAATAAAACCAATTTGATCTTGAAAACACGCTCACACACACCTAAGTTCCAAAATTGTATGAATTATGTGTGGAGCATTAATTTCGTCATTGATCAGACGACGGCGACAACGACAACGATGATATCATCTATTTATAGACATAAACAGAAAGACACTAACCAAAATGACAGACATCATCCATCTACAATCGTAGAAAAACTAGTTTTGCAACTCAAACACAGTTACAAATTATTGATATTGAACAGAACTGAAAACTACGCAACCAAAACCAAAACTACAACACAATTAATGACAGTCTAGTCTCTCTAAGCGAACGATTGATTGGGAAAATGGAAACCATTAAACCAAGAAAGCTTCGAATTATGTTCATTCTATTTGTGTAAGGGCCGATTTCACATCTTCTACATAGAGCTATTTGTCACATAAACTAACAAATAACAGTGTAAAATCGATGACTATCTGACACATGGCAGCTATCTGGGAGAACAGAAATCGGCCCCAAGAGAATAAATGTTGTTGGGCTGAGAAACAGAGCCAAGACCTTAGTAGAGTACCATATTTCATCTTATCTAGACTTGATGTCTCAACAAAAGTCCGGCACGTCCGCATCTTCTGTGTATACAATACTGCTCTGCGACAGCGACGTCAAGCTTTTTCTGCTCTCTTTGCTCTAACCACGTGGACCAAAGAGGTAAAACTGGCCCTGGATATACACATAAATGGGCAATGCATCTAAACATCAAATATCCCAAAGTGTTGGGCGTCACCATTGATCCCCTTTTCACCGTTAACAGGCACGCCAAAGACACAATAAAAAAAGGTCAAAAGCCGAAACAAAGTTCTAAAAGCTATCTCAGGCACTTTTAGGCTAAGGAAAAGGAAGCAATTACCACCACCGGAAGGTCTATGATGAGATACTGGCGGTAAAGGAAATAATAGCTGTAAGAGTGTCGTTAACACTCAGGAGGCTTTGATGTGAACCAAGATGCTTAGTTTAAGGGCTTCATTTCAAAATCACAAGTTTTCTAAATTGTGCATAAATCTGCAATGACAATCTTTCAAATGAAGAAAGCAGGGAGTAGAAATATCAATAACAAGATCTTTGGCTGATGCGATCTTCTTTCTTTTCTGTAATTCTGTTATTTCACTGTCAAGTCAGTGTTAAATCACTGCTCAGGCACTGTATTGTCACTATCAAGTCACTGCTTTGTTACCGCTTAGTCACCTTTTAGTCACATTAAAGTTACTGTCAAGTCAGTCTTTGGACACTTTCAAGTCACTGTCAAGACACTGTTTAGTCACGTCAAGTCAGGGTTAAATACTGTCAAGTCACTGTTCAGTCACTGTTAAATAACTGCTCAGGCACTGTTTTGTCACTATCAAGTCACTGTTTAGACACTGTTTTGTCACTGTCAAGTCACTGTTTAGTCACATTTAAGTCACAGTCAAGTTACTGTTTAGACGCTTTCAAATCACTGTTTAGTCACTGTCAAGTCACTGCTTTGTCACCGTTTAGTCACATTTAAGTCACTTTCACATCACTATTTGTCACTGTCAAGACACTGTTTAGTCACGTCAAGTCAGTGTTTAATCACTGTCAAGTCACTGTTTAGTCACTTTAAACTCACTGTTTAGACACTGTTGAGTCACTCCCACTTTCCACCCTCATTCAACCCTCTTTCGCCCCTCTCCCCATGGAACAATCCACTACAACAACAACAACACAAAATATGCATGCCGTCAGCGCAGCGTCACGTGACGCTGAAATTAATTTTTACTCCTACTAAAATCTTTCGTTCCGAAATTAAAGGTGTTTTACATCAAAAACTCCTCACTCAACAATATTTAATAAGATGCCACCATGCTTCGCACCCGAACCATACATAACTTTGCTACCAAGGAAGAAACCCCACACAGCGTCAACATAGACTGAAGCTTAGAAGCAAGCACACAAAACCATGGTAGGTAGTAAAAAAGCAACATAGAAGAATAACATAGTCTTTCGTGGTAGAACACCACCCAATAACAAAGCTAAGGAAACACACCCAAGGGCCACGAGGTCCACCCTAGCTCAACTACGCTCCGGAAGAAGTAGGTTTCTAAACGGTTATCTGGCCCGCATTAACCCTGAGCTAGTTGACGAATGCCCAAAATGTAAACTCAGACCACACTCCATCATACATCTGTTCAACTGCCCTTTAAAACACACTAACCTCATACCTATAGATCTGTGGACACTCCCAGTCCAGGTGGCCACCTTCCTGGACATGGAATAGTCTTAATATATTTCTGTTTCTTCCCATGTCTCCACGTACATACGCATCAAAACGCAACTCAGCCGTTACAATAACAACCAGTTAAATGACTTTTTCTTACCTGAAATTTAAACCCTTGATGTATGCGGCACACAGAGCGCGCGACACAATGGGCGAGTTCACCAGCATATACCAATCATTTAACAAAAATGTGTTAGTCTGCTGGTGAACGAACTTGATACAATTTTAAGGCAACAAAGTTATCGATTTATATTTGTTGGCGCAAGGTTTGAATTTTTGAATAATATTTGTGACCGTCGTCACTATCCTCAACTGCTCCCCTTGAATTTTCCTTAAGACTTTGTTAGCCATTTAATGTTTGTTGTAAGACCGATGGCCAAATCTTTTTCCTTTGTCGAAGGATACATTTACCATTAGGAAGGACTCCTGTCCACGCAAAGAAGGGTATGAAAATGTTAATTTTAACCACTAAGAGTAGAGATGGGGGAATAAGGACAATTCGTTCCCCTTCCGCCACGATCCCGCCGTGGTCGGGTCCCGCCCCGATCTCGACCAAAAAATTTTAAATCAATGCTGCGTGCCTGCCAATAAGGCAGTGACCTGCTAAGGCCCAGACCAGAAGTAAGATGTTTTCCGTTTCAGGCTAAACGAGGACCACGTGACCCTAACTACAGCGCAAGCTGCATAGTTATTCCATCGTCCCGTAACCAGGCGCCAGGTTTCATTCCTTGTGATTATGTTGTAAGAGGATGTGGGCGTCCCTAACCAGCTTTTATCTGAGAGCAGCTATATGGTAGTGCCTTGACAAACTGTGTTCAGGTGTCCATGCACCCAGATGAGGTGGTTACTACGCGTGGCGGCTTTTCAAGCTTTCCTCCTCCTCCTCTGCAACAACAAGTAGAGCCTTTAGAGCCTTGCACGAATTTCCGTAAGCTAATTGTGAAACCACATTCTCGGCCAATTCAATTTAATAAAAACAAAGAGGTTTCCACATTCATTTTGCATTTGTTTTCTCAAAATTACTTGTTTGTTTACTTCTGACAGCTGTGTGCTATAGATAACAAATCATAATCAAGCAATTCTAACAAACTTTTTCTTCTATCTAACATCTAACAGCAAACATGATTGCGAATCATGCCCGTTCACCAGCACAATCTAACAAAAATAGTCGATTTTTTGTGATCGATTTATGCTGCTGAACTCGCTCAATGGCTTTGTTAAGAAATCATTGCGATTAGTAGTATATTTCGCGTTTCGGACTTGTCTAGATCATGTGATATCTCACCACTGAACTATTTCCAGTCAAAAGTCTTTGTCAATAAGCTAGCTACGATTCAAAACTTGGAAGCCAACATTACTCGAGAAAGAATCATTTCCGACTCTATAAAGGATATATATTATAGATCAGCATCAATAGGCGTCCATATGAACAATCTGATATCAGATATGGTAAGATATAAAAGTTTGACATGTATGGGACATAATTAGATCAAGTTTATTTTTTACCACGCCCCTACACAGATCTAAGCTGGTTGACTAAGTAGGAGCGAAAGTTTTCTCCACCGACTTTAACATGAAAATCTTATTACAGCTCCCTAAATCAAGGGTCACGGAGCCAGGGTCAACCTGAAATGAAAAACTAGCAGTCTTTTGCGATAACGTTAAAAACATCTCACTTCTGATCGAGGTTCTAAGGGGTCTTGGGAGGAGAAGGCGTAACTACATCTTCTTTGCCTCTGCCCAGATCTTAGTAAAAAGAGACTCCTAACGCTTCAGCCCATTATCTGAGATAGAGATTCCGTTTATATTAAATTTTCTATCGTTCTCACAATTGTTCCGTCGGAAGGAACCAGCTAATAAGTCGCGCAGCTGTGTCGGTTTCTCCCCTCGCTACTGCAAATCAATTCGTGCTTGCCCTTTTTTGTTCAGTTGCTCACATTCTCTCAAGTTTCCACTCTTATTCTACATTTTTTACGAGCTTCGGGTTAATTTCCTAAAGCAGCTGTAAGATATAGTCATCCGACTCGGTCGGTTTCCGACAAAGGTTGTTGAGGTGCTATGAAAATAGATTTAAAATTCTGTTCGAATGGAAGCATTTGCCACACATTGAGTTTTTCCATTAGCCACATTTCACTGTATTCACAAATCATTAATCAACAATTCGTTTTGATGATTAATAATATGGAACTTATGTATCGGCGTCATAAGTCTAATTAAGCCAACCACAGATCTTGCTCTACTTTCGCTCAGCCCTGACGTCATCACTTTTGACATCATTTGGATATATAAAAGATCGAGTATCTGCAGCTAACAAACAAAACTACTGTGAATGAAAGACCAAGGCTTTGATCTGGCATGCTGCCCGTCCAAATCCGACAGGCAACAGCTACTGTTCAATTAACAAATCGGAAATGCTTCATTTGCCATATTCCTGGACAGGGGATCGCACAGTTCAAACATTTTCCAGATCAGCCGTCAAATGAATGGAAAATGAACACACAACATCATAATCAAATCAAACAACAAACGACACATCAGAGAGCAGGGAAGACACATTTTGGGTGTGTGTGCGAGAACTGAGAGAACTAACTGGGTGTCTGAGCCAACGCCCGGGCCTGAGACTTACTATTCAACTTGTGGTTATGTGATATATGACGTCATCTTATCAACAAACAAAAAAAAAAAAAACTGGTTTTTGGAATGCTGGCCCATTGCCAGACCAGACCACGATGCGTTCTCAAAAATTTGTACGTAAAATACACAAGCGGGGCATGCAAATGTGGGTGAGGGGAGGGAGCTAGACATGCTTTAAAGCGCACTTTTATACAGTAGAGTCGATGGATTTGGACTCAGCAACTTTACCGCATACAAAGAAGTAACACAACAAGGCAAACCTTTCCGTTGATAACTGAAGAATTCCGTCGAATCGAATTTTTCGCTTGATCTATAAAGCGTCATGGGTGGATAATCTTTGGTCGGGTGATGTAAGAGGCATACAGATAAGTGAATGAGAGGTGTCGTTGTGCATGGTGGTGTCGATTGCGAAAACCAAAAAGAAATAGTAAAGATAGTAAAGAAGGAGAAGGAAAAGAGGCCAAATATAGATATCAAAATTAAGTATTTGGTGCTTGCTGAGCGGCATCAAAATACGAGGGTCGTCTGTGAAGTAATTAAGTTCAATTTTTAAGCAAAAACGTTTGGTTGATGACCCAACAATATTTTCTTACAAGTTTCTTGCGCTGAGTAGAACACACAACTCAAATAAGTAGTCTTAGCTGTATATCAGAATATCAAGAAAAACCGCATTCCGAGCGTCAAATCAATCGCGGCGACGTTCGTACCAAACAATGTTTTATGATTTCCTTATGATTTCCCATTATACGAGGGTCACCTTTTTACATTTCTAATCTGGGGTACTAAATGTTTAGTAAGGTTTACCATCTCACGAGGAATATACTAACAATCGAACAGCGCTTGCAAATCATTGAGTTCAATTTCCAAATGGGCCATAGAAAAGTTGAATTATCGGGCCTGTTCTGAATTTCGACACGATTTTCGTGTAAACTTTAGTATTTTGCAGTCAAATTTGAAAAAGTTGTATAGAAGGCGACAAATATACCTGCGGCTACTAGATCAGGAATAACAAAACTCGGAATTGTGGCAGCAGCTGAAACCGGTTGCCTAATCCCAAATAAATTTAAATCGAGAGAAAATTGCGACGGGATCTAGTAGCCTCAAATTAACTTGACACATACGTTTAAATTTATACAAAATGCATTCGAAATTTACATGTTTACACGAAAATCGAGTCGGAATTCGGAACAGACCCCAATGATTTAATATTTTATCGGAAAATAGTTCTCAGAGGAAAACATTTATTCGGCTCTGAGTATTTGAGAAAACAGAATTGCCGAATTTGGTCTGAAGTTTAGCCAGAGGCCGTTCAAGAACTGCCAAATGCACCCTGAAAAATGCACTGTTTGGTGTAGTTTGTGGACCTGGAGCATCATTGGACCGTATTTTTTTTTTAATAATGAAAGTTGCAACGATAGTCAATAAAGCAAATAGAAGAATTGAACTTTGTTGACATGTGGTTTCAACAAGACGGTGCCTCATGCCACACGGCACGCTAAACAATGAAACGAGGAGAGTTTCGTGATTAGTTAACTAGGCGAGCCACACAGTCGAACAAGTAAAAGTGTTGCAGCCGAGTGCCACGACTGCAAAACACCCTGTACCAAGTAATGTGGTTCCTGTCTTTGAGTTCTTAAGGTAGTATTGAGTTAACTTCATCGACTGAATAAATTTTCGTGCGGCTTGACATGCTTCTTTTAATTTTTAATTTACTTTTTTTTGAAAGGCCTGCTTTTTATTTAAAAAATTATTTGTACAATTTGGGACGGCGCACTTGCATATCATCGGTGTTTTTTCTTGGATCTTATAATGGCATACAGAATAGATATATATTGGGCCTAATTTAATCTTTATTAGGTCACTGGGTTCAAACTACTGGCTGTTACATACATTAGCACAACTCGATGGTAGAGTATAGAAAGGATATTTGTTGATGATCCATTGGACAATTTCAGAATTTAATTTTACTGGACGGTAAGAATGTCGTTAGAATGTAGAATTAATAACATCTATTTAATGATAGATTGATCTTCAATTTTCATTTAATATATCTGCAAATAGTACAAAGGATTAAAAAAACCATTCATCCCAAATTTATCTTGAATGAATTTTTTCCTTTGTAGAAATTAATGGCATTCAGTGTGCTGTGGGGAGTTGATTTTTAAGTGGAAAACGTAATTCTACTTATATGATCTAGAGCAGTGGTGCCCAAATACACACTATCAAGCTTTGTGATTTGTGTGTAGCAGAGCAACAAGTAACGTCGTTATGTCAAATACTACGTGCTATTTATAGAGCACACGTATTCTCTCTCTCTATGCGTGTTTCGGCTACGACGCTGGCAGAATTATGACTTGCTATCACACGGGATAGGGAAAATGACATTTGGGCACCACTGATCTAGAGTCATAAGAATAAAAATAATGTAAAGTGCATTGGTTGGGGTTTTACGCAATGCTCCGGTCATGCATATTACATTACTACGTTAAACTTTTGTTATTATTCTTAGGACGGAAGGTTTTCCCAGTCTACATTCGCCTCAAACGCTAAGGGCCGATTTCACATCTTCTACATAAAACTTTTTTTTTCACATAAACTAACAAATAACAGTGTAAGATCGATGACTATTTGACACATAGCAGCTATCTCAGAGAACAGAAATTGGCCCTAAGTGTTCCAATACTTTAATTCAAACTCTTATCATGCGCGTGTAGAACACAGTAAACGTTGTTATTCAAATATAGGCTCCCCATTTGCGGCATTTGAGCACACGTATTTCTCTCTCTATGCGTGTGTCGGCTGCGACGCTGGCAGAATTATGACTTCGTATCCCACGGGGTACGAAGAATGAAATGTGTGCACCACTGCTTTAGAGTATATTAGATGCAGAGAAAAGCACCCTCCTTGGGTATAACAAAATGTTTTGAAAAAAATTTAGTTATATTAAATTAGTAACAGGAGACTCCTGTTAAGTCGATATATCTATTACAGCGATTTTCCAACTTTTTGATTCCGTCCAAAAAATAATTTTTTCGAATGGTTGCAGTCTCCTCCCATCTAGCCCATCTAGCTGTCCGTATAGAAGAATATTTTACTTTGCGTGTAGGTTTTATCATTAAATTTTAACATTAGCAAATTTAAGAGCTCTGGGATTTTTCTTTAAAATTGTTGACAGAATGTTAAAAGTATTTTCACAGTGACAGCGACAATTTCCTTTTTCTTCTTTTCGTCCTTTTTAACTTTACTGATTATCAAAAGCATTTTCTCCAGTGAAATGCAATTACTCTTCGACATTTTGCTTGCTATAAGCATCAACGTCAACTGCAAGCTATGAGCTGAGTGATTACTTAACTTGTTCATAGTCGTGTCAATGTCAAACACACTAATTATGTATTGCCAGATGACCCAACAAACGTTGTTCTGCCGTATAAATTGTTTCTATTAAATATTTTGGTGAATATTTAGGTTTATTATTCTACGCACGGTCTCTCCAGCTGGTGTTTCATCAGGATTGATAACAAAAGCGTAATTGTCACTTTGCAACTCGTGCATGTGTGATTTACAAAAATTTCAATAATTCATTTTTTTCATTCAAAGGGAACCCAGCTCGCCCAAGGCGTTAATCGAATTTAGGTTAATGTAGCCACAACATCCATACGATTGACGTCCTTAGCGCTCATAAAGTAGATTTGTAAAAATGTATTCGGTTTGTTTGGCATTGACAGCAATAAGCCTTGTTTATGGTACACTCGGCCATTGATTTTGAAAGTTGAATTAAATTGCTGACCATTTACAAGCAAGTCGTTCAATGGTTTTGGGGGCTTTTCAATTTTCGGCGCGAGAAACGTCCCGGCAGGCTCAATTTTGAATTTGAGCGCATGACAATCGGGACATTTTTTGTCCAAAACAGCAATCAGTACTTTCGGATGAGCGGATTATTTGATAACTGACTCATTCTTGAATGCGAAACGTAGGAACGAAGTAGATGTAAATGCTCGTACTTGTTGGCGTTGTCGGTTAATTGTTCTGCGTGTGTTAACATGCTTCAGTTGTTGTTTTTGTGATTAAGAAGAACGCAGTTGCGACATTCTGACATGCGTAAATTCATTTATTTCATGTTATTGTTGATCTGTTCTCGCTGCTCTAAAATTTTGCACGTGTGAGTGTTTCTGCATTCGTCCGACTTGTTAACAAACACACAGAAAGAAAAACGATATTCCGATAACGATTATGATTATAATTATCACAATAATGAAACTAAGAGAGACTCAGATGAGCAGCCTGCTGGGTCGTCAAATCAAACGTAGGATTTGCAGTGGGATACCCAAATCACCCAGCGTTACGTTTTCAGGTAATAAACATATTGGCTACTTTTCAAGGCTCGAACTCTCACATCTTACAAATGTTTTTGTCTAAAGATAAAATAGGTTAAAATGGGTCAAAATATGCTCTTCTCAAAATACCACTTCAAATTCCGTACTTATGTTTAGAACGCAAAAAAACTCGGAATATTATTATTAACTGAAAACGTTTGCAGATGATTTTAGTGAGTTGGTTTAATTCGTAAAAAAAAAAAAACAATTGCATTTTTTCATTCTCAAGAACTCCATTACTTTTAAGACTACCCTCGTATTGTTTAGATTTTAGTCACAATTTAATTGAAAAACGAGGAATTTGGTTTTGTTTTTAGATAGAACAATAGGTACATGTGTAGGTACACAAACACACTCTGCTGGGTAGCTCGATGGTTTGCAATGTTTGCTCAATGGCAAGTGCTGAGCCCGCTGCTTATCTTATCGCACAGAAATGCGAGCATAGATTGCACAATGATAAAAGGGGCTGGGTGAGTATGTGAAATTCAGATAAGAGCGCTCATAAGCTTTTTGATTTGGCCCATGACTAAAGCAGGCAAACTTTCGAGCTCAAGCACCAGGAACCACCAAGAGAGAGAGAGAGAAAGAAAAATGATAGAAATGTTTGGAATTTTCACTCACCCGGCGTGATTGGTTGGTACTCTTGTTGTGGCAGCAGATAACAGGATAACACCTGTTCGCCCGTTTCCGCATCCGTGTCCGGTTGAAAGGTAAGCAAAGGCTGGGATTGATTCTCCGACAGCCAAACAGCCTTCAGCTGTAAATTGACCAGCGAATAGGGTAAATACAGCAACTGATTACCGCTCACATCCAAAACATGTAGCACTGTGCAGTTTCCCAGCTCTGGTGGCAGCTTTTTTAGCTTATTGTCCCGCAGGCTGAGCACACCCAAATTGGCACATTGCCCAATCTCCAAGGGCAGATACTCTAAAGCATTGCGATCCACATTCAGATTGCTCAGCTTTGTCATCCGTCCAATGGAGGCGGGCAATTCGGAAAGGAAGTTAGCAGTTAGTATCAGCTCCTGCATGTTTTCGCAGCTGAAATGGAATGACTTATGAAGACATATTCTATGCATAAGATTATGTTCTTCCAACACTTACTTGCCCAGCGTATCGTTCAATCGCTGCAGTCGATTTTGATCCAGCTTCAATATGGTCAGTCGACTCAATTTGGCTATACCATCCGGCAATGTCTCGAGCAGATTCTGAGCCAAATCCAAATCGGTTAGACTAACCAGCCCGCTTATTTCGTTGGGCAACTCTTCAAGTCGATTCTCGGACACTTCGAGGTAGGTCAGTTTGGTCAGCAATCCCAGCTCGGGTGGCAGACGCTGCAGCTGATTGTGATCCAGCCACAGTTCCTTGAGACCCGGCAGGTAGCCCAGATATGGTGGCAGATCCTCAATCTCATTGTCGCCCAAATCCAAGCGCTTCAGTTTTGTTAGTTGGCTTATTGTCTCTGGTAAATGCCTAAGTAAATTCTCGCGCAGCTCCAGCGATTCCAGCTGTGTCAGGCAGCCAAAATCGGCGGGCAATGTGGTAAGTGACATATCATTCAGTCCCAGAACAGTCAGGTTTTTCAATTGTGAAAATCCGGACGGTAATTTGGGTATGGGATTTGAACTGAAGTCGGCCACCTGAAGGTTTTGCAGATGCTTGATGTCATCGGGAATGTCGGGTATGTCTGTGGGCAGAGAGAGGGGAAATGTCGCATTAGCATATGGATGAACCGTTGAGCATAATCGATTTTCATTGCTTACGCATGAATTGAGCTAAAGGGATACGTTACTCAAAATATATTAATAAAACTGTTATAAATATTTAACGAGACTGAACGATTTTGTGCCAGATATTAAACAACATTCTCCTATTGAATAGAGAGTTCACCTAACTCTCTCAGAGACGACACAATGCACAACACATTCCATGGTCAATTATGTAGTCGGCTTTTGTTATTATTATTTCTACTTCAGCCCCGCACCAATAGAGCGAAACGGAGCGTAAAATGACAAAAGATACTTGTTGATCGAATAAATCCCCCCATCTGCCAAAAGGGAAATGCGCGAACGAGCGCACCAACGGCAAGTGCATGTGAGCCAGAACAAAGCCACAGTAAAGCTTTTCCACGTATCTCGCTACGAAAATGGCAACAGCAGGAGCAATATGGCAGGTGGGTGGCAGTGTCCTTTACAACAGGGTTTAAATTGACCTAGTTACAAGAAACGGAACACACAAACACCCTTCCCACACGCAAAATTGTTGATTGTGCTTCAGCTAACCAAATGCCTGTGGGTTTACGGCATTGTTTCTACATTTAATGTAACTCTGGTATCACACAAGGAACACAAGGCAGGAAATGTTTGAGTTGCAATTGATTCTACGCAAAATAAACACTTGAACAAAATAGTATTTCATTCAATACCGAAAATTTAATATTAAGGAACCAACTTAAATTGATCTAATTTCTGAAATCTTTTTTAAGTTTAAGCCTGAGCTAGATCTTTGAGGACGAGCCATCAATTCGATGTTCTGGCCCGTCAAAAAGCCGCTTGTGTTACGTAATGTGTGAGAGTTCGCATTGTTATGATGGAGAATAATTCGTCTTCGGCGGTTGGTCGTCTTGGAAACACTGTCGATTGTTGATTTGTTTCCGGCTCATACGCATGTATTCATGATTAGCCAACTGTGACTATCTTATAAACATCTTTATAAGATCGCTCATTTTTTGAGCGATTGTTAAATTGTGCGGTATCCAATGACTTTTTTAAGGCAAGGTGTTCATGCAAAGTCTTAATTATGAGCATTTTTTTTATTCGAAAATATTTTTCCCGAAAATTATTTTTTCTTGCATAAAAATAAAAATATTATATTCGAAAATTAAAATCCAAATAAAAACTAAATTTATTTGTTCGAAAAATGTTTTCTTATCAGAACAGAAATTACTCAACAGCCGAGTCGATATAGCCATGTCCGTCTGTCCGTCCGTCCGTATGAACAAACAGATCTCAGAGATGGTAAGAGATAGAGGTTTGACATGTATAGGACAAATGGAAATGCGCAATTTAGAAAAAATTTTATATCTCATACAGTTTAGAAGATAGACAATTCGTACCTTCTAGAAATAGTTAGTATTTAGTAAAATGTATCGATTTTCCAAGATTGCATATAACTTCTTCTCCAGGTACAGTGTATGTTATAGTCGGGTTTTGTTTTACCCTTCTTATTGATTTATTTTTCCACTTTTTCTTTCGGGGAGTCGTGGCTTTGTCCGTCCGTCTGTCTGTCTTCTGTTTTACGCAAACTAGTCTTCAGTTTTATCGGAGAGTCTTCACACCCAGCGACACTTACCTACTCGATGTTTTTGAAACTTTTTTTTAATTAAACGCCTTCCCTTCGACAATTATTAGTTTTATACACTTTTACACAGATTTAAAAGTTTTGGTCAATATCGGATAACTATATCTTATAGCTACCATTTTCGTGGGTTTCTCCAGTTCAACCTTCGAAAATATTTTTATCACAAAATAAAGGAAACATAATGGTTTTTTGAAATTTTTGATTTACAGTGGTGGAAAAAAGTATTTTGACCAACAAAATTTATAAAGGAAACATAATGCCTGTTTTTCCACTTCCACAAAAGTTTTCTGATTTGGAGTGCAAATTTAGTACTAAAACCGGTTTTAAATCACAGAATTTTTGTGGAAGTGGAATTGAGAACATGGCCGTATATCTTTTAAACAAAGAATCCCAAAATTTTGACATTTGTATCGGATACTGGTATAAAAGTAAGCTTTCAATAAAACATAAGTAGTACACAATCGGTTGCATAGTTTAGAAAATATTAATAAAAATGTGCAAATGGGGGGTGGACATAAGTATTTTGACAAGAATTCAAAATTAATTGATTCTTTGCGCAGGACCTTAAATGCTAAAAGAATGATTGTTTCTAGACAAGTTTTTCACGCTGAACCCGAATCTGGCTTTAGAAACTCCATATCTCTAATGGATTAACTGTAAAATGGACATAAAAATGCCGAAAATGGCATATTTGCCTATTTTGTAAGGACCCTAAGTCCTAGAAACGGGATATTTTTTTTAAATTTGTAAATGTCAAATTATGGTACTTAGTTTCAGTTCGATCCAGTATTTCACATAAATAGAAACACTTTGTAGAAGCACAAGAGCATCAAAGCAAAGCCAAGGTGTTTCTAATAATAAGAAATACTTTATCGAAACGAATTTTCCGTCAAACTCTGTATGGGGCTTTAACAGAGAAAAATGTTACAAAATATTTCCGTATACTAGTTTTTGGACAGCCAAAGGAGAGTTGTAACCAGTAAGGTCCCAAAATTCAGGCAGACAAAAGGTCATACGCAACGTGACAGATTACGTATGAGCGTTTTGTCTGCTTTTACAAAATAACAAAACTCTTTAGAATGCGTTCGAGTTTTTTTACGCAACTTTCTATTAAAAGCTTGTTTTTTTTATACCCGTTACTCGTAGAGTAAAAAGGGTATACTAAAGTCGTGCAAATGTATGTAACAGGCAGAAGGAATCATTTCCGACCATATAAAGTATATATATTCTTGATCAGCATCAACAGCCGAGTCGATATAGACATGTTTGTCTGTCCGTCCGTCCTTCTGTCCGTCCGTCTGTATGAACACCGAGATCTCAGAAATGGTAAGAGATAGAGGACATGTATGGGACAAATGCTTCTTTTATCTGCACGCAGATCAAGTTTGCTTCAAATTTTGGCCACGCCCCCTCCCGCCCCCGCAATTTGGAAAAAAGGTTATATCTCCTACAGTTTTGAAGATAAATGATTCGTACCTTCTAGAGATATTTAGTAATTAGCAAAATGAATCGAATCGCTGATAAAGATCGGATGAGCGGTTCTCAAGTTATGAGCGAAAATGTGAAGTGTTGCATACTTTTCAGATGTTCACCCTAAGGAACGCAGGAACACTTTTAAAAATGTTTTTTCATGAGTAACGGGTAAATCGAAGTCGGTTAGAGCCGACTTTAACTTGCGCTCTCGTTAAAATTGTTCTCATTACGCCGTACTTTTAATGCTTTTCATAAATGTAAATGTGTACAAATTAATCATAAGAAACATAAACATTTTTATTCCGGACATTATACTGATACAAGATAAGTTAGCTGCATTAAATGAATAATTTTTAGAGCGAAGCTCTTTTACGGACGTCAGACTGGGGGAGTGAATCTTGAAAAATTTTGTCTTGATTTGTGTTTTGTTTTTGCAAAATCAGCTGCTTTTACCATTACCGCGTAGTAGCAGGTGGGTTGTGTGTGGAGTGGGATAGTGTGAGGTGCAAGTAGGGGGAGGTGTCACCTCCGAGGTGATGGGTATTTGGCAGGGACCTGGTGGGGATCAGGTGAAGATTTGGTGAGGATCTGGCGGGGATCTGGCGAGGATTTGGTGCTGATCTGGTGGGGTTCTGGTGGGGTTCTGGTGGTGATGTGGTGGGGAACTGGTGTTTATCTGGTAGGGACCTAGTGAGCTCTGGTTTGGATCTGGTGTGGATCAGGTATCTGGTGGATCTGGTGGGGATTGGGTAGGGATCTGGTGGGAATCTGATGGGAACCAGGTGGGTATCAGGTGGAGATCTGGTGGGGATCAGGTGGGGATACGGTGGGGATCTGGTGGGGATTTGTTGGTGATCTGGTGGGGATCTGGTATGGATCTAGTGGGGATCTGGTGGTGATCTGGTTGGGATCTAGTGGGGATCTGGTGGAGATCTGCTGGGAATCATGTAGTGATCTGGTGGGGATAGGGTGGAGAGCTGGTGGGTTATGGTGAAGATCTGGTGGACTTAACAGTGACTTTACAGTGACTTAACAGGGACTTAACAGTGGCTTAACAGCGTTTAACAGTGGCTTAACAGTGACTTAATAGTAACTTAACAGTGACTTAACAGCGACTTAATAGTGAACTAACAGTTACTTAACAGTGACTTTACAGTTCCTTAAAGCGACTTAACAGAGACTAAACAGTGACTTTACAGTGTTTTGAGAGTGACCTTATATTTGATAATTTAACATTTATTTATACAGAATCCAAATGTGTCTTTTTCCATTACTTAAATCGGATTCATCGTAAAGAGCTTCGCTCGTACCGTGCGTCTCATGACACACACTTTTTTTTTTTTTTTTTTTTTTTTGTTGACCTTTTTGTGGAATTACCCATATGAGACACTTTAAAAACTGACGTGACGTTACGTTTGTACGAAAAAATGTTATTAAAACATAAGAAAATATTGAATTTTTAAAAAGATTTTTTTATATTTGGAATGCAGTAAAGTAGCACAATCAGCAAAAACAATGACATCAATCGACCATACAGATTTAAAGATATAAAATAAGATACGTGCTGGCGTGGAGTTATAAAAAACGAAATTGAATTTTGATTTGATTTAGAAAGTTGCAAAATTATGAGAATTATGCAAAGCTTTTCGTACACTTAGAACTTATTTAGTAGGATTTTAATTAACACAAGTTTATTTTCTGAGTTATCAAATTTTAAAATCTTTTCTCTTTTTTTTTTTAATTAGCAAAAGTATCTGACATGACGTTACCTCACGTTACGTTATCTGACATGACGTTACCTTACGTTACTTAAATTTACACATTCTATTTATGTTGTTTTTGCTATAATATAAAGCAAAGACTTACAATTCTTATATTCAATGTTCTTATGCATTATTTTTTAAAGCATTAAGAGACCAAAAACCAATGCAATCTAAAGACATTTTTATTATAACAAAACATCCTTTGCATTTGAAAATCTCGCAACGGGTTATGAATTAATTTAAGAGTGACTTATATTAGTTCAATTAAAGTGTGTTCTCACGAAAATAAAAACAAAAAATAGTGCTCTTTAGTGCTCTACAGCCATACAAAGAACTGGGTTCATCGACAAACTCTTCTTAAGATAATCCACGTCAAATGTTTTGAGAATAATCCAAATTTCCATTTTAAAGGCGAATTGATTTTCAACTCAATGAGAACAAGGCAAATGGCTCTAGAACATCAATGGGTTGTAACTCCGTTTACGCTAATGACAATCTTTATTTTGTTATTACCAGATTTTAACTATTGACATAAATATAAATATTGAACCACGTAATATTTTTCGAAAAGAACACTTAAAAGATTTTAATACTAGCATCGGCACCAATAAAATTAACAATCGATTCGAGGTAGTAAAATTGTGCACTTAGCAATTTAGGGAGCTTTTCTCTAAGTGCATAGTTTCGATATTAATGGTCAGGTCATCTGTTCGTTTTGGTTGGATGAAACTTGGAAATATTGGACTTTAATTAAAATTTGAAGCTGTCTATTATTTTACACACAAATAAAGCATATGTGAATGTCATATGTGCTGCAGGGTCAGAAGGAAAGCCACTTCTTGGTCAAAGCCAATGCAATAATATGAAATTGAAAATGAAAATTAAATTAAAGTTCAATCTGAAGAGAAGAGGCCAAGCACTGTTTGCATCTGTTGACGTCAACTTCGGGGCCCTAGCAACAGACAGCAGCGGTCGATCCATCAACAAAGCCACAACCAAAGCACTCAAAACGAAAGGCAGCAGCGCGATAGACAAATGGACGCAGCAAGGCGCTTCACACGCATACGCGCACAAGTCATTGGAAACATATGGGCGTGCTGCTATAGATGCTCTTGCTCTATATTTTGCTCTGTGCCAAGTTGCTCAGCTGTGCGGCACAGTTGGCGGTCATTAGATGAACGACGGTGACACACAATTCATTGACCTTTAACACACACACACACACAGTGGGTTGGTTGGGGGAAAGCTCTAACTGGGCCACGGCATTTGGAAACTCATTAAGATGCAAGAGGAAATTGAAGGAAATGCTGTTTACACCCGAAAAACGTAATTAATTTGTGCATCAGGGGGCGATATATATGTGTACCTGCCTAGATATTAAAATAGCCTTACAATGAGCAGGGAAAAAAACACCAACAACAACATTTTATAACGCTAATAAACTCAACAAGCGGGACATCAAAAAATATGTTGCCAAAACGTCAACGACGACGTCAGTATTGCACTATGGGCAAAATGTCAATTTTAGTTGGCACTAAAAGTTATTCATCTTAATGTGGGGATACGGATTGGATTGGTTAAGTTCATAACATGGATGTAATAATTGCAGTCAGAAAAATGTAGATTGAACAAATTAAGTACAAACGCTCCTGAAAAATATATATTTGTTCTTGTATTTTCAAGAAATTCGTTCAGAAAATTACACTCAGTCACAAAAATACCCTTAACAGAAAGAGTGAGTGTTTGACTCGACTGCAAAGTTATGAGTGTCAGTCACACTGCATACGCATTTGAAGCGGGTAATGATGCAGTCAAAAGAATCCCAAAATCAAAATGTTTTGTTCCAGCTATTATCACTTGTTGAGGGTGTAGATGATGGTACAGTTTAAAAGATATTGAAGTAGGAATTTCAAGGTTACCTTTTAAATTTAACTCTAATATATAGTGTAGATCAGGGGTGCCCAAAACGAGCTTACCAGCGCGCCATGAACAATACACAAACGCCAAATATATTTCAAACAATAACAATTAAATGAGATAGAGAGAGAGAACCGATTCTTGTTGATGTGTATGTGTGGTCGTTGCTACGCAAATCATACTCGATAGCGCGACAAGCGTTCAGCCGTACGCATAAGCAATTTGTTGTTGGGTTTGAGTTTGTGAGAGACATAGGAGAGAGAGAAGAGAGACACATATGATGTTGTTGTTGCAGGTCAGAGCGCGACAACAACAAAACACAGCGCAGGCATAGAATTTGTTTTTGTTTTTGCTGGCTTATGGCATGCGCAAATCGAATGCGCGCAGGCTATTCCTTTGCGTAGAACAACAACACATGCGTGTCATGCGCAATAGGCATGGGCGCCCCTGGTGTAGATCTTTTCCTATTCTTAAAAATTAAACAAACGTTCGGTTCGTTTTACAACCGGTATGCATTCTAGTAGAAATCGGGCCTATATCTTAGTTTATGTATAAGATAAAGCTATGTAGAAGATGTGAAATCAGTCACAGACAGACTTGCAGAAGGTCTCGTTGCTCTGATAAAAAATGTTCATTTGCAATTTAATTCTTCAGTCAAATTTTTAGATACCTTACGCGTTATTCGTAACACGTGGCAGAGCTAAAATGCTTAGTAAGGTTTACCATTTCACCATGAATTGAATAACAAACGAACAGCGTCTGCAAATTATAGAATTACCAAAGTTCGTGCAAATTATAGAATTACCAAAGTTCGTGCTCTGTGTTTCAAAAATCACGTTCATTTCATGGTCGTCATCATCGAGCCACCGAACACGCTATTCAAGCTATTTTTTACCAAATTTCGCAGCAGTATCACTTTATTGGAAATTATCCTACTATCCCGTAGCGAGGAGAATATAGCTGCTGTATCGGCCAGTGTCAATGGAGATCGCGATATCTTAGTCCTAACCATTCCTAACAATTGGGCACGGTTTCAAGAAGACGGTGCCACATGCCACAAGGCACTCAAAAAAATGAACCAATTGAGATGAGAGTTTGGTAAGCAATGAATTTTACGACTTAGACCAGCCTAGATCATTTGATTTTACTCTGCTATATACATTTAAGATCTGAACAATTAACCTTTGCACAACTTTGACAAGTGTGAGGTTTCTCTCTGAGTTCTATAAGTTTTTGTGGATAGTCGCACCGGACAGGCTCTTTGTGCTTTTGGTACAATGGCATAAAAATTGCTTTGCTCAAAACAACATAAAAATTATAGAGATATTAAAATATGTTAAAACAGGGGTATTTTTATCCACGGTACACTTGCGGCGGGTTTGAAAAACTGAAAATTCTTTTCAATGTCATTGTTCGACAAAAAAAAAATACGTTTTAAGAGCATGTAGCCGTCGTTTTGGCGACTCTCTGTCTCCCTTGTGCTCGCTATGAACAAGTAAAATGATTTGTCAGATATCAAGGCAAACAGACAGAAAGGCAGATATATAGCCAGAAATATATGCAACACAAGCAATTCGTATTGAGGACACATCTCTCAAAATGAGTTGTACTTAATGAAGATGCTCTGTCAAGGATGCATTATTCACTATTCGAAAACGTTGCCAGGGCTTTTCAATTTGCCATCCTTGAATTGGCAGTCAGGCTACGTTTTTAATCCTTCCTTAGACCCAGGCATCCGTTGTGGGCTTTTGCCATTTCGCTTATTGCAGCAGGGATCAAAGAGAAACGAGGGAGCAATAAAGGAGCTTGGAGTCGTCCTTGCCATCAACATAATGCATCATCATCGGCTTATGGGTTGGTTGCTTTTGAGTGGAATGGTGAAGTGCGACCCGGAAGATTGCCTCAATGCACTGAGCCAAGTCAAGCTGCCGTAAGCCGAACTAAGTTAACTAAAACTTGCATAATTTTAGTTTCCGTTGATGCTGTGTGCCGCAGCGACAAGTGTTAGTAAATGTAATTAAAACCGTTTAACATGCAAATGTTAAACACTCGATAATTTGTTGTCATATGCATTAAATTAAAGACAATCAACAAGTGTTTTTTGGAATTTCATTTTTTGTTTGCAATGAAGAAGAAACTGAAAGTTATGGCAACATTTGAATTGAATTTAATAAAGCGTATTCGTGTTCTTTCATAGTTTTGTTTTCCCTTTGTAGCCGGACGGTGAAATATCAGCTGTGATTGCAGAAGGATATTTTTGCTTAATTTGGTGTGGGCATTAAAATATATCAAAAGGACGCAACCAGAACGATAACTTTTTACGCCTCATTTTTCAATTTGCTTTCAACAAACAAAAATGATTATAATTCATGGATTTACATTTTTGTTTTTTAATTGCGGACTTGGCCTTAAAGGTGCAAGGGGCCACTACGGGCTTATCGCAGACATAGCTACCAGGACCCGAAGTCAGTCGTGTTTTTATATCTGGAGTGAGCTCTCTGGTTCATCAACACAAGCACATTTCTCTGTCCTCTCCACTTTGCCGTCTAAGTTTACCTACACTTAGAAAAAAACCAAGAACTTTGTACTTGAATCAAGTACGAACGGTGGCAAAAGCACGTTAAGTACGAAAATACTTGATTCAAGTACAAAATCCTTATTTCAAGTACGATTTTTTTCAATTCCGAAATACTTGTTTTAAGACTGTTTCGGTATATTTGTAGTAAATTTCGAAGGGTGATTGTTTAGCTATTAAACTAAACTGAACTGAAGAAAATATCGCAGCTGTATCGGCCAGTGTTAATGATGACCATCAATTATAGATTCGTCGCCGTTCGCAGCGATTGGGCAACGTGGAAAATTTTGCGGAAGGATTTAGGTGTGAAGCATTTTAAAATACAACTGGTGCAAAACTTGAAACCGAACTACCTACCGCAACGTAGAATTTTTGGTTCTTGGAAAGTTGGCCGAAGATCCACTTTTTTACAGAAAAATTGTGTTCAGCGACGAAGCTCATTTTTGGCTTAATGGGTACGTAAATAAGCAGAATTGTCGAAGAATATCAGCCAGAAGCATTGCAAGAGCTACTAATGCATCCAGAAAAGTCACAGTTTGTTGTCAGAACTCTATATTTTTGTTTAATTTCGGGACTTTTTAGTTATTCTATAAGTCGAGTACTTAAAGAGTACAAATTCAACTCATGTCTGTCTGCAATTGACATGAGCAAAGATTTACCAATTTTTTTCGCTGGGTGCCAATCAAATTCCACCTTTTTCATTTAATCAAATATCCAGCGCCAATTCTTGCACACCTGCGCCATCTGACGGTTGCTTATCACAAAAGCCCCAACATGTGGCTGTGGTTTGCGAATTCCCTTTTCCTTTTTCCCCTTTCCATCGCACAAGTTTGCAATATTTTTTTTCCTCTCAACTATATTTCGATACTTGTTGCTGTTGATGTTGATTTTTTCGCTTTTGATTTGTTGTATGTACATAGAGAATTCTGTTTCTGTTTGCTGGTCGAGTAGTTTTTAATTGCGGTCGTGTGACGTCAATCGGCTCCAGGGCATTTGAAAAATGGCTCAAGGTGAGAAGAGAAATGATTTTCCAATTTTCTGATTTCAGACTTTTTGATTTAGTTTTTGTTTAATGCAATTAATTCAAGAATTTGTTCCGTGTTTGTTTGTTCCCCTCACTTTGATTGGTAGTTTCGAATTTTCTTACAAAGTCATTGCCGCTAATAGCCCAGACCATTTTGAAAAGGCTGCTTTAAATTGTGTCACAGTGTTTGCAACGCGTAGCAAAGAAACAACTTCCTCAATCGGAAAAAATCAAGAACTTTGTACTTAAAGCTAGTGCAAAAGGTGTCAATGGTACAAAAATTTGATTTAAGTAGCACCTTATTAATCCTGAAAAACTTCATTTAAAACCTCTTGCTTGAAACCCGCTTCACTCTTAATATAAGAACAAAAAAATCTTCTTTGACATCTTATAAATTCTAAAGACAACCCAAAGATATTCTTAAACCATTACAAAACAGGTAGAGGATTTTCTTAGAAAAAATTTATTCTTGGAACTAGGAATCTGTATAAATTTAAACAAGGCTGGGGATTTCTCCAGAGACCATAAATTAACCACAGACCAAAGACTTTTGGTCAGAATTCAGACAACCTTTAAAAACAAATTCGTTTTACAATATTTCTTTCACACAATTCTACAATGTCAGACCTAAATCGGTTGATGGTATCCCACTCTGGGTGAATGCATCGATACTATCGGTCAAGACTACGAAAGTTTTACAACTCTTTTGAAAGACATTTCTCAGATTTATTTTTATGTTTGTGAGAGAAAAACATAAGCCTCCAAGCCGAACATACTTCCCTCTTCGGTGGCGAGATTGAGGGTCGCAGACGGCTTAGCGTTTGGCCATATGGCCACAGTACCGCGTCAGCGTAAATGTGACAAACAACTGCGACAAAATGAGGACGGAACCTAAATGCAACGGCGAGTTGACATGATGACTTTGGTTGCACTAAGAGCAGCGCAGCAGTTTAACTTTGACCCAAATTATGTCTCAATTACAGTACAACAAAAAATGAGGAACGAAGATGACACAAATTCAGTTGATGAAGAGATCATGACATTCAGTTTTCAATTAATTGAAGATGTTTGTGGAATTGGAAACTAGTTGAAGTGTTAGTCAATCAATAAATTATTAGATGCCTTGATTCCAATCTTATGCACTTAGGTTTTAAATCAGGTGGCTGTGGCTTAGTTGAAAGTAGGGATACCGAAAAGAATATCGAAATATCTGATGAATGAAAGAAAATACATGTCGTGACTGTTTTTACCTCTTTTATAATAATCAAACTAGAAAGTTTAAGCCGGCTCGAGGTAATGTTTTGTTTTCACATAAATTTAAACGGAAACCACTCAACACCACCACTATCTTCAGTAGTATTTGAATATCGACTGCAAATCAGCAGTCAGAATTGTTATGACTAGTGAACCATTGTGACGATAGCGAAAACTTAAGAATTTTATGTGTTTACTGACAATAATTTTGTTGAAAAATATCTCATAAATCCCACATTCTTTATGTTGGTACCTGCACTTAAATGGTTCCAGAAAAGGTATTTTTTCCAGTCCAGGTGAAAAAGGCAGTCCTTAAATGTCCTTAAAATTTGAGGTCGATTTGGGCGGTCTAGGAATTCATTTTAGAACCATAGTTTTTTGGTGAAATTTTCTTAGAAAAAAATCCATAAAAATCGACCCGCCTAATTCTGATGTTTTTCACAACAAAATGTTAATATAGGAATGATACTTTCGATATAGATATTATTTAAACATCCGGCAACCTTAGATAAAATTGTTTGTTTAGTTCCGCATCGATTGATATTTAATATTATCGATTTGGTTATTGTGAAAAATATGGCTTGAGTTCCTAGAAAATTACACATATCCATATTGTAAGCTTATTAAGCTTTCAAACTAGCTTATTAAACTTCTTGATAAGCCCATTATCAAATCAACTCCTGATATCAAATAGAAATTTCGCCCACTCATATTTCATGCTTCATCACAATTAATCACCAATTCGCTTAATATACGAAATTCAACACCGCAAGACAAATTCTAATAAAGGATTTCCTTCTTTAGCGCTTGTGTTTATTTATCGAACTTAACCAAAATAATAATGCTCTCGGGTGTAAATAAAATAGAGTTTATTTCATAACAAACACATTTAAAAAACGACACGAATAGTGCAAGCCAATCGCAAAATGTCTAGAAACAGAAGACGCAATGCGCAAGTAAACAAACAATTAGCAAGCTGCTAAAACCAAAACTACTTACAGCAGTAATAACAGCAAACCCTGTGGGTCGGGCCGTTGTAAGCGGGTCAACTTGTCAGCATGATTTAGTGTGCAAAACTCGCACAGACACGCTCACCCACACAACACAGCCACAGAAATTCATGTTTTTATTAGAATTGTTATAATGGCCGCAGCCGCGCCACAACTCGCATACAAATGCCAACAACGCCAGCGTCGACCAATTCTATTGTCAAGTGCAAGCTTGGCGTCTACGTAATACTCGTATATTTCTGCCATTCGCCGTTGCCATTGCACTTGCACAACTCGCTGCTGTTATTGTTGCTGCGGCCACAACACACGAATGGAGCCTGCTAATTTGAACATAAAAAATACACCCACAACAATATTTGAGACGTGAAAATTTCTTTTGGCCAATGAAAATATGTTAAATTTATACAGCACAAGGTGTGCCAAAGTCAACTGTACACCTGCTGCAAGCAACTCAACTTCAATCACCCGCTGCATCGAGCATTCCCAGGGCAGCTTGAAAGCTATCAAGCGGCAAATGGGATTAATAAACTAAAGGGCTAGGAGGTTAATATCGAGTATGACGCAGTTTTTATACACTTACAAATGAGAATAGCTTTTGGAAGAAAACTGACTTTGAAATCATAAAGTAGCCACTCGGATGGCACGATAAAAATATTTTTCGGTATTTTAGTACTGACTGATGTATTTAGAAACAAATAATACTACAGACGTTTAACAAAACAAATAGTTTTATTTTTGGACTTTATGGCAAAAAAATTGAGGCCAGCTTACCTCGGCTCGACCGAAGTTTATATACCCTTGGAGCTTGATATATGCCTGACAGTTTGTATGGCAGCTATACTATATAGTAGTCCGATTTCGACAAATCTTGTTGAAATTATGTAAAGTCATTGAAAACCTTTAAATACGAGCTTTGGGAGCGATAACATTGAAAACAAAAAAATTTTTCTCACTAAGACTTTTTTCAGACCTAACTTTTGTATGGCATGGTTGAAAACAAAAAAGTTTTTCTTACTAAAACTAGTTTTTCGACCGATCGATCCTATGACAGCTATATGCTATAGTCATCCAATCCGGCCGGTTCCGACAAATGTGCAGCGTATTTATAGCAAAAGACTTCGTGCAAAGTTTGGATAAGATAGCTTTAAAACTGACGGAGGAGATAGCATAGAAACAGACGGACAGACGGACATGGCTATATCAACTCAGCTCGTCATGCTGATCAAGAATATATATACCACTCTGCAACAACAAAAAGTTGATACGGTTGAGACCAAAAAATTCTGAAAGGGTGTGATGGTAGTATTAAAACCCTGCCTGGGTTTTGTCTGATTAGCTGCCGTTTTCTTTTTATTGACCTTTGAACTTTTAAGCATATGATTGGGACTTGTAACTCTATATCTCGTAAACTATTTGGAATTTTGCTAAGACGTCTTAAGGGAAGTTGTTGCTTTTGACTTGGTTTACAAAACATTTCTAAGTGACAAATCAAAATAGTTACTTCTTTAAACTCAAAATTGCACAAATATCTTAAATTCATCATGTTTTCCACTTATTTTGTACTGTTTTTAAATTTTTTCTTGAAAACTATAACAAATTTGACTAAGCAATGAAGGACGAAAAAGTAGCTTAGATTAAAATAATCAATCGGTTGGAACGTACCAACTTCATTCGATTGGTCCTTCATATAGTTAAGGGCCCTAAAGAATGTATAATTTCAGCAAAAACTCAACAAATTACAGTCTTTGGTAGAAATTGGCTGACAAAATCAAAAATTTCGATTATTTTGTATTAAATCAATAAAACTGTGAAAAAATATAACTTAATAAGTGTGACTAAAAAAATTTAATTTATTTACTTTTTTACCGACAATATTCGAATTTTTCGAATTTTTATGACAGTTTTTTATGCTTTTGGGCTTTTAACCAGGCACCGTAATCATTATAAGTTTTATTTTAAAAATCTCGAAATAATGATTATAAAATGATTTTTACGATTTTCTTCAAAAATAATGATTATTTTTGAGTAATAAAATAAAACTTAAATAATAATAATTATTTCTGAGCAAAAAAATAAAACTCAAAAATAAAGATTAAAAATGATTTTTATTTTTTTGCTCAAAATAAAACTCAATCTTAAATTACGGCTTCTGTGTTAAACTTTTCGCGGATGTGATTTCACATTCTTGATCTATGATTGAATACCTTTCATATGATATACCACATGTCCCTCAAGGACGAATGTTAAGGACCTACTATTTTCTATTAAATTTCATTTATTCCTCTATTTTCTGTTGCAGTATGTATGTAGTATGTATTATGAAGAAAATACGAATAAACCCTATGTGACACAAGCATATTTCAAGCTGAAGTATGTGCAATCTCCCATCGCGCAGACCGTAACATGAGAAAGAACTACCATAATAGAGAAATAGCTAAACTCTCAGATAGCCAAGCAGCGCTTAAAGCGCTCAGCAGCCATAAGTTCACCTCTAAGCTAGTCTTAGAGACAAACAACAAATTGGACCAACTAGGCAGCAGGAACATCCTGACCCTAAGATGGATACCAGGACACAACAACATCCCCGGAAACGAATTGGCCGACGAATTGGCACGCAAGGGTGCAACCACCGTAATGGTCACCATAGGTGTTATAGGCCAACACACAATGAAAGGGCTTCTAAGAAAGGAAGAAAATGTGCTTAGAACAGCCTCCTGGGTAAACACCAGGGGGATGAGACAAGCTAAAGCATTAATAGTGAACCACGACCTCAAAAGTTTCCAAAAGTTAATCCAACAAAGAAAGAATGCCCTCAGGATTCTGACGGCGAAAACACAGGTCACTGCGGAGCCACATGTACAAGTTGGGAATAACAAACACCCAACTTTGCAGATATTGTGGAGTCCTCTGAGCATATACTAGCACACTGCGATGCCCCTGCGAGGCGCAAAATCATCAGATTTGAGAAACACATTCTACACCCATACAATATCAATAACTTAAAACTCACAAAAATCCTGTCTTTTGTACAGGAAATAGGGCTGCTAGCAACAGACCGAAATTGGTCGCGGTGCACCACTTTACCAAAAATAAATAATAACTAATAATACCCAAAATAATACATTCTACATACATACTGCAACAGAAAATAGGGGAATAAATGAAATTTAATAGAAAAAAGTAGGTCCTTAACATTCGTCCTTGAGGGACATGTGGTATATCATATGAAAGGTATTCAATCATAGATCAAGAATGTGAAATCACATCCGCGAAAAGTTTAACACAGAAGCCGTAATTTAAGATTGAGTTTTATTTTGAGCAAAAAAAATAAAAATCATTTTTAATCATTATTTTTGAGTTTTATTTTTTTGCTCAGAAATAATCATTATTACTTAAGTTTTATTTTATTACTCAAAAATAATCATTATCTTTAAAGAAAATCGTAAAAATCAAAAATTTAAAAATCATGGTGGATTTGCAGAGATTGTACAAAAATACGAATTTTGGTGTAAATCGTTTCTTTCTAGGTCCATTATAAGTGGGTGATTTTTTTACTTGAAAAAAATAAAATAATCATTATTTACGGTCCCTGCTTTTAACTATACGAAAGAGTACTTAAATGAAGTTTGTTCGTACTAACGGTTTGTTTATTTTGGTCTAAGCAACATCTTTTGTCTACAATACTTGTCCAAATTTGTAACGGTTTTCAAGAAAAAGTTGAAAAACTGGAAAAAAAGTTGTGAAAACTTGGTTTTTTTGAACATCATTTGTAATTTTAAATACGAAGATGTAATTTTTTTGATTTGCTACAAGGAAATGCTTTGTAGGCCAAGCCAAGAGCAACAACTTTGCTCAAGACATTAAAGCAAAATTCAAAATAGTTTACGAGATATGGTATCGTTAATCTTCCTCTGACGCTTAAAAGTTCAAAGGTCAATAACAAGAAAACGGCAGCTAATCAGACCAAACCCAGGCTGGCTTTTTTTACTACCATCAAGCCATTTCAGAATTTTTTGGTTTCGACCGTATCAACTTTTTTGAGTTCAAAAATGTGTCACAGTGTACTTTATGTGGTCGGAGATGCTTCCTTCCCTGCGTTACAAACATCCAGACAATTTTAATATACCCTCTCCAAGGGTATAAAAATAGAGGCAAGCTAACTTCGGCTCGACCGAAGTTTATATACCCCTGGAGCTTGATATGTTGCTGACAGTTTGTATGGCAGCTATACTATATAGTAGTCCGATTTCGACAAATCTTGTTGAAATTATGTAAAATCATTGAAAACTTATAAATACGAGCGTCGGGAGCGATAGCCAGAAAAACAAAAAAGTTTTTCTCACTAAAACTAGTTTTTCAACCGATCGTTCCTATGGCAGCTATATGCTATAGTCATCCGATCCGGCCGGTTCCGACTAATATACCCTCTCCAAGGGTATAAAAAAATGGCATTTGGGACCACTGAGCCTTGCAAAGAGTATTATAATTTTGCCCAGAATTTTGCAACGCATATAAATATTCATTTCCGACCCTATAAACTCTATATATTCTTGATCAGGGCGACGAGCTGAGCCGATTGAGCTTTGTCCGTCCGTCTGTCTGTCTGTTTCTACGCAAACTAGTCTGTCAGTTTTTAAGCTATCGAGCTGAAACTTTGCACAGAGTCTTCTTCTCACTGCACACTGCTAATATGTCGGAACCAAACGGATCGTATAACTTTATCTTTTTGCTGCCATAGGATCTATCGGTCGAACAGTGGATCTTTGGGAGAAAAACTTTTTTGCTTAACGTCTATTGTTAATGTTAACGTCTCCCACTTCAGCGATTATTAATATTATACGCTTTTACACCGATTTAAAAGTTTTGATCAAAATCGGATGACTATATCTTATAGTTACCATAGGACATGTACAAGAGTCGTGCTTGACAGATTTATTAAAAGTGGAACATTTCACAAGCCACCTAAATCGAAATTAGTTACGGCTTAAGTCTTTAATTATTCACCCCATTTATTACCCATATTATAATTCTATCGTATCGTAGGCGGCCTTTCACCTAGCTCGTGTGTTGCCCACCCATTCATTCATCTGGCTGCCTCGAAGCTTGTTTGGATTTCTGGTAAATTTGTGGGTCATATACATAAAGTGCACAAACTGCAAGTAACAAACAGCAAACTGCATAATCGGCACTAAAAGCAACACGACGCCATTGACCAAAACCAATTTGGGTAATGAGTGCAGTCAACTTGACAAACTTGTAATGCAATACGACGCTGCAGCTTGACTTAAAGGCCTTCATTAACCCCCAAGAGCGGAAATGGGAAGCCGTTTCAACGTCATCGAATGGATATGACGAATAATTGGTCAGGAACGGTTGTACTTGACCCTTTTTTTTACTGTTTACGGATTTATGCTTGCTTAAGCAGAAAATGCAACTGTATAGTTTCACAATTAGTTTTAGAAATACTTGCCCGGGGAAATAAATCTTGTACATTAATTAGTTTTCATAATGCGTGGGATGGCTTAGTAATTGCAGTTTATTCTTTGAATAGCTGGCAACTGATATGTGAAAGTTGCAGTTTCATAACTTTTTAATTAGAAATTGTATCCCACAACCAATAAGCTGTGGGACTTGTGTCCATAATATGAAACTCAATATGACATGTCATTCACTCGAATCAAAACAACTTGTTGCTTGCCACCACCACTTACCGTTGCGTGAAACATCAAGTTCCACCAGATTTTCAAAATTTTGTATATCCGGCGGCAAACGTCCAATTTCATTGTCACTCAGTCCCAGTTTTCTCAGGCGATGCAATCTGAAGAAATTCTGCAAAAAAGAGAGACACAAATTTCATTTAGTTGTAAGCACGACAAAAGCCTTTCATCTGTTTTGGGTTTGTGGCGTTTGATTTTCGTGGTCATAAATCGCGACGACGAGTTTGTCATTTGTAAACGCCGTGACCCGTCTCGTCCGCTTAGAACAACTTGCGCTCGGTGGGCTTTCTTTTTGTTTTGTTTGTCGCCAACAATTCATTTATGAAGATCACGATTCGATTTGAAATAAATTGTTTGTACGTACTTTCCAAAGTGAAGGGTCTGACCTTCCTGTGTACTATGAAGTTATTGTAGTACTCATCTGTAAAAAGAAAGCTGCTGCTCTATCCCTCCCACCCTACAACTACTGGACCGACTCACTGAGTCATGGACCTCAAGGTTAACAGCCGCCGCACCGGGCGTCGTTGACTTGAGCAAATTTTATCGGCCCATTGTTGGTGGTGGCTCTCTTTCGCTTGGCCCAAAGATAATAATGAAAATAATTCGTAGTTGTGTGTTGTTGGTTGGTCGTAAAGTTTATTAAATTCTCTTTTTTTTTTTTTGCTAACCTCAAATGACAATAGAAATGGCCAGTTTGGGGGCAGTGACTCAATGAATTTGTTGACCCAGTTCTGACTTCCATAGCTCAAAAAGACACACAAAGCCATTTTAAGAGTACAGATATACCTTCAGAAAAAATTTTTTGGATTTTTTTTTTTATTTGCTTAAACGTTCTATTAGGATCTTATAAACATCCTGCAAAACTAAGAAGCTGATCCGAAACTCAGTTTTAAAGATATAAACAAAATCAATTGAATTTTTTCCGTCCGTTTATATGAATTAGTTAAAATTTTTTTCAACCCTCGGATTTTTTAGAAATTCGTATTTTTCCCCTTTTTGGCCAAAAACTTTAAAATATTTAAAAATATTTTGGAAAAAAATTTTCGATTTAATGTGAGAAAAATTCATTTCGAACTATAAATTTATATTCTTGGCGCTGAGTCTTTTGACTTTGTACCGTCTTGCGTCTGTCAATTTCTGGAGAACTGCTTAACCGATTTTGATAATCTTTTTTTTTCGGTGAAAGTTAACACCAAAATGCACCAAATCCGATTTACACATTTATTAAATATAATTTTTATTTCATCGAGTACAGACGTTGAATCTTTAAATGCGATTATCTCGGAACCACTTTTTCCAAAATGGTTGCAAAGATTTAAAGAGTACCTGTTGACCGATATTCAAATTCTTTCCCTTAAATTGCTTCTAATACCCACCATTCCGGTGTGAACTAGGATATTTTTGATCGGTCAACAAATAACGGAGCTAGGACCAATACAGTGGGAAAAAATACTCTATTTTCGAAATTTTGACTTTGAAACCCCATAACTACGTGATTTATTGACCGATCCAAAATATCCTAGTTCACACCAGAATTACATCAATTCTTAACAAAACCTCATCTTCGGTTTTAAATTCAAATCATCCGTTCTCAAAAAATTTTTGCCACCATGGGCGTATGTTTTAAATTTTTGGTTAACTTTGAACAGAAATACAACAACAACCGCAGGTACAACAACAACAAAAATTACTAAATTTAGTTTAACCGATAACCTATCCAAGGAAAAAAACCGCTTCTTAATACCACTAATAGTTTTTGAGTAATTTAATTTTTTGTAAACCTTAAAAAAATGAAACCTGAAGGTATACAGTACCCTTAAAGAACAGAAATATGTTTTGAAGGTTTTGGAACCATCAGGGATATTTTAAATCTGAAATAAGAAGTTAAAAACCTTGACCAGATTGAGGGAATCTAAATTTAGCCAAAACAATTTTTTCAAAATTACAATTGAAACGGTTGGTAAGTTAACTAAAGCAATTAGTTGAAATCATTTTTGATGATATTTTTAGTTAATTTGAAAAAAAAAAAAAAGACAACATAAAACGAATGTTACGGGTTATCAGCTCATAGTTTTCGGTGGCTGAAGCAGACGGCCTAGGTACTGTCTGCTCTATTTGTCTGTCTCACTCTATTCTTTGTTTCTTTTAAAGCGGTTGTTGGTAGCGTAGTGTTACTGCGTTTTAATTTGCTTATAACATACCTATTAATTATTTGGGGGATCGTTAAATAATGCAGATAAGTTTCCGAATTGCGGAATCGAAAATATACTGAAATTTATTTCCCATACATTTCATATGTTATTTTGTTTATACGGTCAGTCTGGTTTCTCGTGATTTTATTGAACACTTAGGGCCGATTTCACATCTTCTACATAGAGCTATTTGTCACATAAACTAACAAATAACAGTGTAAAAACGATGATTATCTGACACATAGCAGCTATCTGGGAGAACAGAAATCGGCCCTTAAACAATATCCAGGTGCTTGAGTTTTTTATAGTTATTTGTTTTTGGGGAAAAAGCGCACTGCCACCAATTCTGTTATATTGTGCCTCCTTACTGAGTTTTCCTTCATATATTTTGACTTTTCTTCATGTTTGAGAATATTTTTCATTGCGCGACTACTGACTGAGGCCCACCAATGGCAAGGCTAGTTGGAATGGTACCTTATTCCGACCCGGGGGTGAGATATGGTACCATACTCATAGCAGAGAACTCATTGAGAGAAGCTTGGCTTGGCCCCGTTGGAGGAGCTGTATAGCCAATTTTACATTTACTCATAGCAGGCGGAAACACAAGCGCCTCGACGGTGCACTGCGGCGTGACTGCGTATTTGTGGGGTTAACCCACTTAACAACCACATTAAAACTATTTCACAAGTTCTTCGATATTTGAAGCGTGTTACTAAACATAAAACCATTCTTATTTATAATATTAGTAATATTACTTCTGACCCTCAGGCAGAAGCTGTAATAAAAGATGTAATCAAATGTTATCTTCTTAAGTAGATTCAGTAGTGTAAGAACCTCCAACATCACCCTGTATTCGCCAACGAGTGGTAAACCATAAATTCTTAATGTTTCTTACAATCGGACATTGAATTAACAGCACAACAAGGCAAAAGGTACATTAATTTAGCTCAAGTTATAGAACATGCTGTTTATTTGACGCGAATTGCGTAACAACTTAATATACAGCCACATTGATGAACAATTAACTTTCGGTTAATATGCATGATCATGCTCATTTGAAGAGTTTAAGCGCTTTGATAACACTGGCCAACAGCCATTTTGGTCCAGCCCTATTGATGACAAATTCTGATCCAGTTTTGTGCACTAATTCCAAAACTGGTCCGGTTTTTCCCCATCAGCTCTTGTTTTCAAGATATCGCGGAAAACCCATTTTGCAGTATTTTTGGCTTTTAAAAATTCTGGAGGTTACACCGAGCAACAATATCTGTATTATGAGCTCTATGCGACAGTATACATATTAAGGTCGCCTAAAAAAATCAATGGAGCATCATCAGCAAACCTAAAAGCGCCTAAATTGGCCTTTAAAGAGAAATATTCATCAAATTATAGCAAATTTTACAAACTTAATCGCCGTGTACCAGCCATTTGGGGTGCTTGCATTTTAATGAAAACCACTTTAGCATGCAGCCCAATGGTTCTTCTAATTTCACAAATTTTGTTGCATTTAAATCTTCTTGATGGACAAAGTTACAAGCGTTTAATCCCGAAATAAGAATTAAAATTTATGGCAGGATAACTAGATTGATACATAAAATCTGTATAGGAAATATTAAAAGACTACTTGATCTTACATAGTACTACATTAATTGTCAGGCAAATGTACAATAACATTCAATCAGTACTAGATTCAAACAATTTTCCCCAAATTCATATTTGCTTAACCTTGCGAGAACAACATTAAAATTAAATGAATTGGGCTACAAATGAGCCAAATGTGTTCCGCACTCACCATAATCCAAGGTTTAAGCCCCTTGTGACTATTATGATTTTAGTAAAGACTCTATCTGTGAAACGAATGTATATGTCGAGGAAGTTGGCCATTCTTATTATTTGGCGGAATGCTCATTCGTGCAAGGTACTGCAAAAACTCGTTCCATTTCGCAAGCTAATAACTTTGTGAATCTGTCACGTCATTTGACGAATTTTTCATAGGAAGACGTCTTAATTAAATTATGTAAAAAAAATTCCCCACCACTTAAGGTAATTTTTTGTTTTCAATGGTAAATTGAATTTTTTCCATGATTCTGCTTCGGAAAATTAAGGCATTTAAACTAACCAATTTTTCTTTTTATGCTTGCCCTTGACATAACGGTGACTCCCGGAAAGCTGCGAACCATCAATACACCATTTTTCAAAAGAACTTTTTCAACACCCCAAGCAGTCACACATTTTTAATTTCGTATTTTTTTAATGAATTGTGCAACCAAATACAAAAGACAGAATAGTTCTTATGCAGATGTTTCTTGGCAATAAAGCTCCATTTACACGACCTGATCGCTCAGATGAGTTTTCGTCAGACGAACACTGTAATGCCACTCAGATGAGTGCTCAGGCCAAATAGAACCGGTTCTATTTCGTCTGATCGCTCATCTGAGCAGCTTCATGTCTACTCAGACGCCTTTTTACACGGTCAGACAGCAAATCAGACGAAAACTCAGATCAGTGATCAGGTCGTGTAAATAGAGCTTAAATAAAAATCAAGTTTTTGGAAAATAAGTTTTTAGGTTTTTATCACTTTTTATTGCAATGAACTTATATATCTGCACACTATTCGTTAGCAGTCCGAATGGTAGACAAAACCGTTATATGGCCCGTTAACACTTCGCTTGACGGTTACCGGAATAATAAGCCAAGCTCCGAGGCAAAGCAAGTCAATAGATGCTTTGGTTACAGCCTTGTTAATATAAAAGCCATGGGAGCTCTTTCTCCAAAGGCACACTGTCTGCGGACGTTAAAATTTCATTCTTGTGAAAGTGCACTGATGGGCACAAGCAAGCACGAAGTCACTCCAGTAATAGACAAGCATTATATAAATAGTAAAGGGGTTAATGTGTAGTGCGGAACACATTTGGCTCATTGTAGCCCAATTCATTTTTTAAGGTAATTTTAGAATTTGGGGAAAATTGTTTGAATTAGTGTGTATTGCGAAATTAATGTAGTACTATGTAAGATCAAGTAGTCTTTTAATATTTCCTATACAGATTTTGTGTATCAATCTAGTTATCCGCCATAAATTTTAATATATTCGGGATTAAACGCTTGTAACTTTGTCCATCAAGAAGATTTAAATGCAACAAAATTTGTGAAATTAGAAGAACCATTGGGCTGCAGCTAAAGTGGTTTTCATTAAAATGCAAGCACCCCCAAATGGCTGGTACACGGCGATAAGTTTGTAAAATTCGCTATAATTTGATGAATATTTCTCTGCAAAATAATTTTCCGCTTTCGCATAGAGCTCATAAATACAGATATTGTTGCTCGGTGTAACCTCCAGAATTTTTAAAAAGCCAAAAATACTGCAAAATGGTTTTTCCGCGATATCTTGAAAACAAGAGCTGATGGAGAAAAACCGAGACCAGTTTTGGAATCAGTATTCACAACGGGAACAGAATTTAATACAATAGGGCTGGACCTCACAAAATCATGTGGAAGCAAATGCAAAAATATTTTTCCGTTTCCAAACTAGTTTTGATCTGTTTTGAAGTGAAAGAGAGCACGGCTTAGACTACTCAGTGGAAGAAATGTTTAATAGCCTAAATGTATGCAACAAGTTTTAACTTGGCTATTTATTATCCGATCTTAAAAAAATTTCAATTAGAGTACAAGTAGATTCATTTAGGGGCGGGATCTGCGTGCAGACAATAGGAGTATTCATTTCAAAACTGGTTGTTCTAGCTCTTCTAGTCTCTGGTGTTCATAGACAGACGAAACGTCAGCAGCTTTTACCAGTCCTTATAAAAAAAGTAATTGAAAACCCACACATGTACACTTGGAAACAGCATTTTTCTCTTGTTTTAACCAAATACGTCCCAACACTAAATTGTTAGTGGACCCTTCTTGGCACAGGAGTTCGCCTTAAAGCTAAACATTCACTATGCGCCAGATTGCAGCTGACTTCAGAGTTGGTAGAATAATTTAGTAAAAATAATACAGCTTTTATTTTAGTTTAATTGTAGCAGTAAAAATAATACAGCTTTTATTTTAGTTTAATTGTAGCATGTTCTGACAAATTTACTCCAGACTGCACATTTAAGGTTGTTAAAACTAGATTGTACTACAAGACTCCACCAAACGAATGCTAAAAAGGCAGAAATATCCAAAAGTATTTAATACCCAGAAGTCATGCCTTTCATTAAGATTTCCGCGCAAAGCAAACGAGCATATTGTATTGTAAAGTCTAATATTGAAAGGTCCAATAGAGGATTTCGCTTTCCTCCCTTTAGAAGTTCTCAGGCATTTGTGGTGAAATTATAAAAAATGATACAATGCCACATTGGTTGAGTTTAAGAGGGACCATTTTCTTTTACTTACTCACCAACAAGTTCGTAGTAGGCAGATTGAATATTTTGGTTTTAAGTGACAAATATTTGTAGGTGCGATTTATTGGAAAAATTGCTCAAAGCCCATGAAATTTCGATCCGAATAAATGCTCTTAATATTTGTGAACTCAAGCACTCAAAGAACTCAAAGCAAAATAGGTGAGTTTTCTAAAAAAATTTATAATTTTTCATATATTAAAATGGGGTGGGGAAAATTCATGAAAATGCGTCTGGGAACTTAAGCCGAATCATAAGGATTGGAGTTCCTGCAGTTACGAATCGATCAATTTTCTTCATAGAGAATCAGCTCTTCCAATAATTCATGTTCGTTGCTTTAACTCTGCTCTCTTTTGTTTTGATTTGGTCCAAGTCCATTTCCCCACTTTGTAATGCTTTCAAACTTTTTCACCTTCTTTTTACTATTTATAAAAGCAGTGGGAAAACAAAAACGAAAGGCCTTTCAGCAATCATGCGTCAAAAAAGTTGCAACTGTCAGAGACAAAAGCCCACAACGAACGAAGCACAATAAAAAAATGCAGGAAGACCCCACCGAAAAAAAAAAACCGTAACTTGCATATGAAAAGGCCTGGGGGCCGGACCGGGCAATGGCCGGGGCAGTGCAACAAAAGCAAAAGACACCGAAAAGGAGGACAAGGCATGACGACAATAAAAACGAATGTGAATTGTAAACTTTTCGCCAAGTGTGGCACAAAGAGACGGTGGCCTCCGCATAGTACAAGCTCGTACAGCCCACGCCATGTAGCGGGCAAAGGCTTCAGTTTATTGTATCTTTCCCTGTCACTCTCCTGCCATGACCATAAATTACCGGCCGGCCGGCATTGCACATAGTACTACCAGTTTGTCTGGCACTCAAGCTCACACACACACTCATCCGCTCACTCACTCACTCACTCACTCAGTCTGTCAGCACACTTTTACTATTGTATCTAGTTGGAGCAGGCGCACAGCAATTGACAGGCAGACGACTGCGAACTAGCTGGAATGCTGTTGGCCAGGCCAACGCTGGGCAACGCTTGGTATGCCGTTGCATTGGTATAGGTGAGCACGCAACTTTACGCAGTTGTATGATGCGACCAGCCATGACGTTGCCGGAAAGCACACAAATGCAACCAACAGATACAGAATCTGAACACAGACACGGCCTAGGGAGGCAGATAGTAGAAGCGGCATATTGACCTGACCTTATCACTTGTTTATCAAATTGGACATTAAGCAACGTTGACAAGCTTTTATACCCTTTACAGTGCTTGGCCTAAACTACTTCCGGCAGGACTTTGGCTGCGTTAGGCTCAGTCGGAACAACTACAGATCGATTTATTGAAGTGCCAAGACAGTACGAGCACAGAAAACAGCCAAAGTACAGCATTGTTTCTATTCCCATCTTTGATTGTTTTTTTTTTTTCAATTTTGGTGTTATTTCACCATTTAGAAAAGACTGAGCATATCCTGACTTCATCCAAAAAAAACAAAACAAAAATTGACAAACTAATTGTAAAATACAAGAAAAATTGATAATCATAACATTGCTTTAATAAATAATTATTGGTACAAAATTTTTAATTTATTTCCACGTCTCTCTCCCAAACTTACCCTTAGGAAGTCTTCAGGGTCATAGGGTTGCCGGACTGGCTAAAAATCTTCCCCCGGGTCAGAGATTTTGTTTGTAATTTTAAGTTTAACTTATATTTTTATTTTTAGTTAGTTTTAAATTTAACTTTGAGATAGCATTTTTTTCTGTTTCAATTTGCTCTCTTTCATCGTTGTTAGTTTTATTAGTTTCTACTACAATTCTTATCGGGGCATATGGCCGACGGCAAATTTCCCCCATCGGTCAGAGTCGTTATAGTTGTTCTTTGTTAGTTTCTAATTTGTTAAGGCTTTTTTATAACGTTATGTAATTTTATTGACAGCCTTTTTTGTCGACCTAATAAACAAATAAATAAAAATTATAAATTAATTGAAATAAAAATTATTTTTAAAATTAAAAAGCATTTAATTTAAAATATTTTTTTCTGCGTACTTCAATACTGTGCTAAAGCACTGTGTAAATCTGTTCATAGACTATTTGTTATTTTCCTATTTTATAAAAGAAAACTTTTATTAATCACTTTACATCCAGCTCGAAGGACCAATGTTTTGTAGAGAGTTGAAGAATCACTTGGTCACTTGGTTGTAGATTTATTAAGAATGAGGAGTAATAGTTAAGCTGACTTAAGTATACCCGTTCCCTAGGTTAAACAGGTACATAACAAATGTCATGCCGAAGGATAAGGATTTATATTGTCTGCACTTTTATGTCTAGTTCGTAATTTTGTCTTTTCCATCATGGATTAGATAAAAGTCGATATACTTCCGACTTAAAATATACTTCATCCAAATAAACAAAAAAAAATTGCACATAATTGTCCTGAAGAAAGTGTTTTCCAGCTTTAACTTTTGGTAAAATTTTTTAAAAAGTTAAATTTATTCTCAATATAATTTTGATTTATGAAAATATATTTATCTATACTTATATATCAGTTGGCCCGACTGACTGACATACTGTCATATAATCAACCCAGAGCCAAAACTTCTTATCCTAGAGATCTAAGATTTGGCATAGAAAAAATTGTATGGGACAAATAAATGAGCTATTGCGTTCAGGCAAAATTGTGCTACATTTTTTTGTTAAGAGCGTGAAAAAAAGTTGGAGAGGGAACGACTCACACTCACACAAATTAGGTAAGTGTTGAATGCATGATGCCCGTCTGCAAAAGCCGTTCTCAGTTGACAGCCAGCTACTAAAAAGAGTGCATAGCGCAGGAAGAAGAAGGGGGGAGGGGAATAACCAGGAACGGAAAAGAGTGAAGAGCGTTGGAAGAGGGATGGGTGGTGAGGAAAAAGAGTTGAGAGCCATAGAAGAGGGGTTGGGGAAAAAGTGGAGAAGGCCAATTTGAATTGAAATATAATTGTAGAGTAACTGACAAGAAGTCAATTTGTTTTGATAATTAGTTGGTAATTATTGGTTCAACAAAATGGGACTTATGTCGAAGTTTTATCCAAAATATTTTTTAATTTTTAGGAAAGATTTAGACATCTATACGTTATCAATTATGGACAATTAGTGCTGAAGCTACTGTAAAATCCATAATATTTATACATAAATTTACATCCACTTGACGGAAGGGATTAAAATATAATTTCGGAACTTTCGACGGAATGGGAAAATTGTTATATGTGTACGGGCCACTTTTAATATATTTTTACCAGTTGTGAACTCAAGACCGCCATCAAAATAAAACAATACAATTTCTTTAAGTCTTTGACGCGGAAAAAATCGCGACAGGTTCAGCTAGTGTTATTATATTTCCATTAATATTGTTAAAAACCTTGACTGAACCAAGTTTCGAACAGAAACCCAAAACCCCGAATCAGCAAGCTGGAGCTAACATAATAATAAACTGTCATAGCACAAAATTAATTTTAGTATCTAGTAGCTACTATTTATATCTAAATTAAGTGTACCTGCGTAATTGCACATTTTTAATTGAATTGTAACACAAAGGACGCACCACATTAGATTCATAAAATAAAATAAAAATCCTCTTAAACAAAAACAATTCAATTAACTTGGTTAAAAGCACAATTATAACCCAATTTGCTGTGCCTGAAAGCATAGTTAATAGATAGAGATGCAAGGCCAAGATACTTTTGTATCCGCTTGCCTGTGAGCGCGTGTGTGTGTGAGTAAGAGTGTGTATGAGCTCTTTGCACTGAACCATGACATGTATGTAAATAAACAACACTCATGCAGCAGCCCGCAGTGCGCTTCGTTGATTTCCAGCAATTTTGTTAATGTATCTGCAAGTGTAATCAGCTTGTTCCCCGGAACAAGACTTTTAAATGTATCTCACTCACTCACTCTATAGCCGGCTTGTGTGTGCATGTTGCAAATCACTGGGCGCCCAGCAAAAGACGAAGCTAGCCAAAAACGAGTTCTAGATACATTTCGTGTATCTCGCTGAACGCATCTAAAAGCGAAACCAGCGGAGCTAGAACTGCAAACAACAAAAAGACAGGCGGCGGCAATTATGTGCAGAGCTGAAGAACTGGAGATGGCGACGGAGACGAACAGCGTTTAGCATTTCACACAGTTGTTGCAGCCGCAGCTCTTGCAGCCAAATACGAGTTTATATGGCAGGCAAGCACATCGAGTGGCATCCAGAAGCTGTCGCTGTGCGTCTGGGCGCCTGTTCGAATCTGTACATCTTCATTTTTCTATCGATGCGCAATTGCAAAACGGAGCTGCAGCTGCTGCACACGCAGCCAGCCCTGCGCCTGTTTGTTTGCGTTTTGTTTTCTTAGCGAATGCAAAACCGAATTTACTTAGTATCTTTCAGTTGTGTTGCAAAACAAACAAATGCGAAGCAGAGTTAAGTCCATAACAAAATCGCATTTTAAATAGAAAGGAAACAAGCAAAGAATTATTTGTTGTTGCAGCGACCTCTCTTTTAATTTTGGTGCCCATCTTTTTGCAAACTTTTTAAAGTGAATAGGCAAATAAGATAGTTGATCAAGCCCGACTAAAATATACTCTGTAGAAAGAGAATCCATAAATGTTTGTTGCTATTGGATCCATAAGCTTATCAAACTATATGATCATTTGATTTGTCCATTGGCAATTCAGTTGCTGAAATTTTGCAAATGTGAAACAAACTTCATCTACAAAAAATTCAAAGATTCTTGTTTTCAAAAAACACTGGAGGAGAAAAATTTTTCTCACAAAGACCCATTTCTCGACCGATAGTTTCTATGGCAGCTATAAGATATAGTCATCCGATCCGGTCGGTTTCGACATTTTAGCAGTGTGCAGTAAAGAGAAGACTCTGTGCAAAGTTTCAGCTCGATAGCTTTAAAACTGAGAGACTAGCTTTCGTAGAAACAGGCAGACAGACGGACAGACAAACAGACAGACAGACGGACGGACAAAGCTTAATCGACTCAGCTCGTCGCCCTGATCAAGAATATATATAGTTTATAGGGTCGGAAATGTATATTTCTATGCGTTGCAAATTTCTGGGCAAAATTATAATACTCTTTGCAAGGGTATAAAAAAGTCCTTTCAACTGGATAAATAGGTCATCTATAAGCCCGAACTAAACAACTCAGACGCTGAATAACCTTTTTTAATTGTTTTCTACTTATATTTATATAAGATTAAAAATTTCTTTTTAAGACGACAAAAGAAAAACTGCTATAAAACACTTTAAGGGTCGGAAGTGATTTTTCTCCACGTAACATAATTTTGTACAAACTTTACGTACTTTTTACAGAGTATAAAAATTGCACTTAGCCTAATGCAAATGTAATTATAATTAGTTAATAAACATGTACCGCATCGGAAAACATATATTATGTAGTATAATTTAAGGCAGTGTGAATTGACCGATTAATCTAATTGCCTTTAAATTATTCAAAAGTTAATTGTTCATTAATGTGGCTGAAATGTATTTATTACGCAAGAGCTAAAATATCATCAGTTCGTACTTAAACATTGAGCAATAATGATGCACCATTGGAAATCCTTATCGATTTTCCTCGTTGTGCTGGTATTTCAGTGTAATATGGTGAGTTAAGTGAATTATTTGTGGCCCATCACTTAACTGTATTGCTTTAAGATTCATTCCCGATTCGAGTTTACAAATATTAAGTGCATTTCTTCGGATCGAAATTTCATGGACTTTGAGCAATGTTTCCTAAAATCAAGGAATCGCACCTACAAATATTTGTCACTTAAAACCAAAATATTCAATCTGCCTATTACGAACTTGGTGGTGAGTAAGTAAAATAAAATGGTCCCTCTTAAAATCAACCATTGAATTTCAGGCAAATGTGGCATTGTATCAAAAACTGAATGGCTATAAACCATTTCTTTATAATTTCACCACAAATGCTTGTGATTTTCTAAAGGGAAGGAATCGATATCCAGTGGCGAAATATTTTTATGAATGTTTTGCGCCCTACTCCAATATAAACCATTCCTGTCCATATAATGTAAGTTTAAAAAAATGTCTTTAGAAATTTAAATTTAATTTATTGAATTTGTTCTTTTAGCACGACTTCTTTTTAGACAAGCTTCCAATCGATTTTATAAGCAGCAGAGTAACAAAAATGTTACCATTTCCGGAAGCTGATTATCTTTTGGCCAGCAAGTGGTGCACGTCTGGCATTCTTCGTGCTGAATTTAAAATTTATTGCTCCATTACATGAATCTGAACTCAGAAATGTTGAAGGATCCGAAAATAAATAATAACACAGTTCGACAAAATCCAACTTTTTTTAAAAGCCCGGCATAAGACCCATAAATGATGATAAAAGACACCTATGAAGCATCGGTTCGCGTTTAATGGGTACTTTTGTACTTGCAACACACATCGACAACAATTTTAGCTTAGTTTTTAATGGCTAAAGATAAAATTCTCCAAAATTCAGCAAATGTGAGCCAGGTTATTGGGAACGACATATAAAAAATTCACTTAATTCGCGCAAACGGTTCAAGTACCTCCCGAAGGGATTAAACCTGTTAAACATGTTTTTTCATGAGTAACGGGTATATCGAGGTCGGTTAGAGCCGACTTTAACTTACGCTCTCGTTAGGAATGGTTTAAGGCGGCCCATTCATCACAGTTGTTGATCGTGGGTAAATCTAAATATGGTACTTCATTTGGCGTTTTTTTGCATTTCTCGGAAAGTTATGGCCGCCCATCATAAAGCCTTTTTCGGAGTACTAAGAATATTATGAGGCCTGCTCTTAATTTTTTGAAAAAAATTTCAAAAATTCGTATGTTCACAAACCGCGATTTAAATTTTCTTTTCTTAAGTTTCGGCGGTTTCTTCCTTCAGTTCAACCATCGCAAATATTTTTACCACAAAGTAATGGAAAAACAATATTTTTTACATATATTTGTTTTTTTTTTTTAGGCCCACCAAATATTTAGTTATAACCAACTTTAAGGAATCGTTAACAATCGCTATATCTTTGCATCCCACAATGGTTTTTCTGAAAAATCGATTAAAAATCGTAGAAAACTGCGGTTTTATCATGAAACAAAAATAAAATGTTAGGAGACTATGGAAAAAAATAGTTGCCCACTTCAGAAATCATTACCCATATGTCTACTTTTGTGCCATCAAAACACACTTTGCGGGAAAGTTCGTTCGTACCTTTTAGAGATAGTTAGTAATTAGCAAAATAAAATAAATAAAAATTTGCCGAAGAAATGATAAAGATCGGATGAACGGTTCTCAAGTTATGAGCAAAAAAGTGGACCAAGCACTGGCCAAATGGAATGGCCTATCGAAAATTTGTAAATGAGGTATTATAGTGTGATACATTTACTCGAAATGGTTTTCGGGTTTTTTATATCAAAAACAAAATGGCGGTCGTGTATCATTTCTCAGTAGACCCTATTTTTCCGTGGCCGGACACATAACTCAAGCAAATCTTAACCGATCGATCTGAAATTTTCTGAGTAAATCGGAAATACCTATGGCTATCGATCCTCGTAGGATTTTTTCGAGCTGGCAAAACTTGAAACTTTCATCAAATGTTCTCAAAATTAATATAAGGCCATCGTTAAAAATTGACACTTTGATGACAATTTTTTGGTATTTATTTTTAAACCTAAGCATTATTTAAGCCAAAAATTTCGATTTTCAAAAAATTCTACTTACTGTCCCCCCTTAAACGCGAACCGAGGCTTCATTTGAAAAACTGCGTATGAGGTGATGCTTACATTGGTGTCTTTTATCATAATTTATGGGTCTTATGCCGTGCTTTTTTTTAGTGTTGTACTGTGTAATCAGTTAAACAGGTATGAAACAGGCAGAAGGAAACATTTCAGACCCCTATTAAGCATATATATATTCTTGATCAGCATCAACAGACGAATCGAAATAGCTTTACCCTTGTGTCCGTACGTCCATCTGTCCGTCTGTCTGTAGATCTCAGACACTAGAAGAGCTAGAACAAGCAAATTTCTAATGCAGACTCCCATTGCAGATCAAATTTATTTCAAATTTTTTCAACTCTCAGTTCCGCACCCCACAAAACAAAATTTCATAAATCTCTCTAACTTATATTCGCAATATTTATAGTCCCTATTTTCATTAAGATCGGATACTAAATATTCGAGTAAAAAAAAGTTGCATTAATTTCGGCTTTTAGAAAGGCTACCAAACATTCCTTCCACGGGGTGACGGGTATATCGAATTCGGGCAGGGGCCGATTTTAACTTACGCTCTTGCTCACTTTAGATCAGGTCAAAACTGGGTCGGAAACGAAAAAATATTATTGTACAGTATTTTTGCGAATTATGAATGTTCAAATGTGCATGAAATTACATATTTATCGAAAGTTAATTTTTCATCAATAAAGTAATTTATTACCCAATTTGTGCCATAAAAGCATTAGCATGTATCAAAACTTGAGCTTAGATAATTTACCTTTGGGAAATTTTGATATTTTGCCGCGTTCTGCTGGTATTCTCATGAAGTATTAATAGATTACCACTAAAGGATCTAGAAGGTTTTCAGACCATCTGGATCTACTAAAAAAGATAAGAGTTCATATCACCTTTTATTACAGCCTTCAGTCAGAAGTAATGTTACTAATATTATAAATAAGAATCTAGTATGTTCGGCACACAGATAATTGATAACCTGAAGTTCAACATAGAATATATAATTTATGTTTAAATGGTCCAAAACACCGCGAAGTTTGCAAAACTATTACAGGGTGGTGCATTAAAAAAGTGGAATTTAATTTTTTTGTTCATGTCATTTATTTATGAAAAACCATATTGGCGATAGCCCATTCGATTTTAACTTGCACTACTTTAGTAATCCCCCTTTAGTCTAAAAGAAACGGATACAAATATTAAAAGAATGGTAAATCATCGTCAGATTTTGTTTTGTTTTTTTTTCAGAGTTCGTATCACAAGAGGTAAGTCAAAGACAAAGCAAGCCTGATTGTCGTTTGTTCATTCTGTACGCCAAATAATGTTTCTACTGTCTTGTGATACAAATAATGCACTCTGTTAGTGATGTATCAATATAAATACTTTGTTTTCAGTTGATGTGAATACATATAAAAATGCCAGTATAAACAATTAACTGGAGAACATTTATTTATAGTCTAACCGGTTTGGAGTGGCCTAGCTACATAATATATAAGCAAGCAACTAGAGAACCCGCTCGCTGGCTAGCTAGCTCAGTTGAGCTCTGTGACGTTGACAAATTGACCATTTTTTAACCAAAAAATAAGCAAAACAATCTCAGGTAAGTTAATGGAATTCCAAGTGTTAGACACTAAATAAACCACTAGATTTGTATGAACCAAACGTTGTCAAATCGAAGCTAGTGAGCTTAGTTAAACAGAACTAACTGGCGTCGCTACGCGCAGCCTAATGATGTCATTGCCATTTGTGGTTGTTGCTTTTGTTGTGGGTTTTTGTTTTCGATAGACGATTCGGTTTTCACAACTGGCACCCCGAAAAAGCACCTGCAATAATAACAATAAACTCGGCACACAGTCAAGAAGCAGCAAGCAGTTCGAACTCGGCCCCAAAGGCAATGCCAGGCGATAAAGTGATTACTTGCTGTGTTATCTTATCTGTGAGCGTGACTAATTGGCACAAAACTGAATTGGGGAGGAAGGAAAAGCCAATTTCTTGCTTGAGTAGAAACCTAAAGAATTTAATGTGAAATGTACTTGAGGTAGGTTCTAGATAGCAAGAACAGAGAAACACAGGGAGTGCATGTTAGAGCAAGACTAGTTGATCATTTTCGTAGATAAATTAATCGTTCGATTCATAGATTTAATTTTAATAGTTCATGGTTTAAACGATTCTTTAGATGGAAGTCCAATCGGTATCCGAAGGAAAACAAAAAGAACCAATTAAAACGCAGAATTAGTCCTGGAACCGATATTTTAAACTACTTTAGAAAAAACACGAACCTAAACAGCACTTTTTGTACCTACCAAATAAAAACTTTAGACCAGAGGTCGGTCATGTTAGCAGATCATAAGTTGATGTAATACGGAAAACGGAATGAATTGCTCGGCTGCTGCAGCTTTAAAGCTCGCTTTAAACCAGCGTTTATCGAGAAGAGCGAGTCCAAAAAGTGATAGTGATTTTTAATAGTGATGATTAACACGCAAACCTCGGCAGGCGTTCGCATGTTCGGCCCCTAGCCCAGGCGTGACAATCGCTGCTTTAAGGAAACCTTATTATACCTTCTGAAAAATTGTTTTTGAACATACCGTAAAACTTTCAAGCAAATCCGACAATATGTTTTAGAAAAATAAACAAAAACTATTTTTATTCCAGACTCTGTTATATGAAAAAAATTTTCATCGACACTCGCATTTTTTAGTAATTTCAAGTTTTTTGTATTTTTTAGTCGGAAAACTTCAAATTAGTTCTAAAATATTCGGAATTACACAAAAAAAAATTTGAAAAAACTGAATTTGAGATTTTGTTTTATACCATGACGCACTTGGATCAAAATTTTTGGAAAAATATTTAACCGATCTGAAATATCCTAGTTCACACCAGAGAACTGCAAAAATCACTTTTTTCTTGATTGCGTCATGCACAAAAATTCTTACTCACATTTATTCAACGCAACTTCAACCGCAATCGCATCGAGCGGTTGTGCCAGAGTTTTTTGATCCAACATTTTTGTTCATATTTATTCACCGAACAAATATTTTCAATCGAACAAACTCAAATCATACCGCAATCGCATTAAACGGTTGAACTAGAATTTTTTAACGCGACACTTGTGTGTTCGATCGAACAAAACTCAGCCAACTTAGACCAACGCATTGCGAGAGACATAGGAGAGAGAGAAGAGAGACAGATATGATGTTGTTGATGCAGGTCAGAGCGCGACAACAACAAAACACATCTGGCGCAATGGTCATGGGCGCCTCTGTTTTAGCATATGCGTCTTTGCATGAGTTTATTCATAAGAGATGATGATTTTTCGTTCGCCCAAATAACCCCAGCTGAGTGGAATGAAGCGAGCTTGATTATACTCAGAGTGCCAGCAATTGAGTTGAATTAAACTCAAAGGCGAGCATGTTGCGTATGCAAGTTCGATGCATTGTTCGCAAAGCCGGTCTATTCGTGTATTGATTAATGTGTGAGCGATTTGCAATGGAATGAAGCGGTTCTCTGGTTCACACTAGAGTTACTTCATTTCAGTTGCCCAATTTATTTACCTTTCATTTTCGGTATTTTTTTAAAGGCTATCTGGTCACACAGCCTTTTACATTCCACAAAAAGGAATAGCAGGCAAATTTCTTAAAGGACAATTCGAACGCCCTCCGTACTAGTCTTTATCAAAACCTCGTTTTCAGTTTTACCTTCAGGCAATCCTGTATTCAATGTATTCAACACACAGGCCTCTTTTCTTCGCTGACCTTCAATTAATATTGTTGTCAGGGAATCAAACCGAATCGTATTTCGGTTTCGATTGTGGTACGTACCGAAAATTAACTTTGGTTAAGAGTTTCTGTTATGTTCTAATATTAATCGGTTTTCGGATCCGTTTTTAATTCGGTATACAGGTGCATACCGGTGTGTACCCTTAATATATAAAGAAAGAGCGAGCGGTCGCAATTTTTAGCGATGACATAATAACTATACTTCAAAAATAGAGGCAAGCTAACTTCGGCTCGACCGAAGTTTATATACCCTTGGAGCTTGAAATATGCCTGACAGTTTGTATGGCAGCTATACTATATAGTGGTCCGATTTCGAAAAATCTTGTTGAAATTATGTAAAATTAAGTAAGACTTTTTTTCAGACCTAACTTTTGTATGGCAGCTATACTATATGGTAGTCCGATTTCGAAAAGTTTTGGTAAAATTATGTGAAATCATCAAAAACTTAAAAATACGAACGGTGGGGGGCGATAACATTGAAAACAAAATAATTTTTCTCACTAAGACTTTTTTTCGGACCTGACTTTTGTATGGCAGCTATACTATATAGTGGTCCGATTTCGACAAATCTTGTTGAAATTATGTAAAATCAATGAAAACTTATAAATACCAGCGTTGGGAGCTATAGCACTAAAAACAAAAAAGTTTTTCTCACAAAAACTAGTTTTTCGACCGATCGTTCCTATGACAGCTATATGCTATAGTCATCCGATCCGGCCGGTTCCGACAAATGTGCAGCGTATTTATACCAAAAGACTTTGTGCAAAGTTTGGTTAAGATAGCTTTAAAACTGACGGAGGAGATAGCATAGAAACAGACGGACAGACGGACATGGCTATATCAACTCAGCTCGTCATGCTGATCAAGAATATATATACTTTATGTGGTCGGAGATGCTTCCTTCTATGCGTTACAAACATCCGGACAATTTTAATATACCCTCTCCAAGGGTATAAAAACAAAGTTTACTTGCCCTTCTCAAAAGCAAATGTGGAAACTGTGTTAAGTCTTCATCTTCTTTTCAGATCTTCTAAATCTATCACAATATTTTGAACATTTAAAGAATGGTATTTTAAAATTATATCCAATTTTCATATTACGACTTCGAGAAGGAAATAAAGTCAAGTTGTTGAATGGCAAATCAAATCAGTTTTTTGATGTGCATGGAACGTTCGAAGGCAGAGAACTAATGATTGATTATACTAGTGACTGGTGTCCATTCGGGTATTGATCTACCCATTCGTTCATTAATAAATCTCTGAAAGCTTCCCTACTAAGAAACCTGGTATATATACACTTAACACTTTCCAAAAAGAAGCAATTTTTTTGGTGTATTTGGATCTAAGAATGAAGGTTGCAACATTTTCAAAGAAACTGGTTTCGCGGTTTTCTATATTAGACTAAAAGAGATTTGCTAAGCCAGACTCTTTTGTTTTGAACCTAAGTGTAAGTGAACCTTTCCTTAAATCTAAGTGTCAGCTTTGCAGACCCAATGTTTCTCAGATCCCATACTGTACCGGTACAACGTTTAGATTCTTTTCGGTTTCAAGAATATCGGTTCGGAGTATACAAAAAAAGTCCAAATATTGCTTCTGGTTCTAAGTTTTAATCGGTTTTTTTTTTCGGTATACGGTTTTCGGTTGCGGTGCTTGCTAAAATCTAATTAAAATCATAAATAAACCTTCGGGGATCCCTACACAACTCTTTTAAATTATCTACTATTTATATGAATATTTCTTATATTTTCTCAATTGCTGTTCTAAACTGTCGTCTGGCACCCATAAGTTTAGTTCTCCACAAATAGCCGGAGATTGAAAGAGATTGAAGCAGATTGTTGTTGAGTTAGGAGCGATTCATTTGAAGCACACTTTAACTGCCCGATGATGTTTATTGTGTTGCTGTGACAACGCGGAAATTGTGTGCCGCTCTCAGCCAAAGGGTTGTCGACCAGAGACCAGCGTTCTATCAGCAGCAGCAGAAACAGCAGCAACAACAACAATCACATCCGATGCTGTCAGTCGTTTACAATTCAAACGAACTTCATGTGGAACATCATCATTATGACCATTCAGTAAACATGTAGTTGCTGTGGTTAGCTGCCTGAAAACGGCAGCAACATGTGGTGGTTGGCCGTTGCTCCAGTAAATGTTGAGAGAGAATTTGCATTAGAAGTTCATTAGTGAGCGCGGCTAACCGCGAAAGGAAGCTCTAGGAAAAATCTAATGAAAACTGCACAACTTCATGACATGGAAGTAGACAACGTCGCGACATGAAAAAACTTGACGAACCGCAAATGAATTGCAAACAGAGGTAGGTAGGAAGGGGGCAGTTGATGGAAGCAGCGTACATCCACCCACCACCACTTGTTGCTATGTCAACTGGGCTTCTGTTTATTTGCCTCAGCCATGTTTTTCATTTTTTTAAGCGATTTGTTTTCCCAGCTGCGAATTCTGTTTTTTTTTTCGTACTCATTTGAATGGTTAAATGCCAATTAATTAAAAACTGCAGCATAAGACTCTGCTTTTGATGTTGCTGACGCACAGTATGGCCAGTAGGTTGCTAGCAAGTTGCATAATTGTTAATTCAATTATGCACGACGACCACAAAACACAGCAGCCTTAGCTGGCTCTAGCTCTACTGGCATCTGACCGAACCGACCACCACTCTGCGTCTTGCATTAATTAAAGACTTCCGCTTGGACTGGTCACCCAAAGCCGCCACTTGGACGCGTCTTTTGTCGTAATTATTGTCTTGCTAATGGCGCGATGTGCACTTTTAGATAGCTCAGAATATAAGCAAAGGCACAAAAGTTTAGTAGGAAATGGTTGGCCGGTGGGGGTCAACTTCCAATGGAATGCAATTCGCCACCCCAAAGAACTGAAAGCTGTCGGCATAAGGGTACTTCTTTTGATGCAGATTATGCAAATGGAGCTTAACTCGGGTGAAGTACAATAAAATAGAATGAAAATGGCTAGCCAAAAGCTTAAACATTTTACGACACGCTGTAAATAAAAATTAGATTTTAATTAATTAAAAAAGGTAAGTGCGCGGCAGACGAGTGATGAGATTACAACATACCCTGCTGGCAAGCAGTCTAAATTTGTTCCTGCATTATTTTCATGATTTTTGTTCGATCTTATTGAACAAAAGGTCAACCTGGGCCAAAAAATTAAAAGTGGTTAAAAACAATATATTTTATCGAATTTTCATAGGGAAAGAATCAAATTAAACTAATGTAAGCTATTCTTACATTTACTAATAACACAATTGGATATATTCGGTTTCTCGGCCGTGCTAGAGCCATTTTTCACATTTGCTTAATTTTTTAGGAAAAAATGACTATAGATTACATGGTACTTTCGCTATCTAAGACATGAATGCATAAGAAACCATGAAAAAGTATGCCAATGCAATTAACTGCAGAAACCACATAAATATAATATAATGATGGAAAAAATGTCACGTTCGACATGTCACGTATCGACAGAGATAAGTATTTTCTTACAAAACTCAAAGAACTCAAGATTTTTAAATCAAATAATATAAATTTTATAAATTTTAAAGAACTATTCATTCATAAGATATTAAAACTTTTTGAGCTTAGTTATTGTGTTAGGTTTCGCTAAACTTTGTCCTTTTATATAGCTGCTCCCAAAAAGTACTTGTGTTTTTGCCACGTTCGAATAGCTACCAATTTTGTCATTATTTTGGAAATTGAATTTCACTTGCTATATATTTTAACACTAATTAAAGTGCTTGCTAAGAGCTATATTATACACTTTTTTTTCCATTTCCCACATGTATAAAAAAGATGAGGAGGGTAAAGATTTTGGTTAGCTGCGCTTACTCTTTCTCGTTCGCTCTCTCTTCTTTGTGCCCGTCAGTAACAGTGCGGTGCAACGTATTAATGTAAAATATTCATTATGCATACATCAACCGTACATTTGTTTCTGTTTCGGTACTGATACGGATATGGTTATAAAAAATACATTTTTTAAATGAGCCTGCTGCTCCAAGATCCCAATCATACCACCAAGGTGAAAACCAAGATCCCAATCATTTTCCTCCCAGATGTCTCCCGCATACTACCCAGATACCACACAAATCCCAGCTAGATCCCACACAGATTCCACCCAGATCCTACTCAGATCCATTCCAAAACCCATCTAGAACACACAAAGGTCTTATCCAGATCTTATCCAGATACCACTCATATGCCACCCCGATCTCACTCAGAACCCTTCCAGATCCCTTTGAGATTCCCCCCAGATCCCATCCAGGACCCAACCAGATTCCGACCAGATCCCGCCCACATCTCTTTCAGATCCCACGCAGATACCACCCAGATCCCACCCAGATCCCGCCCAGCTTCCATCCAGATCCCTTCCTGATCCCGCCCGGATCCAACCCAGATCGCACCCTGGTCCCACCCAGATCCTACCTAGATTCCTTCCAGATTCCACCCAGATTCCGCACAGATCCCACCTACCTCCCGCCAAAATCCCAGCTAGATCCCTGTCAAATCTTACCCAGATCCCAGATCCATATAAGACTCCACCCAAACCCCTCTCAAATACCACCAGATCCCACCAAGATCTCTCCCAGATCTTTCCCAGAACCCACCCAGCTGCCCCTTTTCAGCATCTTTCCAACCTCTTCGCTAACCCCTCCGACCATTCTCTTGTGTTTGTGTGTGTGTGTTTGTCGGTAAACTCCGCAAAACAACAACACAAAATATGAACGACATAAGCGTCACGTGACGCTGAAATCAAATTTTACTCCTACTGAAATCGTCCGTACCGAAATTAAAGATGTTTCACATCAAAAATTATATTTCGGTTAAGGTTACAAATTTTAAAGGGTTACGGTTTTAATCTCTGATTTTGGTCTATAATTTAACTATGAATCGACTTACAAATGAACCAATAATTTGCAAGTATTTAATTTCATTATCAAAATTCATGCTCTGTTAAGAAAGTGCATTGTGCGCAAATTGTGTTTAGCGACGAAGCTCATTTCTGGTTGAATGGATACGTGAACTAATAAAATTGTTAAAAATTTAACTTGGCCGAAATTTGATTTCAACAGGACGGTGCCACATACCACATAGCACTCAAATATAATATATAAATAGGCAAGTTCGTGAACAGGCGATATTGCGCCTTTAGACTATTATCTGTGGGGCTATGTTAAGGCTCATGTCAATAGCGACAAGCCCGCAACAGTTGAAGAATTTATTCGAAACCTACCGACCGACATGTTGGATATACAGCCATGTTCTCAATTCCACTTCCACAAAAGTTTTGTGATTTAAAGTCCAAATCTAGTACTAAAACCGGTTTTAAACCACAAAAGTTATGTGAAAGTGAAAGATTTAGGCGAAGTGGACCCAGAGTATGAACCGCGGTCAACATTTACATTAAATCATCTTTAAACATTAAACTATATATGCATGTACATTAGGCCGGTCCCCAAACCGGCAAAATGGAAAAAATGAGGTCTCAGCATTCCCAAAGCTAATATTTGTTGTATAATAAATAATTGTGAAAATAAAAAAATTTTATTTTAGTTTTAAATGGGCGCGACAGGGTCTCAAAGTTTTAAAAAATACACTAGTTTACAAAATAATAAAAATTTCGCGATCCCGAACATTTGGTAGCCGTTCCTTGTGTAAGTCCTTCCGCTGAGTCCAAAAATCCAATCCGCAAATTTTATTATCACAAATTAACTTAACCGGGTACAAAATAAATTTTGCAGGTCATAGTAGCCCTTAAATAGAATAGTTTGAATGGTTACAATGCCTCCTACGACGAACATAAAACAGTCAAACTATGTCAATTTGCTTGAAGTTGAAATCTGACATTTTTTACTTAAATGCCAATAACTTCTTTATTCTTGATCGGATTTTAATGAGTTATGTGGCGTTGCATTTTTAATAGATAAATCTTTAGCGCCCAGCCATAAAACAAATTTTACACAATTTTTTTCTTTGTGAAAATTGCACTTAAAATCCAGCTTTTTTTAAAAAGGTGATCAATTTAATGCAAAGTTGTCGATATAAGCCTTTATAACGCAGAAGTCCAGCACCGGATTAGGAAGTGGTGTATCAACGAATGATAGGGCGTTCAATTACCTTCCAAGTAAGCATTACCTGGTCATAATGCAAGAACCGGTACCAAAGATATACGCAAATTTCTAAAGGTACTTTTTTCATAAATCGAAAAATTAGCTTTTCCGCGATTTCTCGAAAACAGCCCCATAAAAAATTTGCGGATTGGATTTTCGGACTCAGGAAATGGATTTACATACGAAATAAATGCCAGATGGTCGGGATCGGAAATGCTGTAAACTAGTGGTATTAATCATACGACACCTTCACCAAATACAAATTTTTACAAACAAAGTTATTAGTTCATTTCAATTGCTGTCATTGTTCGAAATCTAAAAAGGGATCTACATTTGTGAAAATAAAATATTTTTCAAATTTGAATAGTTTATAAATAAAATCATCGCCAACTATTTATAAAGAGTTATATACAAAAACTTCAGACGCCAGTCGCGCCGGTTAAAACTCGACTTTTTTATCTTTTGTTTTTATATACGCTAATTATACATGAAAAAGTATCAGATAGGGGGGTGAGAGCATGACCTTAAAAATTTCATATACATGGGAACCGCTCTAATGTACATTGTACAATGTACATCGTTCTACTGACTCAGTTAAAGTAACATACATTTTTCCCGAAATCTGCTATAAAAAAAAAATTCATCCTCCTTTATTTGCAATTTTTATCACGCCCCGAAATTTTGAAAAAAACGTCATATCTCCGCATCTTCTAGAGTTAATTAGTAATAAAATTTATTTATATATTTTCCGAGGGAATGGAAAAGTTTGAATAAAAGATATTTCGATTCAATCAAAAGGCATATTAATTTATTATTAATAAATCTTTTGCTGTAGCACATACAGGCAAGTATTCTACTACTGTCATGATCGGCTTTGCTACCAGAGACCGTAATCGTTACAAGTTTTATTTTAAAAATCACGACATAATGATTATAAATGGATTTTTGCGATTTTCTTTAAAGATAATGATTAATTTTTAATAATTTTATAATAATCATTTTTAATCATTATTTTTGAGTTTGATTAAAAGTGATGATAATGAAAATTTCTAAAATAATGTTTTTTTTATTTCTTTGCTCACTTTTGAACATGTTTTTAAATGCAATCGAGGTTGCTTCTGATAACGAAGCCGAAGATGGTTCACAGTTGGAGCAACTGAAGAGAGGCTATGCCGAAATCTATATCTATATCAACTTGCTAAGGTGGTCTACTTTGCTCAGGGACAGAAGTTACCATTGGAAGATCATTTTAAGCATTCAAATTGTTATAAACTGATCAAAGATGCAACCTCTCAGGCGAGGTACTTTCAAAATTACTTTTTGTAAATCTAAATAATTATCAAAAATATAAGAAATTTCGCAAAATATTGTATTTTTTCTCATTTTTAAACCACATACAGACATTTTTTTCTCAAAGCAAAACCACATACATACATAGTGCAACCAAATATAGATGGGTGTATCATATGAATTTAAAAAAAAAAGAATAATCATAATTTACGGTCCCTGGTTGTAAGTAAGTACAAGGTAGCGCAACCTGAAGAGCCTGTGCCACATGCGCTAGAATTTGTCGAAACACAGGAACGGAAACACACAAAATCTAGTGCCACATTTTCGTTGCTTACAGTTTTGGACAGCTCTCAATAGAAGTTTCGCACATCAGAAAATCGAAGTCGTCCATACCGTTATTACAATATTGAGCCATCGAACCAAGGCCGACTGAGAATATTGTATGTAGCACCTCTATGCTTGTTAAAAACCTTTCAAATTTTTTTTTGTATTTCTCAATTTGACGGCTGGACTTGCCCGCCCACATACCCATTTCTTTTTTAACGAAATTTATGGCATAATTCGTTTACGCGCACTCACACACACATACATACACCCAGAGCCAGAGAGCCCGCTGTGTAAGAACAGTTATTTTTACTCACCTTTGGCAAATCGCGTATGTGATTTGCATCCAGAAAGAGCTCCTCGAGGGTGCGCGAATAGCGTAAAATCTCCTCGGGCACTTGGGGCAGGGAACAGTGACGTTTGTCCACATATTCCACCTGCCGATTGCAGCCTTTAAAGATGGGAATGCACTTGAACATGGTTGCTTGGTTGGTTGGTCGCTTCCTGGTGGCAGGTTGTTTAGTTGCTGTTGGTTTGGTTGTTGGTGTCTTTTATTTATGCTCACATCAAACAACAACACGCACACACACACAAACACTGAAACGTGCAAACATTTGCCGCATGTGGCACTTGTTGTTGTCGCTGTTTCGGCTATCGATTAACTTTTGTTTTTTTTCTTTCTACACACTTTTTGCGCACATTTTTTTTTTATTTTTGCCTGCAATAAATTATAATAAATTTATATAAGAAAAAGGTGCAAAGAATTAGCTCTTGCCTGGCCTTGCTGTTGTTGTTGTTGTGGAGTTGTGATTGAGAGCGCGAGCGAGAGAGTTTCAGTCGCAGTTTTTGAGAGCAAGAACTTGTCATAAGAGAATATAATGAATAATAATAAATTCTAATTGGCCCTTGAGCCTTATGCCTAATTGTTGTGGCTGCAAGGGGTAGGCTTGAAAAAGGGGGGAGGGCGGGCTAGGGAAAACGTTTACACATTTCATCACGCGCGTCGCATTTGTTGCTTCTTTGGGGCCTTGTTAAAAAGCAGCCAAGCAACAACAATGCCACTCGGCCGCTTGCGAATAGGCTTAGAATGAGAGAATTTGAAAACTTAAATGGAATCGAAAACAAAAAAAAGAGGAAAATTATTATTATGGCGAGCGCCAGAGACACACCCAAACACTGGCATACACACACGTATTCACGCTTTAAAGCCGTGGAAATTCTTTTGTGTATTGTTAATTTTGGTGCCACTGTGCTAAGGCGGCGTATTGCTGGGAATTTACAACAACAAACTGCTTGGTCACAGGCGGCTTACAAGAGAGACAAAGCGGGAGTGCGTAAAAGAGAAGGCAACAGCTTTTGACTAGTTTTGTATGTTTTTCCCACACTTTGGCACTTTTTTAGATCCACTTACAACAAAATGCTCGACACGCGTTTCACAATCAGAATATTTACTGTACAGGAACGCAAAAAACAACAAAATAGAAACAAAACGCGACCACGCACACGTACGTTCGCACACACACACGCAGCGCACCGCTTTTACGCACACACTCGCACACGCGGGTCAAACAAAAGCAGTGCACAATAAACAATAATTTGAATACGCTGTTGTTTTCATTCGTGGCCAAAAACACACAACTAGTAGTATTATTATTATTTCATTCCAACCGCAAAACAACGCGCAACAACCATTCGGGGCAAAAAAGAAAATCAAACTAGATTTTCTTTGCAAACGACTGGCCTGCATTTCCACCTCACAACTCAGAAAACTCACCTCATTTGCTATCGATGTTGTGTAAACTATCGATATAAATAAGAAACTTATCGATTTAGCAAAACGTGATTACTAGTGATGTGCAAAATAGCATCGTGATCGTGAGTCAGGCCTGAATAATAATATTCTGGATTTAAAAACAATCCAACACAATTTAAAAAACGTTGCCAAGAAAAAGAAAATCAAACTAATGAGAGACGCAGGGAGCCAGAGAGAGAGAGCGAACCGGAATGAGCAACTCAAAATGAGCTGCATTTATCGATAAGAGGTGTAGGTGTAATAATATCGATATCACTAGGCAAAAATTAGAGGTGGGCGCGGGCCACACTCACTAACAATATTGGATACACACGAACCGACTGAAGCAGTCAGTTTTCTCATCCATTTGGGAATCTTTTCAAAATCAAGAAACATTTAAATGCTGTTTACTAAAACTGTTATTGAATTAGGCGTAAAGGGCAAAAACAACATTTTTCCCATGCAAGGCCTAGTGGTGTTGTAGTATTCTATAGTAGGCTATGTGTTATATGTGTATCCTATTATGTACGACTGTGTATAAATAAATCAGTATATTTCGGGGTGCTGAACGGAATACTAGGGGTCAAAAAGTTCAGTTTAAGATTATATGCAGTTATACTCGGTATTTTTTTAATTTTGTCTATCGACTATCATCTTCAACTAGCACTTTTAGGACAATCAAAATCTGCTGTGGTTGCAAGTAAGAAAAAAGGTAGGAATTTTCATCCTAAATTACTAATAATACTGGCTCGAAATAAAGGTAAAATAGTGTTTTGTGTATTTCTTAAACGCACGTTAAATTCATTGTAGGATCTAAAACGAGATATGTGTGAGCATTGCAGATATTGAAAAAATCACATCAAATATTCAAGAAAACGCCCTGAAAAGCTCTGCTCAATCGTGTGAACAGTTTTTGAGATATATGCTTAGCAGTAGACCAACCTCACAAAAATCCCCTACAAAAAACAGCCAAAAATTTACTTTTAAAATTAAGTGACAATTGCTTAGCTCCTAGGGAATGGCACACATTGCTCTAGAGTGCGTCTACCAAGTTGGAGCTTAACAGTTTTTGTGAAAAACGCTTAACAGTGGAGGTGCCTCGGCTTCATATATTGCACTGATACGAGTGGCGAAGCAATCGAAAATCGGTAGTCGACAAATTCGACGCTAATTAATATCTTTGCTCTCAGATAGTGGCATTAATATCAGAGAACTTTAAGTTTTTGTTATTTAAGAAAAATGCACATAGCATGGCCTCAGAATCGGTGGCTCTGGCAACACTGCCACAAAGCAAAACAAAACTCGCTCACGCGCGCATCTCTACATGTGCTTTTGACAATGTGGCTACTTTGCCATCCTCCGTTATTCAATTTCCAAAGCCGCCTTAAAAGGAGAAATCATAATACGAGATATTTCATCAAAATAAGCGGATTAGTTCAAATAAAAAGATCCGTAAGTATTCTTAATATGTAATTGTGGATAATATATTCATTTAAGTTATTTTTCAGTCATTGGCCCCTTAATCCGAAGAGGAACAACAGCAGCATCCGCCAAGACGAAGACGCAGAAACAAAGGTCGCGGACCTGCTGCTCTGGTGCTGTCGGACCAGCTGGTGCTGCTGCACGTGCTGGTGCTTCTGGAGCTGGTACAGCAAGCGGAGCTGGAGCTGCTGGTATGCCTTAATCGCCCGTTCGGTTTTGCCGATAATTTCAATATCATCGGCATTTGCGAGTAGCATTACATTTTTTATTAAAGATGGGCACTGACGCAGTACATACTCTATCAGCAGGTTAAAGAAGTCACATGATAAGGTATCACCCTGCCAAAAACCCTCTTTTGGTATCAAAAGGCTCGGAGAATCTCAATCCTATTTTGGCGCAGCTTTAAGTGCTTCTCAACGTCATCATGCAAAGTCGAGCGTACTTTGCTGGTATACCAAAAGTAGAAAGGGCTTAAAAAAACCTTGACCTTATCCGTGTGTTGAACGCGGCTTTGTAATTGACAAAAATATGGTGATTTTCAATGTTTCTCTCATAGATCTTCTCCAGGATATGACATAATTTGAATATCGGGTCTGTGGTGGATGTACCAGGTCTAAAGCCACACTGATAGGGTCCAATCAGTGTGCTTATAAGCGGCCTTAGACTGATCCCGCGGTTGTTGGCGCAATCTGCAGGGTCTCCTTTTTAAAAGATTTGGCAATGAACACTTAGACTCCAGTCCTTGGACTTTCATACTTTGGTCAGCTCATATATGGCAATGAGGTTGATGCCTGCATCTCACCAATTCTTCGCCTCCAGTCTTAAGGCCCTCTTCTGCTCTACAAAATTTTTTTCATAAATATTTTTATTTTTTAGCTTAGATATTCAAAAAATGGTGCCCACCTTACAGAACCGATTTTGATGATGTAGGGCTTTATGGACGCAGAACTAACGTAGCTATCGTCCCTACCTCAATATTTGAGAAAAAAAATTTTAAATATTTTTTTGGTACACTGGACTGCAAACAAAATTATCAAAAATCGATTTTTCATTTATAAAAGGCCGCCATTTTTTTCAAATTCAATTTTATTATCACAATTCTGCTATAGACGATAAAGGCATTAATACTAACCAGCTTCCCATCTTCCGTTTTGCTTTCTGATAATTAATAATAATTAAAAATTTTTGAATCCCGGGAATTTTTTGAACAGCACTCGCATTCGCAAATTTTAAATTGTTTATTTTTATACCCTTGGAGAGGGTATATTAAAATTGTCCGGATGTTTGTAACGCATAGAAGGAAGCATCTCCGACCACATAAAGTATATATATTCTTGATCAGCATGACGAGCTGAGTTGATATAGCCATGTCCGTCTGTCCGTCTGTCCGTCCGTCTGTCCGTCCGTCTGTTTCTATGCTATCTCCTCCGTCAGTTTTAAAGCTATCGTAACCAAACTTTGCACGAAGTCTTTTGGTATAAATACGCTGCACATTTGTCGGAACCGGCCGGATCGGATGACTATAGCATATAGCTGCCATAGGAACGATCGGTTGAAAAACTAGTTTTAGTGAGAAAAACTTTTTTGTTTTCAATGTTATCGCTCCCAACGCTCGTATTTATAAGTTTTTAGTGATTTCACATAATTTCACCAAGCCATTTTGAAATCGGACAACTATATAGTATAGCTGCCATACAAAAGTTAGGTCTGAAAAAAAGTCTTAGTGAGAAAAACTTTTTTGTTTTCAATGTAATCGCTCCCAACGCTCGTATTTATAAGTTTTTAGTGATTTCACATAATTTCACCAAGCCATTTTGAAATCGGACAACTATATAGTATAGCTGCCATACAAAAGTTAGGTCTGAAAAAAGTCTTAGTGAGAAAAACTTTTTTGTTTTCAATGTTATCGCTCCCAACGCCCGTATTTATAAGTTTTTAATGATTTTACATCATTTCACCAAAATTTTTCGAAATCGGACCACTATATAGTATAGCTGCCATACAAACTGTCAGGCACATATCAAGCTCCAAGGGTATATAAACTTCGGTCGAGCCGAAGTTAGCTTGCCTCTATTTTTTATAATGAATTGTTCAACCAAATACAAAAAACACAATTACAAAATCTCGATTTCTTTCCACGAATTTTAAAGACCATGTAAAATTTAGCCCTCTAGACCTGAAGAGGGTTTGTTGGATTTTTCCAAAAGTTGCCTCCACTTAAACTCCCATAACTTTTTTGTTCTTGAACCGATTTAAAAGCTCAATTCAAACTTAAAAATAGAAAGCTGGGCCCAACGTTTCGTTGTCGGATAAAAAAAATTGGACAGTAAAAACTATTTAATTTACTTTTAAATAAGCCCTCAAACGCAGAAATCGGAAATAAAGTGGATTTTTCATGATTTGTAAAAATAGACAAAAATCAATTTTTTCAGATACCGAAGTGACTTTCTACTGACTTAAAGAAAGTGGTTTTAATAAGCTCGACATCCAGAATATTGTTCACAATTTAATCTTTTAAGGATTGGTCCACGCCTTTCGACTTTCTATCATTCCAAATGTGCTTACTACAATCCCTTTCGAAATCACATGCCCATAAATAGGAGAGCGAAAGAAATATAAGTAGCCTTTCAGACACGGTGCAACAACCGATGGGTATGGTTATGTGCGATGAGATGCCGTTCCATTCCTGTTCAGCGCGAATGGAAAGTCTTAAATTAACCAATTGGTGTGGATGGTCTTTGAAGTGTATGAGGATGTCCTATGGCAGAGATGGGCATGCGTCACATTTTTCACACGCATACAAGCACAAGCAAATATAAGTAGCTGTCAATGCTTACCCTTAGCTGCGAATTGCGCTTATGCAATGACCCTTACGTGGTTTTTTTCCTGTTTGTTTGACATTTTTTGATCCTCAACGGTATTTTTCCGCGATTTGATGAGTTGTTAGTCACGAAAAGTGGTTTCAAACATTCCTTATGATCTTAACTGTATTCTTAACTATTGGTCATCCATGGTAATTACCGCGGTTCGGCATTATCTTAAACATGGTAATGCTGTTATGTGTGGTCATTTTTGGCCATGGAAAGTAGTTTCTTAAGTAGTTCGCGTTTTTATTACCTCGGAGAACCCTTAGCTGCGAATTGCGCTTATGCAATGATCCCGCCATGATTTATCACTTTATTTGCACTGTCTTTTTTTTATTAATATTTTTTATCCTCTTTGGTATTACTTCGCGATTTAATAAGCCGTCAGTCTCGAAAGCTGCAGGTAAAGGGCGATTCCGAACCCTGAAAACTAAACATGAGTAAAAATGATTAAAACGGTGCGGTTCCTACGATGCTACGGTGCCAAATTCACAGCTAGGTAATCGTAATCATTTGTAATCATACTCGGCGAGTAATTATCGATTACGATTTACTCGTGCAGGTCTCTACAGCGTACGTGTGATTTTGTGCAGTCGGCTGCGGCAGAGCCCCAATGCACACGCTGCCTCGTGTGTATAGGAACGTCGCGACGCGCCCATCTCTGTCCTATGGAAATGAAGAATAGTTATCCTGAGATCAAATCAATATTACATATCGAGCTTAAGTTAATCTAGAATATGCATAAAATGATCCAGCTTTGGGTTTAAATTGTGATCCAATATTTTGCACAATTTAATCTTTTATAGGATTACCCCGGGATATATATAATCCTTTTTAGGATTAAAAAAGTCGGATTAACTCAATCTTTTTTCTGATCGGATCAAGCATATTCGGGATTACGTTGTTTTTGCCGCTTGGGATTGATTTGATCCCATATAAACTGATTTTTTTTTTGAGTGCATGCAAAGATCTTAAAATCTGGTCTCACTTTCCCAAAACAAAAGAACTGTCACTTTTGGTATTTTTGATTTGGCATTTTTGGTGGAAGTGTATACTAAGCTTTAAACTCAGCGTCTTACATTTTTCCATAAACCGTGACTAAACAGCGTCTAACTATTTACTTAACAGTGACCAATCAGTGACTTAACAGTGACTTAACTATTAAATTTACAATCAGATTTAACGTCGTGAAGGGCTTCGGTCGTAACGGTTGTCCCATTACATTGCGTTCCACATTGTCACGCACGACTGTAGCTGTATCACTTATGTTTTATGAAAACTTACTTTAATACCAGTTGTTGATAAAAATGTCAAAATTTAAGAATTTTTGAGTAAAAGATTTTATAGTTTGTATATGAAAATTTATATGTCAAAATAATTAGATAGTGTATGCTTTCGTCACTAGCCTGATACTCGTGATATTTATTTGCATTTAACAGCACAGATTGAGCGGCGCTTTACAGCACATTTTGGAACTATCGTTTTAACTATATCGATATCAATTAGTATTTAACAGCGCAAAATGTGCAGCGTTTAACAGCACAGTTGGAACTTAACAGACAGTTTTCCTACAGAAACGGCGCCAATTTTGAAGTCACCAATTATGTTACAATTAAATTGCTTAAGGGTGCGTTTAGACACGAGGCAGTGGCAGTTGATGAATTATTTTTAAGACAGTTTCTATTGGCACGTTAAAGAAGACAACGCCGCCATCAAACCATTATTGAGACATATAAAAGTGATTATTTGGTTTCGATTGTTCATGCTGTAATTAAACAGCGCAGAGAACGTAGATTCAAGACTAGACCAAGAAGTGATCACTACTGGACATAATTTAAAGAACCACGGTATGGGCAGCTTTATTTTGAAGCGTTGCGAATGACGAAAGAATCGTTTCATAAATTGTGTTCTTTTTTAAGAAATCTGGTATTTATACACGTATCACAAGTAATTCCACCATTCACTACGACAATAAATAATGTGAACACACCCCAAATGCTGGTCGGAGATCCAGCATATCCTTTGCTACCGTCGCTTTTAAAGCCATATACTGGTTACCTTACACGCAGTGAGGAATCATTTGATTGCAGTTTGAGCTCTGTTCGCGTGGGTGTTGAAAATGCATTCGGTATACTAAAGGGCAGGTGGCGATGTCTTTCAAAACGCTCAGATATTTGCACTGCTATGGTTCCAAAAGTCGTAACAGCTTGCTCAATTCTGCACAACTTTTGTGAAAAACAAAAGGAAGACAAAGGTGGAACGAATCCGATGAAACCCAAAATCTACGTCCGCAACCGAACGATATTATGTGCACCAGAGTTATTCCTGGGAACGGTTTCGATCCAAAACAAATAAAAGACAATATTAAAAACTTTTTGGCAAATAATTTAGCTCTGCGCGGAATGAGAACTACTTAAGTTTCCGTATGAATTTAACAATACTAATATACATATTTATATATAAATAATACTAAATGAATATAAAATAAACACTTAATTTCTCTATAATTCAAAATGTTATTCAATGACGTGCAGTCACAGGGACTTTTACAGCAGTTTCATATAAATGTGTAATGTGATTAGATTCAAATTATATAACGAGAGAATATATTAAATGGTTTTATTCTTATTTTTGAAGCAGTTCAAGTAGCATTTGCTTGGTCTCCTTTCGGTCCTCTGCTATCATTTCTTTTCCGTAATAGACGTAAATAATCAGCATGTAGGGATCGTTGCTCAGCTAAAAACGAGGAATTCTCCTCCTTCAGTAACTTAAGTGTAGACTGGTGAGATTCTTTTATATCGTCAGCTAATTCAAGGGTGACACGACTATAAAACACACAGTCATTTCACCCAACAACACAATTCAACAATCTGTCAATTCAACACAAACAAACTCAACACAAGACAAAGTCTTCACCAGTGTTGCCAATTTTTTCCGAGAAAAAATCTGTTTTCAGTGGGTCGGAGAGGAAAAAAAAGCTAAATTTTTCGACAAAAAAGTTGAAAAAAAAAAGCGAATGGTTTTCCAGTCTTTAATGTAATTATATATACAAAATATTTTGAATATATCTTCAGAGCGCTGAAGTTCCTCGTCCTCATCCAGTTGTGCCTGTTAGCTTTAGGTAACCTGGAAAGGACCTTATAATCTACGAAGCATTTCGAATGTCGGCGCAACACGTATCTGTAGACACGCTCAGCTTCAGAGTTAGACCATGGCAAGAACAACATCTGATCCGCAAACAGGCTAACTCAAAAAATCTTTGATTCCCTCAAGAGTCATTAAAAACGATTGCTTCACTCCAAAACTTTATAGTTTCCCAATATTCTTTCACAATGGAAAAAAACTTGTGTATTTGGTTGTATAATGTAGTGAACCGAAAATAGATATGCCAATTTTTTTAAGAATCCTGTGATTTTGAGGCAACCTGAAATAATTAAATGTATTTAAACAATGAATTTAATGAAAATCTGAAAATCAGATCAGCAGAAGACGACTTAAAATAATTAAAAAAATAAACTTCAGTTTCAGCTGCTTTATAAGATTAACTAAAAAATTTGTGCAGCACAACTAGATTTCTCCAATACGCTATCCATCTGAAGCATTTAAATCTGCTTCTCAAACCCATATCTATAATATAAATCTTTGACAGCAAAATTCCCCAAATCGTCTACTTGAATTATATTAATATTGGTATTTGGTGGAATACTTATTACTTCATACTTCCGAAGCCAAGCCTTACACTAAGGGTTCTGCAGCCTGATATCACAACATTCTTGTTTCAAATCTTTTGGCATTTTTCGTATATGGCAAGCCTCTGCTTAAAACACTTTGACAAAGGTGAAAAACTATTAATTTGCTCAAAAACAAAAATAAAGCTAAATAGAAGCCGAAATTACATTTGAAAAAGCCAGAATTCCCGCTTCCCGCAGTTTGTAAATTTTTTCCGCAATACGGGCTTAAAAAAAGCCAGATATGACGGGAAAAAAGCTGATTTGGCAACACTAGTCTTCACAAAACAATTTCAACACACGTCAATGCAACAGTAAGTCATTTCACCAAACACAACAATTCAACAAACGTTAATTGAACACAAAACAATTTCAACACGTCAATTCAACACAAAACAAAATAATTAATTTATTATTAAATTTAAATTTGAAATAAATTTATAGACTTGTGTTGACTTTTTTTGGTGAAGACTGTTTTGTGTTGAATTGACGTGTGTTGAATTGACATGTGTTGAATTGACGTGTGTTGAATTGAGGTGTTGAAATCGTTTTGTGTTGAATAGACGTGGAACCTAACGGTGACACTAATGTGATAGTAAATATAATGCAAGTGTGTAGTACCATCAGAGATAGAAGGGGGACACTAGCTGCAGTTAAAAATATTTTTTTTTAATAATCGCGCGATTTTTTACAAAAAAAATTTTGACTGCGGCGCAATTTTCCCACAATCGCAACCTTCATCCCCCGCCGATTTAATAAACCAATTCCCGGTATAATCAACACATAAATTTCAAAAAGTCAATTGAACATACGTCATTTTCACACATTATAAATTAAACACAAACAAATTCATCCTGGGAAAGAAGGGTGACACAAGCGGCAGGCAAAAATTTTACGATATTTACAACGCCTGCATTCGGATGAAAGTTAATCAAGTTGTGAACAAAAGAATGTTATCTCTAATGCTTTCAAATATGCGTGCACTTTCGGAGGATATTAAAGTCAGGTTCGACTGACATTGCCACTTGCAAAATTGAAAATATAATTTTTTTTAAATTGTTTTTTTTCCAGTGTTGAAATTGTACTGTGTTAAAATCGTAGTATGTTGAAATTTGGCGATGTTCAATTGCTTTGGGTTGAAATTGTATATGTGTTATAATTGTGCTGTGTTGAATTGACGTGTGTTGAATTTACGTGTGTTGAATTGACGTTTGTTGAACTGGCGTGTGTTGATTTGACGTGTTGAAATTGTTTTGTATTGAAAAGACGTGGATCCGCATTAAATATTGTAAATACTTTTTACAAATGATTGTATTAAAAGCTTATCTTTCTCGGCCAATTGATTGGCAAGGAGCACATACACGTTCTCATTACGACGCGTTTTGCCATCCAGCTGTTACATGACCTTATTCTCCTTCATCAGTCCAAGAAGTTCCTTTGTCTCCGTTTCAGTTTTTGTTTTCAGTTTTTGTTTTTGACATTTTACCTTCATCTTTCGAAAGCAGTCGATGTAATGACAATAGTAATGCTGCAGGGCTACCACATAGTTGGAAACAAGAAAATCACTGAAAAGAGTGGCAACGCCTATCACACTAATTGCAAATAAGTCTACTAATCAGTAATTGTTTTCGTGACAAATTAAAAGTTAACTCAGCGTTTATACGCAAAAATTTGTTAATTACCAAATTGTTATTTGCAAATAAGACGTGCGTATAAACGTAGTATGTGACTGAACAGTAACTGAACAGTGACTAGGCAGTGACTAAAAAGTAACTTGTTAGTGACTGAACAGTGACTAAGTACTGACTTAACAGTGGGGGAAGAGAAAGCCTCAAATTATTTAGATTTTTTGCTTTTTCAAGATTGACTCAATTATTTTTGCCTTCTTCCAAAGGTTCTTAGACCCCTCAGAAGATAAAAGATCTGTAACGGTGGCTAAACTAAAACCACGAACAGGACAGGACAGAGAGGGACTAAAAAACTTGGTCAACTATGAACCAAGTCATTAACGAGCATATCAACACCATTTAACACAATCTAGGATTTCAGTCAGCAAACTTGTTGCTCCTGCTTCAGCCTCACCTGTAAAAACCCGTTTTTCTTGTAAATTTTCAGATCCTGCATATTTAAATCCACAAGTACCCAAGCAGGGCACAGGAACACGAAGACCCTCATAAATAAGACCTAAAAGTATTTTGAAAGGCAGAGTCCTCCACTGGCATGGACACGGACAAGATGCTGTTGCGGCCGCGCAATCAAATTCAGACATTTGAGGACTCTGTGTGAACGGCGGCTTAAGTGTCGTAAAGTCCTTTTGCGTGCACCGGGAGCGGCGGTTTTTATGATTTATGCAACTATCGCCTGCAGCCAACGAGGATGAGGACCAAGACCCATTGCCGAAATCCTTGAGAGCGCCGCTTCAGGCGCGTAAATTTGTGTGTGTGTTTTTTTTTTTGCTGAAATGTCTCCGACATAGGCGGAGTGTGAGGGTGGGGGCGTTCGAAATTGTGCAATTTTTATGGTCGAGCAAGGGAGCGGTGGGGCGAGGGGGGCATTCATGAATAAAAGATTTCCAAGTACGCCACGGCTCCTCAATTTATTATGCTTTTGGCCTTGCCGACTGCAAATAATAAGCAGCAAGTGCACAGCCACGCCCCCGCCCAGCACCTAGACTGTTGGCTGTTGTGCTGCTCCACGCCCACACAATTGTCGAGGACAAGCAGCAGCAGCAGCCGCCGCCAAGGCGTCCCGGAAAATTAGCAAAGCAAACGGTTTGCTGCAGTTTACTTGCCATTTAAGCGCCGCACTCGACGGCAACTGCAGCTGTGTTTGCCAGTGGCAACAGAGGAGAGGCACTGGCTGAGGTTACATTCATGACAACAACAAACATCTTATTGTTGTTCTTTCTATTTAGTTGTTGTTTGTCATTCGCGACGATCGTCGACAAAATATTTATTTACCCACACACTTTAGCAGACACCTGGCAGGGATAAGTAGGCAGACATTTTTGTAGACAAAAACAGGAGACTTCAATTTGCGGTTTTGCAGAAAAAATGTTTGATCATTTTATAATCATTTTCAAAAATAGGAAAATGGAAATAGAGTTTTTTTTTTAAATAGATTTTTCAGGTTTCATTTATCGGACAGGTCCCGGATTGATATTGATTGATTTAATAATATTAAATAATTGTTGCTATATTTGATATATAACTCCTTTTCAGAGTTTACCACAATGATTCAGCTACTAAGAAAATACCTACAAATATACATCCAAAACATAACTTAAATTAAGCTGCTTTCCAAGAGTTAAAAATATACTAATTATTGAAGTTATTCGGCAAAGCGCCTTTCACATACAGCTCAAAATTAATTGTCAAAACTAAGAGCATTTTTGGCTCTTATTTATCGACAGATTTCGAGTAATCTCAAGTTTCCGTCTAATGCATTTTAGAAAAGGACTTCTCACTTAATTTCAAATATCTTAATTATAAAATAACTTATAAATAAGTTTTATTCACCAAATTAAAGATAATAACATTGTTTTTCTCCTCCCCATCGCATATAAGGTTCTGTCCCGCATTATTTGTGAACGCCTAAACCCTAAGATACACTGTTCCTTTGGCTTTAGAACTGGTAAATCCACCACAGACCAGATATTCACATTGCGCCAAATCCTGGAGAAGACCTATGAGAGAAACATCGAAAATCACCATCTTTTTATCGATTACAAAGCCGCTTTCGACAAGCCGATAAGCTCAAGGTTTTTCGAAGCCCTGTCTACTTTAGGTATTCCAGCAAAGTACGTTCGACTTTGCATGATGACGTTGAGAAGCACTCAAAGCTCCGTCAAAATGGAACGATGATAACCGGCGACAACAACATCAGCCTGGAAATTCGAAGAAGAATCACGCTCGCAAACCGATGCTATTACGGGCTAAGTAGGGAGCTCAAGAGCAGAAACCTCAACCGAAGAACAAAAATAGCGCTATATAAGTCGCTTATCATCCCAGTCCTGCAATACGGCGCAGAAGCATGGGCAATATCATCAGCGGATGAGGCGGCGATTGGCGTTTTCGAGCGAAAGATTCTTCGCAGGATTTATGGACCTTTGAAAGTTGGCGAGGACTTTCGCATCCGAAGGAATGACGAACTGTATAAGCTCTATGGGGATACTAGTCTGGTCAAGCGCATAAAGCAACAGCGGCTGCGCTGGCTGGGACATGTTACCCGTATGGATGTTCAAGCTCCAGCAAAAATGGTCTACAAGAGGAATGCGAAAGAACTGGGACAAGGCAAGGTGGGACGACCACCTCTAAGGTGGGACGACCAGGTGCGGAAAGACATTTCTAAGCTTGGCGTGAAAAACTGGTGCCAGCTCGCACGGAGCAGAAGCGACTGGCGGACATTAGTTGCAGCGGCCGAGACCGTCAAACGGTTGTGATGCAAGCATCGGGCCAATAAAGAAGAAGAAGAACATTGTTTTTCATTCATTTATACATAATTTTATTGCCCATTTTGTTGTGTAGATGTTAATTACAAAGACTTGGATCATTTTGTTTCCTTTTGATCGAAAATTTGAAAACCCGTAATTTACGGGTAAAGCCCCATACGGAGTACGACGAAAAATTCGTTTTTTTACAGTATTTCACATAAATAGAAACACTTTCTAACAGCACATGAACATCAAAGCAAAGCTAAGGTGTTTCTAATTATATGAAATACTGTAAAAAAACGAATTTTTCGTCGTACTCCGTATGGGGCTTAACTAAGAAAAAATAAAAAAATAAAATGGTTTTCTCTTAGATGATATATAATACATATATAACAAATAAACAAGTGAGAAAGTCGGTCAAGCCCGACTATAACATACTCTGTACCTGGAGTAGGAGCTGAGCGCAGTGCTGCTGCTGTGTCTCTCTCTATCTCAATCTCTATCTCACTCTCTTTCTCTCGCTCTCTCTCCCTAAGATTGTGCGGTGTTGTTTGTGAAAGGGAGGGTGGCGGGGGGAGCTTGGTTCACTTTTTAGCTTATAACTTGAGAACCGCTTCCGATCTTTATCATTTCTTCAGAAATACAATTTGCTAATTACAAACTATCTCTAGAAGGAACCAATCATCTATCTACAAAACTGTGGAAGATATGACGTTTTTTCCAAATTGCGGGGGCGGGAGGGGCCGTGGCAAAAATTGAAAAATTGCAAGTATAAGAAGCATTTGTCCCATACATGTCAAACCTCTATCTCTTACCATCTCTGAGATCTGTTTGTTCATACGGACGGACGGACAGACGGACATGGCTATATCGACTCGGCTGTTGATGCTGATCAAGAATGTATATACTTTATATGGTCGGAAATTATTCCTTCTCCCTGTTACATACATTTGCACAAACTTAGTATACTCTATGTACCTTTGCTACAGAGTAAAAAAAAATAGAGGCAAGTTAACTTCGACCGGCTCGACCGAAGTATATTTACCTTTGGAGGAGAAGTCAAGGTATTTATATGATATATTAATCCAATTTGGAGAAAATTTTGAAAACAGTAAAGTTTTTCTCATTAGAACTACTTTTTCGACCGATCGTTCCTATGGCAGCTATGTGCTATAGTCGTCCAACTTGGCAGAATTGTGTGGTAGCATATAATATTGATTACTAACAAGTTTGGAAGCGATAGAATTGAAAACAAAAAAGTTTTTCCAACTAAGACGTTTTTTCCAAACTATTTTAGTTGTCTGATTTTTATAACTTTTGGTGGAATTATGTGAAGGCATAGAAAACGTATAATTTTGGTTTCGATAGCTTTAAGACTGACGGAGGAGATAGCATAGAAACAGACGGACATGGCTATATCAACTCAGCTCGTCATGCTGATCAAAAATATATATACTTTATGTGGTCGGAGATGCTTCCTTCTATGCGTTACAAACATCTGAACAATTTCAGTATACCCTCTCCAAGGGTATAATAAAGATCAATAATAAAAAAAAAAAATTCACTTCAAAAATATAAAATGGTTTCCAAAGAAGGATAGTTAACTGTCCAGACCAAATGAATACCCAAAATATCCTGAGTAATATCTAAAACTATCCTTTTTTTCTCAGTGTTTCTGTCTTCAAATTGCAGGCACGTCAAAGGCCAAGAAGCAACTAAATGGAAATACAAACTGTGTATGCAAAATATCGCACATCTATAGTGTCAACTTCAGTTGCGATAGTAAGAAACACTACGACATTTCTTACACTTAAATCAACCCAAGAAAAAGTGTGCACACTTAGTCCAAAGAAGTTTTCGTTTTGTAGGATTTCAACAATTACATATAATCCCACATTGCTCTTGTCATCCACTGAGTAAGCTTCACCTACAAGTGTTGCATAAAACATTTGGGAGCACTTTTAAAATACAAACTATTTGCAGTCTGAACAAGCGTAGCAAAACTGGTTAGGATCATTTTTGCAATTTTACTTTCGTTTTTTTTCCGCTCATTTTTTAAAGTAATTTCAAGTAGAATAAATGTAACAGAGAATTCCAATAACAACTTTAATAACGGTATTAATCATATGTTCAAACATATGTACAACCTTCCCAGAGCTTTACATGCTCTCCAAATCTTTTATATTTAGGGAGAATTTCGGTCACTTCATTAACTAGGACACAACCCAAAATCATTAGGCAACGGATGCAACTAATGCTGAACTGGTGAGCTCTTTTACAAATTAAACGAGAGCGTAAGTATACCCGTTACTCATGAAAAAACATGTTTAACAGTGTTCCTGCGTTCCTTAGGGTGACCATCCGAAAAGTATGCAACATTTTTTTTTTTGAGAACCGTTTATCCGATCTTTATTATTTCTTCGGCAAATCGATTAATTTTGCTAATTACTAACGATCTCTAGAAGGTATGCATCGTCTATCTTCAAAACTGTAGGAGATATTACGTTTTTTCAAAATTGCGAAGGCGGGAGGGGGCGTGGGCAAAATTTGAAACAAACTTGATCTGGGTGCAGATAAAAGAAGCATTTGTCCCATACATACCAAACCTCTATCTCTTTCAGAACTCTGTAAAATTGTTTCTTAGTTAAAATAACGGTGCAGTTAACGGTATTTTCAAATTTTCGATGAAAAAGACTACATACGGGGGTGCCACAGAAACCTCTTCCAACCAAATTCCAACCCAATTCCAATTCTTAGGTGCCACAGAATTTCCGTTTGGTTGGTTTCAAACCTCCCGTGTTTTGTAAGGAGATTTAGCAAAATTCACCACCCAAACAATTTTAAAAAGCAAAATAAATTTTGGAAATGTAAACAACATTATTTTCTACGATAGATTGCATCAAACGAATAAATTTTTTAATTAGTTTAAACATTGAAATTAATGTTTCAATAATTATTGGGAAAAACAACCAAAGTCTTTCATGTTAATCAAAACCAACCACTACTGTGGCTCCTCCTATCGTTTGTCGCGAGTTTGTGTCGCCATCTGGTTGGCAGCCAGCGGATTAAGGGCTGGCAAGATATTCTTCATGTTTTGCGCCAACAAATTTTTAAACTTTGCATTTTATTTATGAAGAATTTGACTTTAATTTAAATTATAATTTAAAAATGCATCATAAAACAAATAACACAATCAAAAAATTTAATTTAAACATCAATTTAACCCTTAATTACAAGAAGAAAAATTTTTTGGCCAGAAATTCAGCCCTGTTTTTAGAGATGGAACTTCAATTGGAACAGCTGGTGCTCTAACTACATTTTCTAATATGAAAATGAAATCTCTCGAAGTTCTGTGGCACCGACGGTTTTTTCGAGAGATTTACAAACCAACCGTCGGCAAAATCTCTAGAGATTTCTGTGGCACCCCCGATAGTGAAAAAGCTCACTAGTTCAACAGAAGCTATAAGTATTAATATTCAGCTCAGTGTTGAGACTGGAATACATCCCGAGAGCCTGAAAGATGACCCTGATCGTTATGCTTTACAAGGCCCGGATGATACACAAGATACGTGTCCTCTAAGCCAAAGTACTGCGCTATCAAGAGCGCCCTGGTACATGAGCATGACAAGGCTGAACGGGAACTATATGTCCCAGTGATAGGCGAAAATATTGTTAAACTATTTGAGGACTAAATAGAAAGACTCTGAGGACACCAAAATCCGCCAGCAAGGTAGCAACAGAAGGAAAAAATGTCAGAGCCAGAAGAAGACTTTTAAGAATCTTGATTGAGTTGAATCTTGACAACTTTTAAGACAAAAAATGTTGGCATCTTACACACTTTTGCCAAAAAAACAAACATCCGGCTCGAAGGACCAATAATTTCTGTGAGCAGATTGTAATTTGTACCTACTGAGTTGCTCTGTTTAAAGTTTCTCCCCGAAATGTGTTTGTCTCAGTCAACAGGTATTTAATGCTTTCCACCGGACGCTCCTCTTCAAGTGCGATGTCAGCTGCTGTCCGAGCGTTGTCATTACTGGGTTTTCCAGTGGTGGGGTTCCAGTTGTGTCCAGGAATATGATATTCAACGCTACCAGAGGTAAGGACACTTTACTTTCGACAGAGTGAAACAAACCCGATATTGTACCAATCCCCAAATGTTGTCAGCCAAACATAATTCAGATTTCATAATTCCAACCTAGCGCTGGCAATATCTATAACTTTTGCAATCACTACGGACAAGCAACTTACGGCTCTTGAGTGGTCTTGGCCAATGGTAAACAATGCTCAAGATGGCCAATTCACCAAAACACCTGGCCTCCTTGGCTCCACATCTCTGGAGCCACGCACTTCGCAGCACTTAATTTATGACTTGGCCCGCAATAATTCAAAGTCATAGGCCTCCAGAGACCATTCAGAACACTCGACCACTGGCTCATACGCAGGCGGCATTAGCAACAGCAACACCTCCGCCGCCACAGAGCCGGCAGCATGTTTGTGGCTAAAGAATTTTTAATTAAAATATTAAAGCATCGCCATTGCCCGTAAGGTGTTTTTAATCTTGAAAATTGTTTTAATTGTTATTTAGGATTTGTTGCCGTTGCTTGTGGCGCGATTTATGTGAGCCTAATTAGAACGGACAACAAGAGCGAGAACAACAGTGTCGGAGGTACGTTCATATTTTTTGTTCAAAAGCTGCCTCATAATTACCATATTTTCAAATTACCATTCGCCAAGTGCGTCCGGGGCCATGGCCATGACCACCATTTTCCTTTTGGCCTGGCGGCCATAAAAGCTAATTGTATGCGTGCGAGCTGGAGCCGTTGGCTGTCGACGGTGATTTATATTTAATTGTTGTCATTATGGCAACATCAAAATCGTGTGAAGTAACTGGCGATTTTAAAGTTGCCTGCCCAATTCATTAAACTTAATGCCATCATGAGTGGGTAAATATGTTTTCAAAAGGTTAATTGTCTATGTTGGCCCCAAAGGATCACCCTAATTGATAAGCCATGCAAGAGAACAGGTCCAGACACTCTTAAGCATTTTGCAAAGAGCTTGGGCAGCAACGTTTTGGGTTTGGAACACTTGATGGATACGGCGCATGTCTGGCTTTTAGGTTTGTTTTACTTTACGGCTTTGGTACGAAACATTGTTTCAGTCGTCAACTGATTATGGCGCTAGTTGGTTGGACCCAACTGGACTGTTCCGGTTGACATTATCAGCGATTTTTGGCGTATTTAATTTTAATTTGATTTTCAAAATTTTGGCTTATAGTGCAGTGCAGTTTGAAACATTTTTGTAGCCTTTTAATAAGAATCGAACCATTTTAGTTGACTACATTATTACATAAAGCAAAGAGTCATTTATATGGTCGTAAGGTTTTTGCCAGTGAGTTGAAAACTTAAACAAGTGTGGCGAAGTTTTAGCTCGTTGCTGATTTATATGTATTTACTAACTGTCACAGCAAGCGTTGATACGACCCTTTTAGTATTTTAATCACAAATGGAAGAAGCGAAGCTTACATTATCTTTATGATGATTTAAAATGAAGCTAACTTTGTGATTTTGTGGACCTTTCTATTCGCCCGTATTTCTAATAATCTAAAAGCATCCGAAAATCCACTTGTATTACCCTTTGATCTTTCTCATCTGTTTATTTAACAGCATTCATCAATCAAAACCCAATATCGAATTCATTATAAAATCATTTAAATTTTAAAACACCTAATTTTTACCCGTCTTTTATTTCCGTCTATTTACGCTTCTATTTAACCATCTTTACTACTTTCTCAATTTGTTAGGAGATTTTCGAAATTTTTAGACCGTTCGATGTACATCTTCTATATACCCTTCGACAAAAGCAAAATAAATATACATATTCACGGTAATATAAACTCATTCGATCATTTCGCGGTTTGTAGACCATTTGACTTACACCTCCTATATACCCGTCTATTTACTCGTCTCAATATACATACCACTATTTACCAGTTTTTATGATCTCTAAATTAATTTATGAATTGGGACACCTCCATCTTACCAAATATTTATTTCTAAACATATTATAAGATTTTGAAAATTTTGCAAGTTTTTATACCCTTGGAAAGGGTATATTAAAATTGTCCGGATGTTTGTAACGCAGAGAAGGAAGCATCTCCGACCACATAAAGTATATATATTCTTGATCAGCATGACGAGCTGAGTCGATATAGCCATGTCCGTCTGTCCGTCCGTCTGTCCGTCTGTCCGTCCGTCTGTTTCTATGCTATCTTCTCCGTCAGTTTTAAAGCTATCGTAACCAAACTTTGCACGGCGTCTTTTGGTACAAATACGCTGCACATTTGTCGGAACCGGCCGGATCGGATGACTATAGCATATAGCTGCAATAGGAACGATCGGTTGAAAAACTAGTTTTTGTGAGAAAAACTTTTTTGTTTTCAATGCTATCGCTCCCAACGCTCGTATTTATAAGTTTTTAATGATTTCACATAATTTCAATAAGCCTTGTTGAAATTGGACCACTATATAGTATAGCTGCCATACAAACTGTCAGGCATATATCAAGCTCCAAGGGTATATAAACTTCGGTCGAGCGGAAGTTAGATTCCCCCTATTTTTTATTGCTGTTTTGCTTATCGGGGCGGAAACTGAATCAGTTTAGCCGTTTTTGCGATATAAGTTGTGTAAGACTTATGATTTTATTTGATTTATCTCTATAAATATAACAGAGAGTGTCCTGATTCACTGATTGACTGACTGACTGATTGGCAATCATCGCACAGCCTAAACGGTAAGAGATAGAGGGCTGTAATTTGGACAGGAATTTCTGTTAGTGGTGAAAGTGCGAACTAAGACGGGGTTTTGGAAAATTCCACCCGGAAAAGTCGGAAAAGCGTGGGAAAAGTTTCTATGGGAAAAATGTTATTTTTCATCCGATTGACTTGAAACTTGGTTTGAAAGAATAGAATACGAAAACGTTTGAAATGCGATTTTCCTATGTTGGAAAATTGGTCGGAAAATTTCCGGAAAATTATGTATGAAAAAAAACTATACATCATCCGACTGGCTTGAATCCCGGTTTGTAAGGACAAAATACGAAATAATTTGAATTATAAATTTTCAATGTTGGAAAATCCGCTCCCAGGCGTGAAAATTCCCGAAAAATTCCGCATGCAATATAGCTATTTTTCGTCCGATTGACTTGAAACTCGGTTTGTAAGGTCAATATGAGAATTCATTTGTGTTTTCATTTTCTGATGTTGGAAATACCGCCTTGATGCCCACTGGGAAGTGGTTGGGAAGTGGATGGGATGTGGGTGGGATGTGGCGGGAAGTGGGAATGTTGTGTTTGGGATGTGGGTGGGTAGATGGGAAGTGGGCGGGATGTGGGTGGGAAGTGGGAGAGACGTGGGTGATATGCGGGTGGAAAAGTTTGGAAAGTTTGTGGCATGTAGATGGGAAGTGGGTGGGATGTAGGTGGGAAGTGGGCGGGAAGTGCGTGGGATGTGGGCGGGAAATCGGCGGGAAGTTGGTGGGATGTGGGTGGAATGTGGCGGTAAGTGGGAGGGATGCGGGTGGGATGTCGAAGGGATGTGGGTGGGATGTAAATGGGAAGTGTGTGGGATGTGGGCGGGTAGTGGGTGGTTAGTGGGTATGTCTTGGTTCTATACTGTTGAAGGCGCAGCGAAGCGCGACGGGTTATTTGCTAGTAGAGATATATTCTTGATCAGCATAAACCGCCGAGTCGATATAGCCATGTCCGTTTGTCAGTCTGTCCGTCCGTCCGTCTGTCTGTATGTCCGTTCGTTATTGAACATATATCTCAGAGATGGTAAGAGATAGAGGTTTGACATGTATGGGACAAATGCTTCTTATGCTTGCAGGCAGATCAATTTTATTTTTAATTTTTGCCACGCCCCCTCCCGCCCCCGCAATTTTGAAAAAAACGTTATATCTCCTACAGTTTTGAAGATAGACGATTTGTGCCTTCTGGAGATAGTTAGTAATTAGCAAAATGTATCGATTTGGCTGATCGATTAAGATCGGATGAGCGGTTCTCAAGTTATGAGCAAATAAGTAAACATCCCTCTCCCCCACCAATTCCCTCCCTTAAAGAGAGAGAGCATTGCATTCAGCTTCTACTCAAGGTACAGAGTATGTTATAGTCGGGCTTGACCAACTTTCTCACTTGTTTGTACATCAAAAGCGTACAAACGTACGTTCGCGACACGCGGAAATGCCCATATGGGTTTAGATTGTCATAAAGACGGGTAAACAGACAATAGATGGCTAAACAGACTTGTAAATATGAGGTGTACCGACTTTTTCACTTGACTTACTGACCGTGTATTCTTGAATCTTAGAGTTTTTGTGTAATTTAGTCTTAAATGAGGTATTAAAAAAGAGTCCCAAAGATAGAATCTATTCATAATATATCATTTTAATTTCTGGACATTGTGTTATTTTCCTTGTCTCTCAATTCGACTAGTGTCGCGAAGCAATTATTTACTATTCCACATCATCAGTTACAGGAAACTTTAACACAAGAGGCCTTCGATATATTTGGCTTCCTGTGTTTTACTACTAAAGCCATCTAATTGCAATGAGGGACATACCCACTTGATGAAACCAAGTCTGCAATTATGTAGTTATCTTCTCTGTTTGATGAAATTGTAAATGCGGATAGTTGATCAGTTTAAGAGAATTGTGAATGATAAACCCATAAATGCAATAAATTATTATTAACATAAAGCCTGCACACTCATTTCTCTGATTAATGCAATTTTACCCATGTCGAGCCTCAACGCTCAATTTACTTTTCACCATTTCATATTATTGACACAAATTAAATAAAGTGTTTTCCCCAGTTTTTGTTGACCAACCACCGCATTCATTTGTATAATTAATTCAATATGGGAAAATTTCTTTTTCTCATTTGTACTTTAAATTGGTTATTCAATTAAATGCATTTCAATGCATAAATTAAGCCCTACGCAGATGCTGAATGACTTTTAGTTTGATTGTACCGGTAAGTAAATGAAGCATTGATAAGACGCACCTAAATAACTGGAGAAGTGGGACGTCTTATTTCCCCACATCTTTGGGAAGACGAAACAAATTACTTAGCATTGTTTACTAGCAAAAATATTCCTTCCCTCATTTATGTTTTTCTTATTTTGTTGTAGACAATGGAAACCCCAGAATAAAATACGGCTTCGTCATTTGCAAATTCGACAGTTTTTCTTCGAGCGTAAAGATACGCACTCTCATACCACCCCAACTCCCACGCACTCCCATTTCCCGTTGTTAGGCATTACAAAATGGCGGCAGCCCAGGCCAAATATCTAAAATTGAGTTTCTTACATAAATATGATTTGCCCAGAAGCGGGGGTAGTAAAAGTAGCTCATTAAACGATGACAACAGCAAATATGCCATGCTCTAAGCCAAAACATCTTCAACATATTGGAGAAGTGAAATCGTAGACGCTGCCACACCTATCCTTCACATCACATGGAGTGAGTACGTGGCTTGGGCATTAATTACACACGAACGTACATAGATTTTGTGGTAGGTGGCGGCTGCTTAAGAGCCTCAGAGCGAACACAATTATTTAAGTTGATTGGGCGGGAGCAGCAAATGTAAAAAGTTGCCACTCAAGAGTTCACCAAATTCGCATAAATTCCATGCGTGGCAGTCGTGAACTTTTTAATGTATTTTAAAACACTTTCCACTAAACATTTTCTGCAAACTGCGTCCAAGTCGGAGTCGTCGACGGCGAGCGCTAGGATGCCAAGTTGACTTCCGGTGCGCGCGGCAAAGTTTCTCGGCAGGAGCTGCTCCTGCTACGAAAATTCCATGGAGGCTGAAATCAAGTATTTCATTTTGGATTCAACTGCTGTCCGAGCATTGCAATGCTAGCAGCCGCACCAAATACTTGCACAATAACAAAATGGGGCAAATGACACACATACACACACGACTTTCAGAGAACGAAGTTGGGAATACCCTTTGGCTTAGAGGAATTTCCAGAATATGCTATAGTTAATTTATTTTTACAAGTGCTGACTTTTGAAATCCACAATTTCATTTGGTCATTTTATTTACTAAAACAAAGTGGTAGGAATATAGACTCTTCAGTACTTTGTCATTCGAAAGTACTGCACAGAGGAAAAAATTCCAGATGTAAGGGTACAAAGTTCCCACTTTAAGAACAATTTTTCTTTGATCAAATGGAACTTTCTTCATTTCAATAACATTTAGAACTTTTGTCCTCAACAAATTCGAGAATTTTATGAATACTGCATAAATACGTATACCGAAACAACGAAGGAAAAAAATACAGAAATTTTAAAAATAAATGAATTTATTGGAACTACAAAATATATAAACTTTGGTAAATAAGGTAAATCACAGTTGAATTTAACCAACTTTCTTTGTACGAAAAATACAAAGGGTGAAGAATGATCCATTAAGAAGTTGATTTTTAAATAACACAAAAAATGGAATTGCTTAGTGGAATCTTTATGATGGTCTGAAAGAACTATCTCTGACGTTTACGTCTTAAAGATAATTGCTTTCAAATGTTGACCGTCCAATCTGATGGTCCAATTTCGGGTCAATTTTTTTACTGCGCGAGTAATGTTGGCTTCCAAGTCTAAAATCGTAGTTGGCTTATCGCCGATTTCGACCATTGTTTCGTGGGCTGTCTGTGCCGTAGCACCGTCTTTAATTTCAGATAACAAAAAGTCATTTATCATGATGCGTTCACCGTTAACGGTTATGTTCCTGAGTTTTAAACACAAACGGACCATGAACCTCACCAAACAGTGAATTTTTGTGGATGTAACGGTAGTTCGAGATGGTGTTCGGGTTGCTTATCATTCATTAAGTATTCATTAAGCCAGAAATGTGCCTCATCACAGAACAAAATTCGGAGAGAAAGTAGCGGATCTTTATCGAGCTGTTGCAGAACTGCTGTTGAAAGTGGTTGAAATAAGATGACACAATGACACCAGTTAAGCGTGATATCTAAAAAATAATTTGGAAAAAAAAACCTCCTGAATGAATCACCCTGTATAGGATGCGTTCAGAAACAAGGGCTGAGTAGAATACATCGGAATTGTGATAGATTTCTCTAAGCATATATGGAAACAGTCACCTGTGGCAGGTGTTTATACCAGGCCTGCAAACCGGTTAGGAGTTGAACCGCTTCGGAGTCCGAGACTCTGTCTTAGTGGAAGACACACTTATGATTAATTTATACAAAGCATTAACTGAGGGAAGAGAATTTGCCCTATTAATACAGAAAGGAATTACGGCACACACAGACACAACATTGTATTTAGATGGCCTTTGAAAACCTGCTAAAAAAAGCGAAAGCCTGCTGATGATAAGACAGCAAAGTTCTTGATACAGCTGTAGTCGACCATCCTCCTTTTTGGTGTCTTGTTTTACAAGTTATGAACAAACCTAAATTAAAACATATGGACTGAATGGTTGCGAGTCGACTCCGCTTCTTTTAGAATTAGTTGTTACCGCTAGGAATTGAGCAGCGTAAATTTGATCTACCCATGATTTATTGTCCTGGAACCTGCTATAACGTTCGATGATATTATATATCCAAGCCTCTAAACTTTAGTTAGTTTTAATTTATGTTTATGTTTTTTGAACAAAGTTAATCCTGAATCCCGGTTTGAACCCGAACCTAGGTTCAGGGACTTTCTGAACCCGTTCCGTGAACCCGAAATTAAAAATATTCGCGGGTTCGAACCCTGGAGTGAACCCCTGTCGATTTGTATGAGGTTTGCAGCCCTGGTTTTAAAGCAGTGTTCGGCAAAACACACATGCTTATTTTGCCTTTGAATGTGTGCGTTCAGACACGCGAGAGCGCTCTCAGTTAGCACATGTTTGTTAGTGCAAATGAGAGCAGTGTACGCTCGTATAGTGTCTGTGTATCGACGCCGCTGCTACAGAGGATGGACGTCGCTACTTGTATACACAGTATACTGAACGGTGCCGGACACTGTTTTAAAGTGTACGGAAGCAGCTGACAGCTTAAAATATGTAGCGTTTTAAGCAATTTAAACCTTAAACTTATTATGTTCCGTGGAACAAAAGTATGTTGGCTTGACGTGGATTGACATAACTATGAACACTATATTATTCGACGATATTAATCTCTTTCTTATTTGACTTTGTCCAGAAAACATAGATCTGAGTCGCGTTGAAATGCTTGAGTTTTGCTTGAAAATGGCCGCTGAACCACTAAGTACTGCAAAAAGTAGCAGGAAACTCTCAAAAATCCAGGAAATCCATTTCTTTGACTATGTTAATGTTTATTTAAAACAGGGCTCAATACTGGAACCGAAATAAAACGATTCAAATCGCGTAACGGAACCGGAACCGATAAAAATTTATTTTTAAAAACCGAATACCGTTTACCGTAATTGTTGAAACCGATAGTACCGGAACGCAACCGAAACTTCGGTTTTTTAATGTGAAACATCTTTAATTTCGGTACGGACGATTTTAGTAAGAGTAAAATTTGATTTCTGTGTCACGTGTCGCTGACGTCATACATATTTTGTGTTGTTTTGAGTTGTGGAGTTTCTCGGCAAACACACACACGAGAGGATGGGCAGAAAGGGGAAGTGAAGAGGTAGGACAGATGCTGAAGAGGAGCATCTGGGTGGGTTCTGGGAAAGATCTGGGAGTGATCTTGGTGGGATTTGGTGGTATGTGGGACTGATTTAGGTGGAATCTTATCTGGGCGGGATCTGGGTGGAATTTCGGAGCGATATGGGTGGGATCTGTGTGGGATTTAGATGAGGATCTGGGTGGGAGCTGGTCGAGATCTGGCAGAGTTCTGGGTGGGATCTGGGTGGGATCTTGATAAGGATCTGGGTGGGAGCTGGGCGAGATCTGGGTGAGTTCTGGGTAGGATCTTGGGATCTAGAAGGGATCTGGGTGGGATCTTGGGATCTAGAAGAGACCTGGGTGGGATCTTGGCGGTATCTGGAAGGGATCTGAAACGGTTCTGAAAGGGATCTGGGTGGGATCTGGATGGAGTCTGGAAGGGATCTGAGCATTATCAGGAAGAGATTTGGAAGGGATCTTGGCGGGATCTGGGCGGCATCTGGAAGGGATCTGGATGGAATCTGAAAGCGATCTGGGTGGGATGTGGGCGGGATCTGCAAGGGATCTGGATGGGATCTGGAAGGGATCTGGGTTGCATCCGGGGTGGGATCTGGGAGGGATATAAGTGGGATCTTAGATCTCACCGTGGTGGTATCTTGGGGGTGAAACATCATCATTTATCTATGGATTACCACAATAAACTTCCTGAAAAAATGAAAGAACACAGCAGCAAGTGATCTTGTATCTAGTATTTCTACTCCATGTTATTCTTCTTCTTTAAAAAAAGTGCCCTTGCTGATTTATATACCATTGAGAGAGCTTGTGATTTGAAATCGAATGACGAATCTTATACTCGAAAATATTTTATTTATTTTATTTTTATTTCTCTCCACTCTTTTGTCTTAAATGTTTTAGTAACTAAAATCTGGTTGCATCAGCATGTAAATAGAAATTCGTCACAAAGGCATATTACCAGGCCAAAATACTCTGCTTTCGTGAATTGTAAACCCCACAACATCAACGTGGCAATAACAATGTCGAGTAGAAAAACTTCTTGTTCCTCCTCCCCATCATCTGTGTCCATTGCCAGTTGCCAACTCTGGTGAGTTTCGAGCAAGTTTTGCGCTACAAAATATATAAACTCCATTTTTACTTTTACCCCGATGGGGGCGGCAGTGTGTCAATGTTTGCTTTACTGGCCAGTTGCAAAGTTTTCCATTTTGAAGCCGTGTTGTCAGGCGGCTTTCAAACCCTTGCGGCCGGCAGAAATTTTAATTAATTATAGGCGCAAAGTGCAAGAATCGCATAATAAAGTTGTCAATGTTAATAATTAAATAAGACACTGGGGAAACATTTTCTTCAATTAATAATGCTGTCAATATTTGTCCGTCTATCAGAGTGTGTGTCTGTGTGTTTGCATGTCTTGTCCAACCAAATGTCAAGCAGCTAAGTGGCTTAGTTGCATTTGGCTAAAAGTGTAATTGCATTAATTTGTTGCCAAATAGTTTGACCAACTGTTGGAAACGACAACTGACCTTTGACTGGCGACACCCTGTATACGGAGCAATGGAATAATTAAAATATTTCCAAAATATACCAAAATGCTGGGCAAACAACACACACACACAGATCCAAACTCAAGACGAGAGCAAAAGTTTTTACATTTGAAATGCAGCAAAAGATTTGTTTAGTTTTTGTTAGAAATGTGGCCAAATATTTGCAGTGGCCAAGAGATTTGCTGTTTGCTGCATTTAAATGCAGAAGTATGAAATCCTAAACAGGCATTTTTGTTGTCCAATTTGGAATTTGCTTTTAATTGTTTTTAATTAAGTGAAATTTATTGTGCAAATAGCTGACTTAAATTACGTCTTAGATTTAGTTTTACCAACTTTCCAGTGTATGTCCTTGACTAAGCTCTACACGTATAGTACGCTAATTGATTTGGTCTATAGATTTTGGCCAAGCAGCACGACTGAGCACAATTAGTTGATGGCGACTATAAAACCCTGATGCCTTCAAATAGAAAGCGCACAAAAGTCAACATGCTGACCGACATTTTTCTCAAACTGCAGTACAACTACTTTCGCCTGTTGGCTTTGAAATGCTATCAAATGGCAGCCGCAAAAAACAGAATCTGAACAAAATTTTGTGGAGCATTGTGGTGGCGGCCACATTTCTACCGCTAACCCTCGCCTTTGGCCTGCACAACATTCACAATTTGGACAGGCTATTCCATGCGCTTTGCTCGACGTTGGTTGATCTCTTGGCACTTTTCAAGATTGGTTTTATCCTGTTTTTGTATGAGGATTTTCCGAGATTGATTCAAAGATTTTACCTGCTCAGAGTACAGTATGCAGAAATTGAGCTACACAAAATAGTGGGTTGAAAACCCCGGTCGAAACGTGTAGAAATTCTACATTTCTGTGTAGCTTTTGAATTTTTTTCTGTGTACTTTAAATTCCTTAAATTACGGTGTTTTCAAAATTATGGAGACTTTTACAGTTTAAACGAAATTAATTTTTGAAATTATAAACAAATAAAAATATTCCCTTAAAGAAAGCTTTGCCACGCAGTCAGTACTTAAGTTTTTTGATTGATACTCGTCTTTTTAAATCGGACGACTATATCATATAACGTGACAGAGACGCTTGCTTTAGCAAGAAGTGGTGTGTTTCGGTGGCACAAGGCCATTTTGGAGGGAAACGATGCTCATTGTCTTTTTTGACATCAAAGGCATCGTCCACCATAAATTTGTTCCTCCTGGACAAACCGTCAACGCCAAGTTGTAAGTAAGAGACACAAACGAAGGGTCAATCGAGACCGCAAGATATTGCAGCCGACAGGATGTTACTCCACGACAACGCCCCGGCTCACACCGCCGTTCTTGTGAACTGCTACCAGACCAAGGCCGGCATCCCAACGCTTCCGCAGCCGCCCTACAGCCCAGATGTGGCCGCCCCGGACCTTTTTTTGTTTTCTCGCCTTAAAAGGCCGATAAAAGCAAGCATTTTGAAACGACAGAGGTGATCCAATCAGCATGCACCTTCGGCACTCAAGGCTATTCCGGAGAATGCCTTCCGTGACGCCTTTAATGCTTGGAAATAGCGCTGCATCGACGCAGAAGGAGCCTATTTTGAAAGTTTTTAAAGAGTTGTAACGATTGATTCAATAAATTTTTATGCTCTGTGCCAAAGGTACAGTGTGCAAAAGTATGTAACAGGGAGAAGGAATCATATGGCAATCATTGTAAGCTAGAACCCCAATGCTCTGGAGACCCAGTCCGCTGATCAATTCCGGACAATTATAATACACCATCTCCAAAGGAATAAAAACAATAATGTTTTTCTAACTGTTTCGATCGATTCTTCTTCTTCTTCGACGGTCTGGGCCTCTGCGATTAACGCTCTCCATTCGCTTCTGTTCTGTGCGAGCTGCCACCAGTTGGTCACACCAAGCTTGGCAATGTCTTCCCGCACCTGGTCTTCCCATCTTAGTGGTGGTCTTCCGTTCTTGCCGCCTCCATAGTCGATTCGATTTATACGCCTTTTTTGCTGGAGCTTCTTCCTTCATCCTGGCGACATGTCCTTGCCAGCGCACCCGCTGCTGCTTTATGCGCTTGACCAGTCTGGTGTCCCCATAGAGCTTATACAGTTCGTCGTTTCTTCGAATGCGGAAATCATCGCCGACTTTTAATGGTCCATAAATCCTCCGGAGAATTTTTCGCTCAAACACGCCAATCGACGCTTCATCCGCTGCTGTCATTGTCCATTATTCTGCGCCATATTGCAGGACCGGGATGATAAGCGACTTGTAAAGTGCTATTTTTGTTCTTCGCTTGAGGTCTTTGCTCTTGAACTCCCTACTTAGCCCATAGTAGCATCGGTTCGCAAGAGTGATTCTTCGTCGGATTTCCAGACTGATGTTGTTCTTGCTGGTTATCATCGAAATCCTCTACAACATTAAAGTTGTACCCCTCCATTGTAACAGATTGCCCAAGTCGCAATGACTTTTTGTCCGCGGATACTAGGTACTTTGTCTTGTCCTCATTTACCACTAAACCCATTAATCTAGACTCCTTCTCAATCTCTGACCTGGATCCGCCTTGGCATGTCGGCACTTGCGCAGTATATCTTCCATCAGTAGATTAAAGAAGTCACACGATAAGGTATCGCCCTGCCTAAAACCTCTTTTGGTATCAAATGTTTCGAAGAGGTTCTTTCCTATTTTGACGGAGCTTTGCGTACTTCTCAACGTCATCATGCAAAGTCGGACGTACTTTGCTGGAATCCCTAAAGTAGACAGGGCTTTAAAGAAGCTCGACCTCATCGGTGTGTCGAAGGCTGATTTATAATCAACAAAAAGATGGTGTGTTTGGTTGCCTCTTTCAGGATTTGTCGTAGTGTGAAAATCTGGTCTGTGGTGGATTTACCAGGTCTAAAGCCACACTGATAAGGTCCAATCAGTGTATCAATAAACGGCTTTAGGCGTTCACAAATAAATGTCGCAAACTGCAGGGTCTCCTTTTTTAAAGATTGGACAGAGAACACTTTAATTCCAATCATCGGGCATGCTTTCGTCAACCCATATACGGCAGAAGTTGGTGCATGCACCTTACCAATTCTTCGCCTCCAGCCTTGAACAATTCAGCGGGCAGCTCATCAGCGCTTGGCGACTTGTTGTTCTTTAGCCTTCGTATGGCTAAACAGACTTCCTGTTGGGTCGGCGGGTTTATCTCTATGTTGTCGATTGGTAGCATCGTTACTTCTCTAATGGCGGCATCCTGTTCGTCATCGCCTCCCAGTAGGTTGAAGAAGTAACTTCTCCATTTGTTAAGCGTCACTTGCGGAACTGTGACCAGATTCCCCTGTTCGTCTTTGCATTGTTCGATTCTGGGCTTGAAACCTTCTGTTAATTGCTTAATCTTTTGGTAAAATTTTCGAGTCTCACTCATGCCGAATAACATTTCGACTTCCTCGCGCAAGCGCCTTTCCTGCTCATTCTTTTTTCTTCTAAATAGGCGCTTCTCCTCTTTCATTTTCTTTTGGTAAACAATTTTATCAGCATCCGCTTTCGTCTGCAAAAATGTTTCGATCGATTGAATGTTGAACATTTGATACTCAACCATTATGCGCACTCGTTCAAATTCATTAAAGTGAGTGTCAAAACTCATTCAATTCATTTTCAGTTGGAAGGCTTAATGAGTTGCTTTGATTGCATTCATGCATCTGATTTGTCTACAATATCTGGTCGCATCATTGCAATTGTGTGTTCTATGCCATCAATTTGAAGCAGCCTGAAATGTTATTCCATGCCGGATTCGGTATCTCCATAGATTTCCATTTATTGTTATGGTGGAGAGTGCGTGAAATCGGAGAGTAGGCGATTTGAATGGGCCATGTACGAAAGCAATTGGCCAGAGGTGAGTAACACCAGCATATGACGTTCACAGCACATTTTCATGATGCCGCCTCAGCGTGGCTGTCATTTTGATGACTATCGGCAATCCTCTTGTGTGGATTCTGATACGCTGATACGCTCCGTATCGTAATGAGAATTTCGATGAAGTTATTAACTATTAACAGCTTAAATTTCAGCGCACTTTAACAACAATAAAAGGTCAATATTTAAAGTCAACGCTGCTTCAGTAAATGCCACTTGCATGATTGGCGCAGGTTGTTCCGAATGAACATTGAGTTTACATATACACAATATTTGTTCTTTTTCCCTTGTTCAACATTGTGGTTGTCTGCACGTGCCCGGTCAACGATTATGTATAAAAGTGTGACATGGTCAAAGGATTTCAAGGATTAAACTTTGTAGTGCAGTTAGATATCCAGTGCGTATGTATAGAGTTTTTTAAAGGGTATTTCTACTAAAAACTTTTGAGACTTGTTCTTTAAGAGGGTAAAAGTTTTGACTACGCCAAAATATCCAACTTTGTTTCATCAACTTTATGTGTATAATTTTTCATAGGTACGCCACTGAACTGTTCGTACAAAGACCAACATAACATGTTTGAATGCCAACCTGAACCAATTATTTTACACAAGCTTAAAGCTCCAGGGAAGGCTTTAGTGTTAACGAACGCACAAATTTTGGCGCGCCATTTTTTATTGTTTTCCGGCCACTATAAAAAAAATTCGGGCTTATATACTTACAAATTTAGGTTCCGATGTGATCTAAGTTTATTAATGATAACACAGGTCAACAAAATAAGATTATTTCTAAGTATTCTGAGCATCTTAATCAAATTTTTGGTCTACCCCTGCTGAATACGAGTTGACAAGTCAAAGTCGTTTCTTAGTTTCATTTACCCTAAATATGGCGGAAACGCAAGTTTAATTCTGTTCTTTAAGGTTACATTTTTTTTTTTTGATTGATTGAATTTTTACCAAACTTCTGCTAAAATCGTTTGCGCAAACACTATTTGAACACATTGTGCAAACAAATTTACTTAAAGAGCAAATATTTACTCTTAAAAAATTTGCACAAAATTATCCCCTCCGGAAACACTTTCCGTTAAAGCAAAAATACTATTACTACGGACATTCGAAGTAAAACGGAGTTCTTCAGTTGTGGTCTTTGTTATTTCAAGACCAATGATTCAGCGATTTCGGTGACATGTCGATTAACGGTCACACTGCTATTTTTGGCAAGTGGAAATAGCTCACGGCCGTTGTAAATGTTTCGAATGCCGCATAATATCATTAACGCTTCTTTAGTTATTAGTGGAAAGTAACTGCTGAATTGTAATATCTTAAACTCTTAACCAAAACTTTTGTCTATTTTGGCTATTTATTTGCAACTGTTGCCGAATAAGAACTTGAGAATTACACAAATATCAAATTAACTGTAACAGGGAGAAGGAAGCATGTTCTTTATATATATATGTTCTTGATCAGCATCAACAGCAGAGTCGATTTAGCCATGTCCGTCTGTCCGTCTGTCTGTATGAACGCGTCGATCTCAGAGACTATAAGACGAAACAAATTTTGGCCCCTTCCCCCCACGCTGTGCTGCGAGCGCGTACATATGTGTGTGTGTGTGCGTGCGCGTTTTTGTTTGCTAATATGCGTATGTGTGCGTTTGTGTATGTCTGTTTGTTAATTGTACAGGGTATTAAGAAGTCGGGCTACTCGACTGCAACGATCTTACTTGTTCTGATATGAAATGTCAGTCTGAAAGTTGGCAATGGTTTTTTATACCCGTTACTCGTAGAGTAAAAAGGGTATACTAAAGTCGTGCAAATGTATGTAACAGGCAGAAGGAATCATTTCCGACCATATAGAGTATATATATTCTTGATCGGCATCAACAGCCGAGTCGATATAGACATGTCCGTCTGTCCGTCCGTCTGTATGAACACCTAGAACTCAGAGATGGTAAGAGATAGAGGTTTGACATGTATGCTTCTTTTATCTGCACGCAGATCAAGTTTGTACCCAAATTTTGGCCACGCCCCCTCTTTCAAAAAAACGTTATATCTCCTACAGTTTTGAAGATAGACGATTCGTACCTTCTAGACGATTTGCCGAAGAAATGATAAAGATCGGATGAACTGTTTTCAAGTTATGAGCAAAAATGTAAATCGCCCTCCCCACACCCTCCCACCCTTTCACAACTAACACCGCACAATCTTAGAGAGAGATAGGGAGACAGAGAGAGAGAAGGACAGAGAGAGAGAGAGATGAGCGCAGCACCAGCATTGCGTTCAGCTTCAACTCCAGGTACAGAGTATGTTATTGTTGTAGAGTAGTTATGTTATAAAAGATTCTATATTTTTGGAAATTATTGTTGTACTGTTTTACTTCTTTTGAAATATTACCATTGCAGAGAGCTTGTGATTTTGCAATTTAGCCCTTAAATTTAGCATGATGTGTTACATCCATGCCTCGTGAGTGTTACCGACATTTGCACCCTTTTTTTAGATAACGCAGAGTTCGCGTTTATTGGCCATCTGCAAGCCCTGTTTTCAATCTTCTTAAAGTACTGTAATTGTAAGTAAGTGTACCTGTTGCTTTAAAAAATTAGAGAAAAGTCCAAAATTTTCGTACTTAAATCAAGAATTTTTAGTTTAAAACTGAGCCAGAAAACTCTTGATTTAAGTACGAAAATACTTGATTGAAGAGCGGTTTTTAAAATCTTTAAATTGATTTAAAGAACGTTTGGGATATGTTAAGCACGATTCGGGATTTTTTTAAGAACTTTTAGAGCTCAAAATAAGCACACACAGAGAAAAAGTAGAGAATTTCACTCTTGAATCAAAGGCATTCGTTCTCAAAAGTACGCTAACAATGTTGTTTAGTCTTTCCCCTCTCGCCTAGCCTCTAAGACAGAGTTCCCCAGCGATAGCCCCGGAAGCACGAACTTACTTGCCGAAGTCATACTTCATTGTGTGTTAGAGAGAGACACAGTCATGTTTTAGCGCTCTCTTCTTGGGGAACCCTGCTCTAAGAACCAATTTGAGAACGAATTTATCTCGATTCCATAAGAAATTTTCTTAAAATTCTATTTTTGAGTTTTTAACAGTCATTTTCGAATTGAAATACGCGAACCTTTTTCAAAAACTCTAGACCGAAACAGGATAAAATCAAGAGCGTTTTTTTAAGACCGAATCGTTCTGCTTTTTTTTGAGTGCACATAGAAAGATTTGTCTCTACATCCATCAATTGATGGGCCATAATAACGGATTTCGGCATGCCTGCCGCTTCTAACTGCTAACGGCATGGATCACTTTTGGTTCCAAAAAGACAGCGACAAATATCGCTTCATTGCGACCAATTTAAAAATTGGTGACTTTCCCTCCACTTAACAAATCCTGACTTCTATCAATGAGGTAGTTTAAAGTTCAAAGTTTATGTCAAAAAGCCACTGACCCTGATATGAAATTCTCGTACTGAGTATTGAATACTGAGTATCGAGTATTGAGTATCACATAGTGAGCATCGAGTACTGAGTATCATGCGTCCCAAGACACTGATCTTTTTTGTATTAGTAGAACCAAAGAGACAATTCGTCATTAAAAGCAGGCCATCAAATTCCCTTCTTAATTTAAAATCGCACAAGCCAAGAATCTGAGAGAAGCTCAAGCTGCTTAAGACAAATATTCTTAAAAGTCTTCTTTGTCGAAAAATAACATCTTTTATTAGAAAAGTCCATAACTTATGAAACTACCCTCGTATGAGTGTATAGAATTAACTTTTTCATTAAATTTCATTTGATTACTTAAATAGATTGCCTCGTTGCAATATGCCAACGAGTGTGTAATTGCTGTGGTTAGTCCCCAAAGACGCCAACTTAGCGCGCCAGGCGCTCGCACACACATCACTTCGCTATGAGTCGTCCTGGCCAAGAACTCATGCAGGCAGCGAGCAAGCAAACAGACGAACAAAATCAAAGACAGTCAACACTTTTCTGAACGGCAACTGGCGAAAGTGGCGAAAAATACACCCCGGGGGCATTGGACTATCAGTGTTTGTGTCTGCAGTGTCGCATTTGCTCTTTGTGTGTCTGTGGCATGTTGTGGCCCATTGAGGCAAATAGTTTTGGTTTAGTCCAATAATGATGCCATTGCAACAGAGCTGCCCTATGGCTGTGTGTGTGTGTGTATTGGTCCACTTTCATTCAATTGATGCTCGTCGAGTTGAAATGCCATAATAAATTCAATTGTGTCACAGAGGCCCCCCAGGCGCCTGTCACTTTTGTGTGGGCCCAGAACAGTTCCGGTCCCGCCCAGCTCGGCCCTTGGCCCTTTTTCTTACAAATCGTATATTATTTGGGTTCCTAACATTGTCATAACATCGTTTGCTCCCTTTCACTTTACTCTGTTTCTTTGTTTCTTTGTCGTTTAACGTAAAAATGTCCTTTTTAATTTGGCAATTAATTCAATCAATCGGCTGCACATCCGGCGGGGCCATTCGGTCTGGGCGTTTTAATGTCGCTAATTTATGTGGTCAATTGTTTTAGTTTTAACGAGCATTCTGTCCATTTTTATTGAAAAATGGCCGCGTTTCAAGCTCGATTGAAGCATTTCCGACTAGAGGCGGGGCAACTAAATTGGAAGAGAGAGAAATTCGGAGGAATTTGCCCAATTATTTACTTTGGGGTTCCTGCTTTTTGTTTAAAATTGCTGATGCTAATCGTTGTGATTTTTAACCGCGTTTTAAGGCGGAAATTATTATCATGTTTTAATACTCTTATAGAGGGTATGTTTGTAACTCGTAAAAGGAAGCATCTCTGATCACATACAGTATTTATATTCTTGATCAGCATGACGAGCTAAGTTGATTGAGCCCTGTCCGTCTGTTTCTATGCTATCATCTCCTTCAGTTACAAAGCTAAATACATTTTTGGGTTCAAATCGGATGACTATAGCATATAGCTGTCATAGGAATGGAAGCGTCTTTATACTTTCTAGATATGTATATCATCTCCACACATTTTTTTGGAATTTGGTCAAAATCTGATAAATGGGGTTTTTGGCGGTTCCAGTTCTCAAATCACAGTTCTTAAATGTTAGAGCAGCAGCAACAGATCAACAGTTGCATGAAATAAATTAATTTACGCGTGTCAAAAGGCCGCAACTGCGTTCTTCTCAATCAAAAGTGGAATGAGCTTTCCGAAGTCAACAACAACAACTGGAGTAGAGACAATCGCGCCGGACAAATGCTAACACACGCAGAACAATTGACCGACAACGACAAGTACATCGAGCATTTACATCTGCTTCGTTCCTTTGTCTCGCACTCGAGTGTGAGCCAGACATTGATCACACTGTGCAACAGTCAAAAAAACTACCAAGCTACACTATGCGGAATCGATAGTAAATCCCTATCAACGTTTGGCTATATTGGTAGCACCCTCAAAGTTTTAGAAATTGGGTGTGATAACAAAAAAAAAGGTGTCATCAGATTTGGGCATACAGCTCATTGAGTTTTAGTTATAGCTGCAAACTGTCTTCGGCAAAGTTGTAGACAGTCCGCAGAACAAATTTTTTTTACAAAGATTTTCAAAAAATTTTGATTTACGGGAGTTTTTCTTAAAAAACTTTTTTGAAAAATCGTATTTTTTTACTTTTTCGGGTATAACTTTTAAAAAATCCAAATTTTTGGCACACATTCTTTTTGAATAATCGAGCTTTTGAAATAACAAACAATTCTTCTGAACATTGTTTTACAGTCTGAACACTTCCACATCCTCTAAATCGGCCCCAAAAGTGTGTATATCCAATAAAAATCATTTTTTTGTTATCATTCTTCATTATGTTCTCAAAATTTTTAGCAAAATTTTTTTTAAAGCTTTTAGAGCAAAACACTACGCGTTTTACTTGTTGTATGAATTGTAATGAATGTATCCATGAATAAAGAAAACAAATTTTTTGGACGGATTCTTGAAAATTCTCCAATTTATCAGCAAAAATGTTGCCAATTTAATACTGTATAAAATATTTTAACAAGCTAATACATTTTTTAATAATTAATAATAAAATAAAATAAATTAAAATAAAATAATTTAAAACAAAATAATAATAATAAATAATAATAACACAGTGCTACAAATTTCCAAAAATTTGTAATAACCTGGGTATTGGCATAGCGTACGCTGTAGAGCAGGTCGCGTATAGCATTTCCTCATACTTGGTTTTCCTCGGGGACCCCCAAAATCTGAAGTTGTGGCCCAAAAACCCTTTTTGCTATTTTACCGCAATTAAATAGATATAACTCGCGAATGGACATTCTGATTGTTCATATCCTTATCGATTCCGATAGTGACAAGAGAAATCTAATACATTATAATCAATGGTTAGACTAATATAACGCGATGGCTGAGAAATGCGACTTACAGATCAGGCATTTTGAACTTTTTTGGAAAAATTTGTACTTTAGCCATCACTGGTTTAACTATTTTATTCTATGCGATTTTTTCTTAAAGTTTGTAATGAAAGCCCATTTAATTTTCCGTCGAACGGTTGTTGTCCCAATGCATTTTGATTCCGTTTGACGAAGTTATGCGCGATTTTCTGAGTACACATCGACAATCTAGTATTTTTATACCCTTGCAAAGGGTATTATAATTTTGCCCAGAAGTTTGCAACGCATAGAAATATTCATTTCCGACCCTATAAACTATATATATTCTTGATCAGGGCGACGTGCTGAGTCGATTGAGCTTTGTCCGTCCGTCTGTCTGTCCGTCTGTCTGTCTGTCCGTCTGTCCGTCTGTCTGTCCGTCTGTCTGTTTCTACGCAAACTAGTCTCTCAGTTTTAAAGCTATCGAGCTGAAACTTTGCACAGAGTCTTCTTTTTACTGCACACTGCTAATATGTCGGAACCGACCGGATCGGATGACTATATCTTATAGCTGCCATAGGAACTATCGGTCGAAAAGTGGGTTTTTGTAAGAAAACTTTTTTGTTTTTAATGTAAACGCCTTTCGCTTCGGCAATTATTAGTTTTTTACGCTTTTACACAGATTTGGAAGTTTTGGCCAAAATCGGATGACTATATCTTATAGCTGCCATTGGAACTATCGGTCGAAAAGTGGCTTTTATCAGAAAAATGGTTTGTTTTAATGCTGACGTTCGTAAACTCTGTTGTATTAAAACATTTGCAAGGGTATTAAAACTTCGGCAAAGACGAAGTTAGCTTGGCCTTCTCGTTCAAATAATATTTTTAAATACTTAAATGGCAAATATATATAAACTTCCATGTCTCGAAATTTTTTTGCAAATATTAACAGTCTCTGAATACTGTTATCTAGCATAAAGATAAATTGATCTACGTATAGTGAGTAGATGTGGGTTGTAAGTGGTTGTTGTTATTTGTCAATGAGCAGAAATTGGCATATAAAAGAGCCGTGCACAGCAAGAATCGTATACAGGTAGGCACGGTTAAGGCTTGTGAAAAGCAGTTTGCTTTCATGGCGCAAGCCTTGGCCACGCCTGGACATATCTGCACAGAGGGAAAAAACCGAGAACATTGGACTCAAAACGAGCACAAACGTTATCAAAAAGTATGCATGAACGGGTTTTCTCACATGTAGTGCAATGTTCTCACTTCGATAATAATTTATTGAGAACGCAAAAGCTCAAATTGAGTTGACATTGTTCCATTTTTGAGAACAAGATTTGAGTTTATATTGTTCCGTTTTCAAGAACATTTTAAACTCACCTGTAAAAAAATTTGATTGCACTTGGGACCAGGTGTGGGCGGATTACTCACATTTGGGTGGAATAGGGAACGGGGACATACCTCTTTTTGATTGGAAGTGAAGAGAAGCAAGGCTACTCTGGATATGGGCGCAGCGCCCACCCACCCTTTGTGCCATAGGGAATCTGAAACATCGCTTCAACGAACCACTTCACCTGACTCGTTTCATTTAAGGTTCCAGAAAAACACAGAAGAATTTGTTCGGGCTTGGCTGGGATTTGAGCCCGGTATCTTACCTTGACAATTCAGCCATTGAAAAGTTTTGCAGATGCACGTCAAGAGGGCTACTTATGCTTTGTTGAGCAGACAAGAGAGAGAGAGAGCAAAAAGAGAACCAACTCGCTGTCTTTCTTGTATATCTCTCTGCTGAAAACCGGTGTTGTTGTTGTTTAAAGTAAATATTATTCGTTTGAGAACAACTTTACTCATTCCAAGAACATTTAAAACATTTGTTCTCAAAAATTTTGAGAACGCTCTGTTCTTATTTTGAGTTGACGGCAACTTATTTTCTGAACACGTTTTTTCCCTCTGTGTGGTCTGGTGCAGAGAATTAAGCTGCGGGTGCTATTTAATGATAAACCTCTTTGGTACCTAAGAAATTACTTTTCAAGTCCACAAACAAGGCCCAATGATAACTGTCTAACTGGAGAGCGTTAATCTTGGCCCATAAATCGTGAAACATTGAATATTATATATTTGCATTTTAAGTATTTACAAAGATTATTTGATTTTGGCACCAATCAAAACTGAGTTTACTTTTAGGGGCAATTATGTTAAAACAAAAATAAATAATAAAATGAATAAAAATAATATAAAAACAAGTGAGAAAGTCGGTCAAGCCCGACTATAAGATACTCTGTACCTGGAGTAGAAGCTGAATGCAATGCTGGTGGTGCGCTCATCTCAAAGTTTCTCTCTCTTTTTCTCTCTCTCTCTCACTCTCTCTCTCGCTCTCTCTCTCTCTAAGATTGTGTGGTGTTAGTTGTGAATGGGTGGGAGGGGGTGGGGCGAGGGCGATATACTTTTTTGCTCATAACTTGAGAACCGCTGATCCGATCTTTATCATTTCTTCGGCAAATCGATATATTTTGCTAATTACTAACTATCTCTAGAAGGTACAAAACGTCTATCATCAAAACTGTAGGAGATATAACGTTTTTTCCGAATTGCGGGGGCGGGAGGGGGCGTGGCAAAAATTGAAAATAAACTTGATCTGCCTGCAGCTATAAGAAACATTTGTCCCATACAAGTCAAACCTCTATCTCTTACCATCTCCGAGATCTGTTTGTTCATACGGACGGACGGACGGACAGACAGACGGACAGACGGACAGACGGACATGGCTATATCGACTCGGCTGTTGATGCTGATCAAGAATATATATACTTTATAGGGTCGGAAATGACTCCTTCTCCCTGTTACATACTTTTGCACAAACTTAATATACTCTATGTACCTTCGGTACAGAGTATAATAAATGCACATCATTCATAACATTCGCCATTATGGGATTGTACAGACGCCCAAATGCCTTGTATTCGGTACCCAAAATGTTGCTCTTTTTTCCTACGATAATGAAGCATTGCGTCCTTCACATCCAGCCAGATCCTTTTAATATTTTGTGTGTGAGCGTTAGTTTGTGGTTCCACCCTTCTAGCTTAAGCACCTTCCAGCTATTGTTTTCCCAGGTGATTTTTTATAATTTTCAGAAATATGTCTTTGAAGCCGTCTTCGACCGGAATCGTAAAAAATTCCCCAGACTGTCGATCGACTTCTTAGAATATCCACTGTCCTTCAACTACTCGTCGACACTTGAACTTTTGTTTTCCGACTTTGGCTTCATCGATCTCTACTATTTTAAGGGGCGCGTGAGGATGGAACTGGGTTATGATATACTTAGAGTGAGTTCTTCCAATCGATAGCGGACTGCCTGGCCCATCTCATCTCCTTCCTTCCAGAAATTCCACCTCGTCTTTAAAAGTAGTATACTAAGCAGCTCCAAACTACTCTGGAAACGAAAGTATCACTCTGCTGAGAGAGTAGACCGGGGTTTTGATTCAACTTATTTGTAATATCTTTGAATTTACCGCTTTAGTATTCAGTTGGAATGTTCTCTTGGCAACGTATCCAAGTCAGTTTTCAATTAAAGCATCAACTGTGTGTTCTCATATTACGTATACGACCCACATGCATTCCTTACATTCAAAATTAATTCATTTAGAATTTTTCTCGGGCAAACAGCCAAAGCGAACGAAATTCTGAATGAATGGCAGGCTGATAAAGCCATCTTAAGGTAGGAAATTTGAGTGGGCTGGTCAGCTTAAAAAGGTCAAAGGTCTCTATTGCTCCCTACACTAGTTTGGTATTTTTTTGGGGTTGAACATGAAATTGTTATAAAGAGCTAACCGGATATTTTCGGAATTTTTAATTAATTCCCCTGCACATGCCCAACTACCTATACACATCCTGAACAGTCCTTTTGTTGTTATACTGGTCAGGAGCCAGTTGCAACTCTCATCCTGTGTCCATTTTGCTGTTGTTGCTGTCAAAGAGCAAGCAAGGAACGCCAACTGCAACAATTTTCGGCAATTGCTATGAAATGGCCAGGCTGTGCAGACCCAGATAGGGGACTAAGGCACTGCCTGGCCCGGCCAGCGTGTACAGCTCCTTTGTTGTTGCTCATTCATTGTGCAAAGTTTGTATAAATTTTTGATTTCTTTACACAAAATGCTGTGCAAGTCTCTCTCTCTGACTATGACTCTGACTCTGACTGTCTGATACTGTCCTGCTGCGGAAGAAGGAAGGAGCAGACTTTTGCTCTTCGTCACACAACACAAATGCCATTGATTGAGTCACATCGCCTGGGCATATAAATCTCACTGATGGGGTGTGGCACGTTGGGCTGCCTACCTTAAAGTTTTCGCCGTGCCAGAGCCAGCGTCTGTGGCGTTTGGCGTAACTTGCCCGATGATTTCGTTATTGTTCGATTGACAATAAAAAATCAACTGAAAGTTGCAAAAAGCACAAACTGCCATTGAATTTGCTTGCACACAGATTCGACAACAAGAAGTGTGGGCGGAGCGGGCGAAAATCGGAACGATAGTTGTAAGCATATAAAAATAAGTCGCATGGGGTTTCCCCCAGTTCCAGTTCCAGTTCCACTTCCATACACACAAAAGCTTCCAAAAATTTATATGCAAAAATGCAATAAGCGAGTGCAGCTTAAATAAAAATGCATTTCAATGATTGCATTTCGGATTAAAGCAGCAACAACAAATTGCTGTGGCAAATATGTATATTTATATTTATTTTTATTTAACATTTTTGCAATTTGTGCCGTTGCACCTGCAACTCGGCTCTCCTTTGCTGTTTCTTGGTGCTGCCATTTAAGTTAAATGAAGTGCAAACAAAAACATTTTCAATTAGAGCAGAAACGAGTTAGACTACGCCAGCAGACAATGCAGAAAACGCAAAGTCGAAATGCCGACAGAGAAACAACTGAGTGAGTGGCATGCAAATGCTGCTTGCAACACAGCAACAGCTACAGCAACAACAACAACAACTGAAGTGCACTTTAAGCTTTGAGCTTAGCTTGCTGTCGGATTTTTCGTTGATTTTTTCTACACACATGTGCAGCTCTCGAAATTCGTTTCCTTTAACGAAATGTTCCCAAAAAAGTGGCAAAGACTTCAGTTACCCGCACTCACACACTTGCGTGATTTATGCCCAAGTGCGTGCTTCATTGTTGCCCGCCCCATGCCACAACAATTCCCGCTGATTGCCACTCGCCGCCTAAACATTCAATAAATAAAGCAACAAAATTATGAGCGTTGATTTTTTTTACGGCAGCGACGTGCACGCTGAAAAGTGCTTTGATTTGTCGCCAGTTGGCATATTAAATTTATACATCCACATTTCACGCACTTCTAATTTATGTGGCCAAAGTTGATGTTGCGAGTAATTTTTACCATTCCACCAATTTTTCTTTGTCTTTACTCTCTTGTTTTTCTGACAGTATTTTTTTTTATTTGGCCATGAAAAGTGGGGGACGCCACAATTAATTGAGCCAGTTTTAAAGGTTATCAAACTCAAAACAAAGTAGGTGGGCAAAATGATAAAAGAAATGGGATACTGTACGCTTGATATACTATTGCCGTAGTTAAGTTAATTAGTAATTTAATTGGCGCAATAAAAAAAGAAAGCAAAAGTAGGTAATATTTCTATAAAAAACACAAACAGTTGTAGTTATCGATTACAATGATTTCCACTTAATTGTGTATTTAGAATACATTGAGAATCATAAGTGGTATGGGGTCTGGCCAGACCCTATGTGCATGAACTAAGGTTAAGAAACGAGAGCGGAAGTTAAAGTCGGCTCTAACCGACTTCGATATACCCGTTACTCATGAAAAAACATGTTAAACAGTGTTCCTGCGTTCCTTAGGGTGACTATCCGAAAAGTATGCAACATTTTTTGTAGGGTGGGGGGGGGTAGCGGGGGTCTTGGTTCACTTTTTTGCTCATAACTTGAGAACCGTTCATCCCATCTTTATCATTTCTTCGAAAAATCGATTCATTTTGCTAATTACTAACTATCTTTAGAAGAAATATAACGTGTAGGAGATATAACATTTTTTCCAAATTGCGGGAGCGGGAGGGGGCGTGGACAAAATGTGAAACAAACTTGATCTGCGTGCAGATAAAAGAAGCATTTGTCCCATACATGTCAAACCTCTATCTCTTACTATCTCTGAGATCTAGGTGTTCATACAGACAGACGGACGGACGGACAGACGGACGGACATGTCTATATCGATTCGGCTGTTGATGCTGATCAAGAATATATATACTTTATATGGTCGGAAATGATTCCTTGTGCCTGTTACATACATTCGCACGACTTTAGTATACCCTTTATACTCTACGAGTAACGGATATAAAAATATCCTGAAAAAGTATCAGCGAAAAATATCACCAAAAAATATTCGATTTCCGATATATCGCCAGGGAAAAATATCGATTTTTCTCTATATCGACAATATTTTCGACAACCCTAGAGCTAAGCTTAAAAAATAATTCAAATAAATGTTTGGGGTCTGGCAAGATCCTATGTGCGTGAGCTAGGTTTAGACGAGAGGGCCAAGCTAACTTCGTCATTGGCGAAGTTTTTATACCCTTGCAAATGTTTCAATACATCAGAGTTTACGAACGTCAGCATTAAAACCAAAAATTATTCTAAATAAAATCCACTTTTCGACCGATAGTCCCTATGGCAGCTATAAGATATAGTCATCCGATTTTGACCAATAATTCCGAATCTGTGTAGAAGCGTATAAAACTAATAGTTACTGAAGCGGGAGGCGTTTACACAAAAACCCACTTTGCGACCGATTGCTCCTATGGCAGCTATAAAATATAGTCATCCGATCCAGTCGGTTCCGACGTATTAGCAGTGTGCAATAAAAAGAAGACTCTGTGCAAAGTTTCAACTCTATAGCTTTAAAACTGAGAGACTAGTTCGCGTAGAAACAGACAGACGGACAGACGGACGGACAAAGCTTAATCGACTCAGCTCGTCACGCTAGTCAAGAATATATATATAGTCTATAGGGTCGGAAATAAATATTTCTATGCGTTGCAAACTTCTGGGCAAAATTATAGTACCCTTTGCAAGGGTGTAAAAATAATTCATATAAATTTTTGGGGTCCCCTTACGGAAGAGCAGAGGAAGGATCAAAAAAATGGCACATTAACGGTTTGGATATAGTGAGAGTGAAATCCTTTAAATATCTTGGGGTAACGATATCTTATATCTTATCCAATGTGCGTGGACTAAGGTTAAAAAAAAAAATAGAGGCCAGCTAACTTCGACTCGACCGAAGTTTATATACCCTTGGAGCTTGATATATGGCTGCCAGTTTGTATGGCAGCTATACTATATTGTGGTCCGATTTCGACAAGCCTTGGTGAAATTATGTAAAATCATTAAAAACTTATAAATACGAGCGTTGGGAGCGATAGCATTGAAAACAAAAAAGTTTTTCTCACTAAAACTTGTTTTTCAACCGATTGTTCCTATGGCAGCTATATGCTATAGTCATCCGATCCGGCCGGTTCCGACAAATGTGCAGCGTATTTATACCAAAAGACTTCGTGCAAAGTTTGGTTACGATAGCTTTAAAGCTGACGGAGGAGATAGCATAGAAACAGACGGACGGACAGACGGACAGACAGACGGACAGACGGACATGGCTATATCAACTCAGCTCGGCATGCTGATCAAGAATATATATACTTTATGTGGCCGGAGATGCTTCCTTCTATGCGTTACAAACATCCGGAAAATTTTAATATACCCTCTCCAAGGGTATAAAAACGGATTTTCCGACTAAAACCCATTTTCCGACCGATCATTTGTAGGGCAGCTACAAGAAGTAGTCATCCGAACACATACTAATAAGAACAAGTAAGGTCGTTGCAGTCGAGTAGCCCGACTTCATAATACCCTGTACAATTGACAAGCACACACACATATTAGCAAACAAAAACGCGCACGCACACACACACTCACAGCACAGTGTGCTGCACAGCGCGGTGGGGGGGAGGGGCCAAAATTTGTTTCGTTAATAACTTCGGTGTTTTAGCTTAGATATCATTGTGCGTTCCAGAGTAGAGAGATAGATTTAAGGCCCAAGATAATATATATAAAGCGACGTGATTGTAACTTTAAAATTGTGGCTCTGACATTTTTTTGCTGTTTAAGGGGGGAGCGGGGGAAATTTTGCAAATCTGAAAAAAACTTGATCTGCGTACGGCCTATACCTATGTACATGCAAAAATTTGTATCTCTATCTCTTATAGTCTCTGAGATCGACGCGTTCATACGGACAGACGGACGGACGGACAGACGGACATGGCTAAATCGACTCGGCTGTTGATGCTGATCAAGAATATATATACTTTATAGGGTCGGAAATGCTTCCTTCTCTCTGTTACATACATTTGCACAACTTCATGATCCCCTTTTACCCATTTTTAATGGGTACAGAATATAAAAATTTGGAAATCAGCTCTGCATTTGCTTCCGCTTTCTGTGTGCGGTACATACCAAGCGGAGTACAGATTATCCGCTTCAAGCGGATAGGCTGTGCTTCGCTCCGCTTTCTGTGTGCGGGGGGCCTTTATGTTAAAATAAGCATACGCTGTAAAGCTATATCTCAGTTGCCATTTTGAGATAAATAGCTAAATTACTGTATATGGAAGACCGCCAACCGACAAGAGAATAACCTGGTGGCAATACAAGAGGATTTCGAAGAATTGAAGGCGTAGGCATGCTTATTAGCTATGAGTAAGATATTGTTGTCGGAAGTTGTGCAGTGAGTAGGGTGTGAGCATGCTGTGTTGGAAGCGTGTGGAAGCGCCCACTTATAGCTTCTCGAGAAACCAATCGATGACCCAATTTAATAGAAAGAAAATCTTTTTCGTTTTCAATGTTAGTGTCCTCAAACTCGGGCAATACTAATAAAATAGCCTTGCGGATGGCATAGGAACCATCGATCGAAATGTCGTATTGATATCGTATAATGTCGAAATGACTGCCATATTATATCAATTTAGATCTCCTTATTTTCAGGCACATAATTGCACAAGCTAATTGCACCATCAACAAAGTATCTCAATGTCGTGGGCATTCAAATTCAAAAACAGTTTCTCAAGTTAATAAAGTTTTTGTCTCGTTATTGTTAGTGTTGCTTTTATTTTTTAACTAGTTGAAGCTCCCCTGTTAGCTTTATGGTCGGAGTTGCCGTACAGCAGTCATGTAGCCATAATGCTTACCTGAGCACAAGCAAAAGTAAAAAAAAATATACAAAAATTTACATGAAATCGCTTAAGTGCTTTTGCTATAACTTTACGAGGGGCGGCTCCCTATGCTGCACAAAACTTTCCATAAAAGTCGGCAATGCTGCTGCCGTTGTTTTTGTTGTTGTTAGTATATATACATATATAAATAAAAAGTTGTATGCACATGTGACGAGCAGTAAATGCAGCAAATTAAACAAATTAAATCGCCAACAAGGTTGTAGTTTGTTTTTTTTTTAAATTTACTGCACCCATTGAGAATGGGTATTAAGGGTAATCTGATTTCGCATGATCTTTTGAGGCTAAGGGAGGAGAAGGAACAGCTGCGACAGCTAGACAAGCAACTAAGGCAGTAATATAAACACAGCCTTGACTGCAATTTGTTAATCAAGTAATCTGTGGAGATATTAAACTCTGAAAAAATACCCATAACGTAGCGAATCTAGTATTTGACTCCGGGAACTAGATCCTAGAAACCGGATTCGGTACTCGGGGCAGCGTAACTGAGTTATCGATCGACGATGACAGGCGAGTTCGATTGGTCTAGCATTTAACATAGCTCTCTCTAGTTTTTCTGGCCGGCAGGCCTTACTTACTTACTACAGACTTATTTCATCCTTTGTATAAACTTAGCTGCGAATTTCCTGCTGTTTCAAATATTTGCTGTTAAGGCCTGATTTCAGATGAGATAAATTTTTATTTCGGCGCAATACTTCATTCAAATAAGACTGCTATACAATAGCATTCAGATTTCAAAAAAGTTCAAAAGTGTTTCTATCAGGGACCGTAAATAATGATTATTTTATTTTTTTCAAGTAAAAAAATCACCCACTTATAATGGACCTAGAAAAAATAATTTACACCAAAATTCTTATTTTTGTACAATCTCTGCAAATCAACCATGATTTTTGAATTTTTTTATTTTTACGATTTTCTTCAAAGATAATGATTATTTTTGAGTAATAAATAAAACTTAAATAATAATAATTATTATTTTTGAGCAAAAAAATTTAATTCAAAAATAATGTTAAAAATTTTGGTTGCACCCCTGCGTGCCAATTCCTCGGTCAATTCGTTTCCGGGGATGTTGTTGTGTCCCGGTATGCATCGTAGGGTCAGGTTGTTCCTGCTGCCTAGTTGGGCCAATTTGTTCTTTGCCTCTAAGACTAGCTTAGAGGTGAACTTATTGCTGCTGAGCGCTTTAAGCGCTGCTAGGCTATCGGGAAGTATAGCATTTCTCTATTATGGTAGTCCCATATTACGGTCTGTACAACGTGAGATTGCAGATATTTCAGCTTGAAATATGCTTGTGTCACATAGGGATATTTCGTATTTTCTTCTCGCAAGGATGACAATGTCATCAGCGTATCCTTGGATCTGAAGGACTTCTTCTTAGGGTAAGTTATATACTTCTCCCCTGCGTTGGGGATGAAGACTACCCTTCCTCTGCGCCAGGCACGTTGAATATACCCAGTTATTATTTTGAGTATATTAAGTAGTAATATTGGACAGTTATTAAAAATACCACTTTACCAACAACAAATAATAACTAATAATACCCAAAATAATACATACTACACTCACTGCAACAGAAAATAGAGAAATAAATCAAATTTAATAGAAAATAGTAGATCCTTAATATTCGTCCTTGAAGGACATGTGGTGCATCAAAGGTATTCAATCATAGAATAAGAATATTTAATCACATCCGCGCTTAAAGTTTAACACAGAAGCCGTAAATTAAGTTTGCAAAAAAAATAAAAATAATTTTTAATCATTATTTTTGAGTTGTATTTTTTTGCTCAGAAATAATTATTATTATTTAAGTTTTATTTATTACTTAAAAATAATCATTATTTTTGAAGAAAATCGTACGAATCATTTTATAATCATTATTTCGAGATTTTTAAAATAAAAGTTAGTTATAAAAGTTATAATGATTACGGTCCCTGGTTTTCTATTCATCTGAACTTCAAAATAAAAAATTGATTTTTATGTCATCTGAAATTAGGCCTTTACAAAGTAAGATAGTGTGGCCGGGTGTGGTGCGGCGGTTAGTGTGTGAGCCTGCGGATATGTATACATTAATTTGATCTTTATCTTATCAGAGTAAAATTGATTGTGAGATCTTCTTATACTGCTTGCTGTGGCAGGCCATACTGGTAGTTATCAAGATACAAAAAATTGGAAGCACAAGGTTTTGAAAAGTAATGGAATGTGGATGAATTTGTTTACCGAAGCAGGCTCAGAAAATCGAGTTCCAATGAAAGGAGGCCACATTCCATATCGGGTCTTCGTCGAAAACCACAGCTCGTAAATAAATCTCAACCAAATGTTCAGTTTGCTCTGCTTACGTCACTGACCGAAAATAAACAAAAACAAAACGCTCTCTGTTCATTGGCTCCTGTTGAACACACCGCACTGATAGGTCTGAGAGAAACCCCATTCCAGGCCCAATTCAGTTAATGGAAGACCACATTGTAAATATGTTAGTTAAAGAGGTTGCAGTCTCCCGAGAGCGCCAGAGTTCAGCATAATCAGAGAGCGAGTCACTGTGGAAGAGAACGATAAAGTGCATATAGTTTATGTCATTCATTCATATTGTAAGGGAATTGCGATACTTAACCCGAAAAAGCTCGCGCAACTGTAGCATACAACGGATAGTTGTATCCTGTTCGAGCTGATGGAAGAAGTAGACCTGTGCGGAACCCGTGCTTGATCCGGCTATCTTCGTCGGCAATGTGGGGGAGGTTCAAAATCTGTTACCGCCGGCTACTAGCTCGTGGGATAGTGCGTACTTATTTAATTTTAATATTCACGGGTTGTTTTGATTCTATAGGGTATATTTAGCCAAGGAGGAATAAAAGGGGTTAGAAGAGTAGTTTAGAAGAGAAGAGAAAAGAAAGAAGACTCAGAAGGACATAACATGTTCTGGCTACACTGAGGTGTTGTTCAGTGGCCATATTCCCCACCCTACCATGATCACCACTTGCAGGTATGGAACTATGTCCATTGGTGATCCCTAAAACAATGAAGCGTAGTTCACTTCATCCCATGGCGGCTCATTATGATTTCCGGACGAAAAGTTTCACTTATTCGGAATTCATTATAGTTTTATTCATAGTATTCATAATTGAAAAGGGGTAGCATAGCAATAAAAAGAAAGAAATTAATAAGAGACAAATTTAAGGAACTATTTTTAGCATTAAAGGGTATCTGTTAGTCTAAGCATTATTTATAGGTATATTTATTTTATAGATTTAGGGACTAAATTTCATATTCAATTCATTCTTTGTTCGGTACTAACTTTAATGTCTATAAAAGAGGTTTGAACTGAGCGCAAGTGAAATAAAAACCAAAAGTTAGCTGTAAGGTAAAGTAAATTAATTATAAATGACAGTTCGCCATTGGGTATGTAAGCCTATTATGTATGTATATGTAATTATAGAATAAGTAAATGAATTAAATTTAATTTAAGAATATTTAAGTTTTCATTGTAACTCTTCGTGAGCTATTTGGTCTTCCTCAAAGGGGTACCACTGTACGCAGCTAAACAGCTGAGTTGATCTAGGTCCGGGTTTTGGTTACAAGCTCCAAGTGTGAACAGAAAGATAAACAAAGATATTCCGTTAATTTTCGTTGTGTGCATTGGCTCTGGCTTATCAGCAGCGATTTAACGGCGATCCGTGCCGGCGCTCAAGTAAGAGTAGGATGGAGTAAAATTAAATTAAAATTTCTCTTATGGCTTCAATTTACTTTGCGGTTGGGATGTGTGCACATTTCTCTTTACTTTGTGTTTTTAAAATAAAAAAAAACCAACTGTTTGACAGAGTAAGAGCGGATGACAAAAGCTGCGCTTACTCTTTCAAATCAAACAAAATATGTTTTAATTATGGCCTGAAGGGCTTTCACTTAAGGCTTGATGATCCAGCGGGGGAAAGGCCTTTCTCCAGATGATCAGCTGTGGGGGTTGAATCTCGTTTTTGGATTAGGAATTCATATTAAGCTTGTTGTTGTTGGTGTGATTTTAAGAAGAGCACAGTAGCCACATCAAAGCAGATTTAGCCAAGAGAAGGTTTATATAATAGCAAAAACAAAATCTTTACAGAACTCTCATTGCACTGGGAGAGCGTTTTGCCGAATGGGCCAAAAAAACTATTTTTACGATCCACAAGAATTAACCACTAGTTTAGCTCTTTTACTTTCAATTTCACTTGGCTTTCTTTGCTTATATCACTTTGGGGAAAGCTTTGGGCTTATTTGAAGGTTATTTTTAAGGGGAGAACACAAGAGGTTCACTAGCTGGATTAGGTTGCTGGCGGGAGCTGGTATCCACTGATTCCGTTTGTAGTGAGTAGCTAATCGTCGGATTTGAAGTAAGGAAATGCTGATTGTCTTTTCGGCGGGGAGCTAGGGCTCGATGACTGGCAATCTGGGACAAGGGGCCAGACCTTTACATTTAAGCGAAAAGAGGAGCCACGTTAAGGGTAATTAGTACATAACTGGTGGAAAGAAGAGGATCATATAGTTACCATGAGTTGGCTGGCCCCAAAACTGTTATTTGCCGTTTGAGGTGGCTGTTTAGAAAAGCTCCGGCTGATTTTACTTAATGGTGCACACAAATAGGTGTACTCGCTTTCTTGTAAAATTTCCTAAATAAATTTTTGATGCTATGCTGAGGGACGGGATTTTTTTGTTGCCTACTTTTAGGCTTGGTGGAACTTATGAGACAAGCGCCACTACACAACCTGATCAGGAAAAGACAGAAATATGATTCATATGTCGTTCACTTTGTGGCAGTGAAAGTTTCGATTACGATAGTCGCACGATAGGGTTCGCGAGCGTTTTTCGATACTTTTGTCATATTTCTAGCAAGTCGAATACAATTTTTAATGTGATACGTTTTTGATTTAAAATATACTTTAAATGTATAATACTTCTCAGCCCGTAGCAGTATCAAACAAATATAAAGACATCGCAAAATTGCTTTTGCAAGACTTTTAAATAATATCAAATGAGCATGAAATGAAAATGAAAAATTCCCTGTAGACTCCTTATTCCCAAGTATGCCCATAGAACTACCATTGGAAATCCCAAAAGTGCACAAAATGCAAGAACACACCCAAATAACCATCGAACTTATTATGAAAATTCTAAAAGTCTGTATTATGAAAAATTGATATTTCAAGTTTGATGACCGAATAGCATGCCAATTCAGGAACTTCTTAACAATTCTACTTACAAAATATTTCTTTGATCTGTTGGCCATTATCAATATAATTAATTTCACAGAAATTTAAAATTCAGAGAGCGTTAACTCTGCCACTTAATCTAAATGTTAGGGTTATTCCAATACAAATCTTGATTTATTTGTACTACCGTGAACTAAACTAAGTGTGCAATACTGACTGAACATGAACCTGTTCCGATTCTAAGATTTCAGTTTGATTCAACAAAATATTTTCGGAAAATATCAAAGTGAAATTAAAAGAAGCAGATCAAACCCAGCTAAGATTTTTGTACTACCAGCAAATCCTTTTAGAATTTTTATAACTATATCGACTTGGCTGATTAAGAATATATCGCTCACTTACTTCAATACTGGCATTTTAATTTAAAATAATCATTAATAAAACTTGAAAATATGATGGTTTAACAAAAAAAATAGTAAAAACAACACACCAAATTGGGTGGTACAGGGTATTGAATAGTCGTGCTTCTTGTTTCATTATGAGTAATGTTTAACACGTTTACAAATTGCAGGCAAACAGGCGCATATTCAGCAGGCAGAAACTTCCGCATAGAATGGGGTGCGCTGTGGAGGGCTATTCATATCGGAGCCAAGAAGCCCGGGGCTGTTTACCTTACCAAAGATGGCGACGACACTGAATCAAACCTTAGACTAAACATTTGAAATGCTTCCGCGTCAGCATCCATATCCAGTGAATTTCCTTTCGGTCAGCTTTCGTCATTTGCTTTCACAGCTGCAGGCGTCTTGCTTTTTGGCTCCAGCTTTCCTTAAGTCCATTGACCGACGCGACCCATTGACACAAACACAAAATTTACATAAATTATTTAATGCAGCATTTCTCTCCCCAGCAAATCACACAGCAATTTCGTTCCATAATTTATTTCAATTAAATAAAACCATTTAAGTTGACAAATTGTGAGAAACGTGCGATATGGGCCGGCCACCGCACACATGAAACTCAAATGAAATTTAATTAGTGCCAAAATGTGAAAGTATTTCTCACTAATGACACAGCAAACCAATTTACTTGCAGTTGAACGCGCGCGTTTCATTTGTCCAGCATATTTAACCGCCCCGTTGCATGTTTTTGTGGCATGACCCCGATTGCCCCTATAAATTAAATTCATTGCATTAGCCAATGCATTTATTTATCAGCACATACAAAAACTTGTTGGCAGTTAACGAGCGGAGGCGGGGGCCCAACTTACGACCCAACTCAAAATTGAAATCCGAATATTTGCTTGTTGCTCGGAACTTTGGGGGCCGCTTATCATCGATTTTATTGGCATAATCAGCGGCGAAATTTGCGTTAGGAAACTTTTTGGCAACCTGCCACGCCCACGCCTTTTAAGCAACGCACGCGATAAACATTTATCTTCATTATACAATTTGCGGCAGTTCCTTTCGTTCCTTCGGCCCGCGCAATGGCCGCTCTCATCATCATCATCATCATCATCATCATCTTGGTCGTAGTAGTCGGCAGCTTAATGAAAAACTTTTTGCATTTCGCGCATAACCCTTTTTAATTTTTATTAAGCAGAAAATTGCCTGGCAGCCGCTCCGAAAATTGAATCCAGCTAAAAAAAAATCTATGTAACAACGGGACAAGCAAACAACTTGGCTTGGTGGCGCTACGATAAAAGCATTACGATTTTTCCAAAGTTCCAAATTTGACTGAACTATAAAATCCATATTTAAACTAAATTTTAGGCTAGTAAAAATAAAAACTTTCGTCGTCTTTAGCATAGATTTTGTTGTGGGCGACAAATTATTTCGTGTGCATCAGACAGCCACAAGCACACACAAATCACTAGTCAGAACGAGATACTAGACAGTGATATCACAACGTCTGAGGTGCTTATAGCCCTGAACAAGGCAAAGGAAAATAAGCCCCTGAAGAGGACCGAATCCACTACGAATTTTTAATCAAATCCTTGGAGTCATTGGAGGAGGAAGAGGTTACCGAAAATTATCGAGGAATCTCGTTTGAAAATTGTATCGCGAAGATTCTTAAGGGCATCTTAAACCATAGGCTTACAAGATGGGTAAGCAATTACAACATGATGAAAGAGTATTAAGCAGGTTTTAGAAAGGAATACTCTACGGTTGATAACATATAAAATCTGTCAGCGATAAGCAACCTAAAGCTTCAAGAATCGAAGAAGGGTTTTTCATAAATTTTAAAGCAGCCTTTGATAAAGTGCCGAGAAATCTCCTTTGGTATAAACTGCACAAAATTTTTCAATTTCCTGCACTGAGAGAAAAAACAAGAATCCAAATCCAGAATTTTCAGTTTGAAAAATTCAATAAGCCAGAAAATTCTTGATTTAAGTACGAAATTTTTTGATTCAAGAGCGTTTTTAAAAATCCTTAAATTCTTGATTTCTAGAACGTTTTGATTATGTTAGGCACGATTCGGGAGTTTTTGAAGAAATTTTAAAGCTCAAAATAAGCACATTCGGAGAAAAAGAAGAGAATTTCATTCTTGAATTAACAGCATTCGTTTTCAAAAGTACGGTAAGAGTGTTGTTTAGATTCACGACCGACCCGACCCTGCGACGCGTGGTTTTAGTCTAAGCTGATTGAATTTAAGGTTTCAACGTATAAAACATTTTTTTTACTTACTTTACAGGGACTTGAGCTCCGGACCTCTAAAACTGAACACACGGACGACGGCGCGTGGCCTCATTCGGCTATTTGGCATCAGCAAATCCTCTCGTCCAAATTATATTTAAGAGTATAACTTGTTTGTATTTGTAAGAACCAAATTGAGAACAAATTTATCTCGATTCCAAGAACAAAATTCTTGAAATTCTATTTTTGAATTTTTAACGATGCATTTCGAATTGAAGAACTAAATGATCTTAAATAAAAATGAAATAAAATAAATTAAAAAACCACAAATTTTATTGCTATTTTTTAATTTTTAACGGCCGATTTCGAATTGAAAGACGATTCGTACTCAAAGTAAGAATTTGACCGAGTCGTTCGTTGTTTTTTGAGTGTGGAAAGAGTATTCGGTCAAACAGAAGCGGCGGTTTGGACGGGACATCTACAGTCGATCAAAGTTGAGACTGGAGTCGGAGTGAGATAAGGATGTATACCATTCACCCTGTTGTTTGCGCTGTATGATCTTTATGATAGGAGGAAGCTTGTGTTTGTTTGGAGTAAATATTCGCCTGTTCCGTCACCTTAGCCGATAAAATGATTGAAAATGATTGCAGAAATATTGCGTCCAATGGGAAATGGAAGTCAATCTATTAAGATCTGAGGTAATGATCTTTAGAAAAGGCGGACGACTGGTAGGAGTGGAAAAATGGACCTTCAAAGGAGATGCTATTAAAATTGCCACAGAATATAAGTATCTCGGAGTATGTTTTACGTCTACTCTTACTTTCAAGAACGAAACGCTTAGGCAAAAACCACTATCAACGGCGTATGGAGCTCCTTTTTGGCAAAACCCAATGTAAGCATCAGAGCGAAATGAAAACTATTTAACGCTGCATGTACACAAAGAGAAAAAATCGTGAACATACCAAAAACTGTGCATAAACGGGGTTTTCTCATTTGTAGTACAATGTTCTTATTTTAAGAAAAATTTTATTTAGAACGCAAAAACTTAAATTGAGTTGATATTGTTAAACTCACCTGGAAAAAAATGTTATTGCACTTGGACCAAGTGTGGGCGGATTCATTTCATTTGGGTGGAATAGGGAATAGGATATGCGTGCCTGCTGCTTCTCCCTCCATTTCATTTAAGTTTTTCGGAAAAACACATAAATATTTGTTTGTGAATGGAATGACGAACTAGCCAATTTAGCCGTTGAACAGTTTTGCAGATCTGTTAGGACTTGACTGGGAATTGACCCCGATACCTTTTGCACTTACCGTTTCAAATGACTCGCTAGCATATTCCGCCGTTGTACACTATTTGTAGATTCACGTCTAGGGGGCTACTTAGCTTTTTTGAGCTGACAAGAGAGAGATCAAAAAGAGAGCCAACGCGCTCTCTCTCTTGTATATGTCTCTGTTGAAACCCGGTTTTATTGTTGATTAAAGCAAATATTACACAGTAAAATAAAAACCCTTATAAATTGTTAAAATTTTTAATAATTATCAAATATTACAGTTGCCGCACTAAAAATAAGATATTTTTTGGAAATTTGTACTTGCAACACACAAAAAAATTAATGATAAAATTGGGGTAATAAATAAAAATTTGAAAGCCCACGGTAGATTTTTGTTAAAATCGTTGCTTATGATGGTATAATGGGCTATTGCATGTCCCTAAGAGATGGTATTCGACAAAAATTACGGACAAATAGACTGAACTGTCTATTCCTTCCTAAAAATCCGATTTTTGTATGGAGAGAGTCAACTGCCGCACTTTCTTACATCCGAAATAGTCAAGAAAAACGTTTTTTGGGCACAAGAACTGTATAAGACATGCGAAGGCGAGTGCGGAACGCATGACTCGAAAAGGATCCAGTCAAACAAGAATCCTTGACCGTACAGCTGCCCTTAAACTACAGAATCTTGGGACCATTATATACCATCACATGGGTGATAATAGCGCTGCTTGACCTTATTACGCTGTCATCAAATACTTACAATAGATCGGTAAACGTGGCATGCCCACTTTGTAATGCCGGAGAAAATGAGGACATGCCTTAAGGATCACAGAAGAGCGTCCCTGGGTAAACCATATCTTACAAAGGAGGAGCTACATGATATCCTTGACGATAAATATAACGAGAATTGGGAGGGACTGGTATCCTACTTAAAAAAAGCGCTGCTTTACAGAAGGAGATTTTAGAAATAATTTAGAAGGCGGAAAAAATAAAATGGAAAAAAATTTGGGCGCATTGGTCAAAGCCCCGTACTGCTGAATGGTCTGATATCTTGGAAAAATCAAGGAAGTCAGGCATATTAAGCAAGTGCGGGGTGAGGGAAAATGTGCCTGGCCCACGGACGGTTCGTGTCAAGTCGGTTATCTTAACATCGGTTTCTATTTTAGTTTTTATACACCATTTTATACTCAGTTATTTAGTTAAATTTACTAACAAACAATTTGTATTACTGCACGGTTTTTTTCTTCTACATCTTGTGATTGTGTCAGAAACATATTTTCTTCCTTTGTTTTAGTGTCTTCGCCGCCGTAAGTTGGCTTTGGGCAACTCTGTTTTAGACCTTCGAACTATTTTAAAATTTTTTACTAAATTCTTCATTCTCATGTGAAACGCACAGGACAGCGTATCTACCGTTCTCTCTAGTCGAAACCAAATCATCTACTCCGTTTCGCATTGGCCACTTTGCTTTATCAACTTTTGCCTTGTTTATTTTGCTTTTATTTAGCCGACGCTTTGTTTTTGCTATTTTACGCACAACAACAACAACAAAAAAAAAAAAAGGTGAAGGAAAATCTTTACCCAATTTTAGCAGAGTACATTTTTAAGCTGATTTGCCCGCTGAGAAAAAAGTGGGAAACGGACTTCACTCTAATAAAAAAAAAGGGAAAACAAATTAAAAAATAATTGCCTTCTTTACTCGTAATTTCAATCAATAACCAGACCAAGGACCTCTTCAATCAACTGCACGTGTCGTTTGTTTAAACTTTATTATTATTATTGTTAGTTCATCAATCCGTTTTGTGTTGCTTTTACGCAAAAAAATGAGCAAATAAAGTGAAATTAAATTTAAATTGTTAAGGCCAGACAATAAATTGACCAAAAATATTCTTGGTTTCATTCATTCTATTTATGTGTAATACTAGAACTCTACGCCCCAGGGGCAGCCCCACAAATTCGGCGACGCGTGCTTATTTAGTTAATTATCTCAGATTACTTGCTCTTGATTATTTTCCACCATTTGCTGTAAAGTCAGCAACTTTCGCTGCGACTCCTGGCCTGCTGGCTGTTGTCTCATGTCATGTTTACTTATTTCGTCCCAGCGTGTGGCCCTGGCGCCCAGCTGAGCCAACGACAACATGGATTTTCTTAGACGACGGACAATCGGGGACAGTTACAGCTTACTTCTGCGGCTGCGTCTGCGTCTGGTGCCTTTGACTTCGGCGTCGCCATATCAACAATTAAATTAAACGTGTTTCCTTTGCACAAGCTAGCTTAAGCGTTCAATCAACGTTACGAAGCTCTATTCAATGCACGTGCCGCATTTTAAATTACTAATTACTCGTGTTCCAGGTAGCTGCTTTCAGTTTTCCTTAAATAATTAAATGGTTCTCAGAAAGCGCCACCAAACCATGGCGACATACTGTGATTATGAATGTCGTCCTGTTCTTCTCGTGCTGTATTAAAGTTCAACTTTTGCTTTAAAAGGCGATTGTTTCGGCCCGGCAGCAGATTGGCACACGTATTGCGGTCAACATTAACAAGCGGCCATGAGGCAACATTCTCCCAGTTCAGGCCCAGGCACAGGCCCAAATAAATACGCATTTGCAGTTGCAATGGGCGACCCTAACCATTTGACTGGCTCGTTGCAAATGAGCGGCAATAAACGCCAAAAGCAGGAAAATTCAAGTTAATTACGTTTTTCAATTAAGCGCCCGCCTGGTCTGGCCAGGCCAGGCCTAACCAGGTCCGGCTAGTGGCCGCCATTCACTGCACTGGCCATGCCAGCCATTATACTCTGTGAAATCCAAAACAACAATTTACCGTTGAAACTGATTTGATGGTCAGAGATTAAAATCACTTTATAATTTCACTGGAATACAATTCAAAGTGAGCAGATCGATTGTTGAACAAAACAAATTTTAAATTTAATGTGGACCTATCTTAAACTGAGTGTTTATAAAATAGGTGCGATCAGTATGGAACAAATGCCATAGGGTTACACTATGCAACAAGGTTCGGTATATTGAAGGGTTGGTGATGATGCTATATTGTTTTCGTGTGCTAAACACGATATGTTTTCAGAAAGGGTCCCTTACGTCTAGATTTTTAATAATTTGAGGGCAAACTCTACTTTGGATTTCACTTTTTATAATCGTAAAGTACTATTTATAAACCTTAAAATAAATTATCCCAACAAATTGTACGATTATTTTCAGCGCAGATATAAATATCAAATGCTGTCACGGGGAACCGAAGGACTACAGGCCCATTAGCCTCACATCATTCCTGCTCAAAACAAGGGAACATTTTGAGAACCTTTATATGAGCGAAAGGCTAAACCTGACCTTGAAGGGTAACCAGCTTACCTACACGAAAGGGAAATTGGTGGAAACAGCGTTACTCTCCCTAGTAGCCAACACCGAGAAGACACTGCACCATCAGGAATTTGTCCGGGGAGCATTCCTTGAAATTTTGGGTGCATTTATCAACGTCACCACAGAAGCAATAATGCGAAGCTTAAGAGCATTAGCAATAGCTGCAGAAGAGTACAAGCCGAGTGCCCACCATGACAAAAGAGGCAAATGGGGTACGCCACAGGGGCGGAGTTTTGTCACCTCTTTTATGGAACCTTGTGGTCAATGAACTACTTCAAAAAATCAGCAGGAAAGCACCCTAGATTACCGCATTTGCCGACGACAATAAGCATAATTATCATGTCAGTTTAATCATGGACTCTGGACATGAACTCTCAAAGAGATACTAAAGTGGGCCCCAGAAGCCGGACTTAGCTTCAATGTGGAGAAGACGAAGCACCTAGTGACATATTCTTATCAGCTCTATAATATGTTACATGTTTATTACCATGTTTGCAGCGCCGAGTATGCCATATTTTTGTTACATATTGATTAAGCTTTTGTAAGATATTGTCTAAGCGTTAACCATAGCAGAAACTAGCTCTAGCTGGTTATTGTTACAATTATTGTAAACAAGGTCCCGTTGCGAATGAGGAACCAAGAGCTAGCGTCAGAAGATCTCCCGTTTGTAGTAATTTTCCATAACTTTCAGCAGCCTGTGCTGAGGTTCGGTTTGCACAGCTTTTACATTTGGTAATTCGTCTAAGTTTAGATCTCAAGCGAGACACAACATTATTATAATAAAAGTTGTAAACTTCCATTGCACCGTTTTTATTGGGATATACAATTGGCCCTTATTCTTGAGTATCCACGAAAAGGTTACTCTGGTGTGGAAGAAAACCGAAAGACTCCGGATCATCATAACCCAATAATCGAAATCCTCCCGTGACGAACGCTCCAGAAGGATCGACCACCTTTCCTTACAGGGTCATTGGCGTTTGGAACATCCGTTACATCAAACCTTTGGGACTCGGCTTCAATCTCAAGAAATTTTGCAAATCTGAAACAAACTTGTTCTGCGTACGGCCTATACTTATGTACATGCAAAAATTTGTATCTCTATCTCTTATAGTCTCTGAGATCGACGCGTTCATACGGACGGACAGACGTACATGGCTAAATCGACTCGGCTGTTGATGCTGATCAAGAATATAAATACTTTCTTCTGGCTGTTACATACATTTGCACTACTTCATGATCCCCTTTTACTCATTTTAATTAGTACAGGATATAAAACAACTGAGAAAGTCGGTCAAGCCCGACTATAACATACTCTGTACCCGGAGTAGAAGCTGAGTGCAGTGCTGGGGTGCTGCGCTCATCTCTAAGTCTCTCTCTCCTACTCTCTCTCTCGCTCTCTAAGGTTGTGCGGTGTTGCTTGTGTATGAGTGGGAGGGGGTGGGGGGAGGGTGGTACACTTATTTGCTCATAACTTGAGATTTACTAATCCGATCTTTATCATTTCTTCGGCAAATCGATACAATTTGCTAATTACTAACCATCTGTTGATGCTGATCAAGAATATATATACCTTATATGGTCGGAAATGATTCCTTCTCCCTGTTACTTATTTTTGCACAAACTTAATATACTCTACATTAGGTTGGACATTTTTTATATGGAAAAATGTAAGACCATACTGATACCCCCTTTAACGATGCATATTTGTTTAAAAAAGGCATAGCAACAAAAATTTCTGAGAAAAAATTAGTTTGAGGGACTTGGATTCAAAGTTTATCACTCATACGTACTGTTGCCCTTTCCTACATTTTTAATTTTTAAGTAGTTGGCGTAGACTTAGTTTGAAGTCATAAAATTTGACAAAAGGCTACATTACCAACACAATATGAAGGTGAATAATATTTACTTAATATATATTTAGTATAAATCGTATATTACGGCAAAAAATTTTAATATTTTCCTCTGTTCACTTCTAGATGAAAGCAAGTTTTAGCCGTACATTAAGAGGCTACCGGGATATCTTTGAAGTCAGGTCCCACACTGAACTGAAGTGCTGCGCATCACGGTTGCAGCCGTTCCTGCGAATAGTCTATTTGTACTGTACTGCTTATAAATAGACTTCTTCAGGATCGAAAAATAATGCGGATTACTATATTACTATGGGCAAAATATACAGGGAAATTATTCATAAATCAAAAAAATTTTTATTTATTATTGTCAATTCATTTCATTCCCTTGAAAATAACCTCCCCCTACTGCATTACACTTGTGCCAACGTTTTTTACAACTTTGTGTTTGTAGGACAATTTTAAAAAAACATGCTGCAAAGTCTTCTTCTGGTATAGTCTTTGATTCCTTCTTCGGTTCGGGCTTCATCTCTTTTATCGATTCAAAAATGTGTCCACGGAACGGTGAGTTTAGCGAATTGCCCATGGTAGCCCAAATGGACTCTTAAAAAGGTTGGACAGAGCATTGATGCTGACATGGCCCTTGTTGGAACCACGCTCGTGGACCATGCTGACACCAACTTTCGAGCCACACTAGTCGCACTTTATGACAGTCTTAATCATTTATTTCCGTGGATACATCGCGTATCTTCTTTGTAAATGGGCTCGGTTTGGTCTTAATTTACCGACCAAAAATACATTCGATTGCTGCTCCATTTTTATTTGTTGCTCGACTAAATTCAAATTTGACAACTTTTAAAATGATACGGGGAATTCGTCGATAAAATTTCGATTCGGTGAACGTGTCGTATACGTAATATTTGTGGAAACTTTGAAGGCTTTTCGCAGAGGTTTAAACATGATCTAAAATTTTTTGATTTTTTAATTTATTATGTATAAGATGGTATCAGTTAACTTTTTTATCGGCGTCCACCTAATTATACATACAACAACAAATAGATTCCATCATTTATTTGGAAATTCCAATTTTGCAGCAGAAAACACACACTTAACATTGAACTGTTATTCGTTAACATAATCTGACTTTATCAGCTGCTCACTTAACAGAGCTCTATTAAATCAAAATTCGTTGTATTTCACATTGAAGACTGATGTATGTATTTGTGGTCTAGTGAGACATAAAATTTAAAATTTAAGCTTTTTTGGAAAGTTTGTCAAAATTTCCTATAGTGGACTGGCCCTATCTGCCTCCTAAACACAGTTGGAAAGTTCTTCGAAAGAGTAATCTGTGCGAAAATGATAAAACCACAGAGGAAACTCTGGACCGGCAGATGAGCAGTATGGATTTAGACCCGGCAGAAGCACACTGGATGCGCAAGAGAACGATGGCTATACGGGTCAAAGGAGTATTGCGCGGCAAACTGGAGCCATATCCTCAGTGCCATAAGTGAAATGCGCCTGGCGCATTACCTTATTAATATGTTCGCACAAGATTTTGAGGACAGAGTTTTGTTGTACGACACTAAAATAGGACCACAGACCAATAACTGGAGACTCACTGGAGAAGTTCCACAAAGCTCAGTACTTGGCCCTATTCTATGAAACGTGATTTACAATGGAGTGCTAAATATCAGCAAATCAACAGAAGCGGCTATACACGGGCTTACAGACGACATAGTCATAACAGTAGTCGGAAAGACGCTGGAAGAAGTAACCCAAAAAAACGAACTGTACAATTGCATCTACCAGAAGCTGGCTTTAACTGGTAGAATTTCGCCCTGCAGAACACAAAACGGAAGTATTTCTCATAAGCAGCCAAAAACAGGTGGAGAACATCGAGATAGCGATAGGCGACGCGAGAAAGCAGTCAGCTGATCAATTTCCGGGTTCATCTTCAGTACGCTGGGAAGAAAACAGCAAAAACGGCTGATGCCAAACATGGGCAGACTCAAACGGTCTTAGAACGTATTCCGATGCTGCAGCAGCTGTAATAGCTAACAGCATACCCTTTAAGCTGAAAGAAAAAGCTAGTAGAGCACAACGGACGGGAATATCTGAACAACAAGCGCTTCATAAGAGTTTCCGAGGAGGAGCATGGCAAGAGAGTTGGGACCCACCAATAATATTTAATTGGAATGTTTGAACCAACTTCATTTTGAAGCCTTATTGTTAGACTTTCTTTTTCAGTAAAAGAAGTGCTCAGCAATGTACATTGTTTTAAAAATTGAATATATTTAATACATTGCTCAGAAAATTTTTGCCACGTTCGTTCACAGTTATGCGTCAAACTTGAAAAAAAAATCCACGAAAACTATTTTGTACAGATAATAAATTTAATCGATTAAAATCAATTCAAATTTTTGATTATACTCCCACCGAGCGATCAATTAATTCCACCTGGGTGTAAAACTAGAGATAAGAGTATTTGATTTCAGCATTGTACACATTTTTATGACTGTTGAAATATGCATTTGAAACTGCGTCGATGTACTGACCACCGAATCTAGTAATTCATCATTCATGTGTCCAAACTGACACGTTTGTGGCCACAAACCGAAATAAAATTCACTTTGTGTGCGGTTGCCAATTGTGTGTGGGTTTTTATACACATTTTTTATATTTCTGCCTTATTTTTTTGGGTGGGGTTCTCCGGCTTTATTAACGCTTCAATTTTTGCGACATCAAATATTCAGGCACAATGTATTTATATATATATAGATACACACTCTAGTCTCATATTAATCACTGAAATACGCGCTCGAGTGGAAGTGATGGTAATCATCGCGGCTGCTGAGGCTAGCACCTGCTACTACTCCGCTATCGACCTAGCTAATAACTCGCTGGCTGGGCTAATAGATGGGTCTGGGCCGCATTAAAATTTTATACAATTTTAATTTTTAAATAGGCAGCAGCCGAGGCGAAATCGTACTCTTAAGAGCGCAGCCACTCGAAGTCGTATAAATCCAAGATTGTGGCCTTCCAACTTGTCGCATGTGTGTGCATGTGGTTCGTATCTTGACTTCATCCAGGACTGGCACTGAAGCTGAAACTGCTCTGGGCCCAGTGAGTGTGTGTGCGTGTGTGAGTTTGACTGTAATTGAAGCAAAATGAAAATCTTTTATTCATGAGGCTATAAAATTGCCCAATTTTCAGGCCATTAGCAAAATTTACGCCTTTTTCTCAGCACGCAGCGCATAGTGGCCATTAAATACAGTCGCCTGCATAAGTATGCACGCCGGGCCATGTGGCGGGTGTTTAGATTTCTCAATCGCCGAGGCATAAGGCGAGGCGTATGCTTCTTGACAACAGCCAAACATCACAGCATAATCCTATTAGGCTCGCTCTGTTTGTATCGCAAGCGGCTTAGACATGTCAACGTTGTAATTAAAAGCAGTTGAAAACATCCATCTCTACGCCCCCGGCCAGTGAAATGTCTGCCAAGTCACGCGTTGCCTGTCGGCTTTGGCAGTACGCCGAGTCCTTCAAGCAGCCCAATTATTATGTTAATTTTATGGTCAAGTGCCGGCTCAGGGTGAGTAATTAAAGTGCAGCCAACGAGCTGTAAGAGCTTGTCAGTTTGGTTAATGTGGTATGATTTTTCCCCAGCCCATAAGTATGCTACGAAGTACAATACTGAACTTGAAATTTAGTGCGTATGTGTGTGTGCTGTGTGTGTGAGAGCTAATAGATTTGCAATTTTCCAGCCATTGAGTAAGCCTGGAAACAATATCCAAGCTATAGCGGCCAGTGCCAACCTTCAGCCTGCCAAGTTGCCAGACATACTGCACTCACACACACACACACACACACACGGAGCTGGCACTTTGCCTGGCTGTCGAGTCTGAATCGAACTCGCAATGTCAGCGGATTTGTAGTTGGGATTGGATAAAGTGAGCTTAGCATTTGTCCCCTGCTCTCTGCAGCTCTGTGTGTAATCTGTTATCTGAATATGAATTCATTTCGATATTAAGCAATTTGTATGATTATGTGTTAGACACGAGTGAAATAAGAGGATTTAAGTCAGCTCTGGCACGAAGGTGTAGCCTTACAGCAACCATCGCTTCTGTGGGAATAGAAATTAAAAAAAAACAGTGAATTTGACTTTAATTTTTGATTGAACAAAAAAATGTGGAAGTTTTTAATTTTCGATTTTGAGCATTTTAAAGCGGATGGTAGATGGAAGATGGTAAATGCGAAAAAATGGTGTAGCTGATTTACGAGAAAAATTTCCTGAATTTCATCAACCAAACCCTACGACAAGAATGAAGGTGATGGAAAGAACTTGCATGGCTAACTAAAATGAAGTTCAAGAATTCACACACTGGAAAAAAAAGAGAACAAGTTGAACTTGATCCTGTTGTTAAGATCGATTCGCTCTTACCAATTCATACTTTCTGAAATTCGAAATTGACCGATGAAAATTCAAAACTAGAAAAAAAGAAAATAAAAAATTTTAATTGCAGACCACTTCGTTCTTAAATTCAAAATTAACTGTTAAAAATTTCAAAATAGAAATAAAATTCTTGATTTTAGGAAAAATGTTTTAATTTAAGGTTTAATAAAAATAAAAAATTAGAAATAAAATTCTTGACTCAAGAAAACAAAGTTTTTATTAAAGGCCATTTCGTTCTTAAATTCGAAATTTACTGTTAATAATTCAAAATTAGAATTAATAGTTTTGATTCAAGAAAAAGTTATAATTTAAGATATTTTCCTTCTTGATGTAAAAACGTGCTCTTACTTTAAATACAAACCGTTCTTGAAATCAAGAATTTAGGGATTTTTAAAAACGCTCTTAAAATCAAGAAATTCCGTACTTAAATTAAGTATTTTTGGGCTTATTGAAGCTTTGAAATTTTTTTTCTCACAGTGGTAAATAGTAGTAAGAGTAAATTCCACTTTCGAAGGTGGATTCCTGTTCTCGCAACCCCAATACGAATAAGTTGGTCGTTTTGAAAATGGAATCTTATTGGTCTGCGAAATAACAATTAATTACATAAATAACGCACTGTTACAGTTGCTGGATGTACCTAAAATAAATTTTCCTTAGTTCTGTGATCAATTTAGAAATTGCCAGTGTGATTTGATTCGCATTTATACGAAATCTTGAATTGATTTAAAAAAAATTTTATTTTTGTGTCCAGAATTCGGTGGTGCCGTAAACGTAAAAGTCTGCCTCTCTTATTACCGACTGTTCCATTTTCGATCGTTTCGCTGGGACTTGTGATTATTCTCTCAAATATTTACACTCAGAAAAAAAAATTACCTAAAAATGTTAAAAATTACCTGAAAAAGTCCATATGACCTAAAATGACAACCAAAGAATATATGGACTTAAATTCAGGCCTCCATTACCTAAAGTTTTCAAAGCAATAAATTTGATTGTGACCTAAAATTTTAGATAATGTAGTGCCATAAATCGGTGACATGACAAAACGCCCACGGACAAAAGGCCCATATTCAAATTAATCGTAGTAAGCATCGAAATTAAACTACAAAATGTTATGGGCGTAATGTCCACATAAATTTCGGTCATATTCCCATATCTCGTCGGACTTTTCGCCCAGCTTAATAAAAACACTGAAATTATAACCAGAAATATGTTGCATTGATTGGAAAACGAATTAGCTGTCTCTTGCATATCAGCGGGATAAAGTGGACAAAAGTAGAAATGCTTGGAATAGCAAAAGCAGCGAGAAGCTGCTCACAGAGGAAGATTTTTTCCTAGGAGAAGGCTAACTACGAAATGGACTTAGATGTGACTGCCCCGGCGACCAGCGCAAGTTGAAACGGAATGCACCAGGCATAGTTGTGGGATCTTCGTAGCGAGGATGTACTCTTTGCTCAGATATCGGCTGTATTTATGGATAGAAACCCGCCATTGATTGCATATTTGGTCATAGCCGTGGCCTCCCAGATTTTTTGCTTTGTTTGCTTGTCAGTCAGATGTTCTTTCACACTAACAGCTGTTCACGAGTCTCAATCATTTGCTCCGAAACGGGTTGCCCCAAAACAACCACCCTGCCTCCAACAAGCACCACAGAAGAGTCTACTCCTGAATCAACAACAGAGATTGAAGGATCTGGCACAAGTGAAGACGTTACTGAAGCTGATACTGTACAAAAATCGTGCTCATTTTCAGAGTTTGCTTGCTGTCTGGATGGTCAGACGCCTGCCGAGGGCTGTGGGGAGCCAGAGGGTCCAAAAGGCTGTGTTGCGTCTGAGCATGGTTGTTGATGATCGTACAGCTGCTACTGGTCCTAACGGTCAGGGGTGCGCCGCTTGCACCCGTGAACAATTTGGTTGCTGCCCCGATAACGAGACGCCAGCTCACGGTCCAACTGGCGAGGGCTGTTGCCTGAACTTTAGATTTGCTTAAAGTTTAAGCCATAAGCGAAATCTAAATCAAATCTAAATCGCTTTCATGAATGCCACTAAAATACAGCAGAGTGCAGACGCGCTGCCATCCTACTATTAGTGTGTTTTCAGCCCTGCCGGTGTGGCCGTGGCTCAAATGGCCAAAATGGGCAGAGGCCGCGGAAACGTTTTTTACATACCTCCTTAACCAAAATTTAAATAAAAATTGACTTCGATGGACCGAAACAAAAATTGTTTCGAGATCGAACATGGTTTTCTTGTTTTATGGCAAATGCGTTTTGAAATTAGTTTTTTACTCCAAAAAAACTTTTTTTGCAGGCTGCCTGCAGAGGTTTTTACTTGATTTTTTTAAATTTGCCATTATATTTATGGAGAATATGACTTAAAATTGAATTATTATTTAGAAGTGCGTCATAAAACAAATAACACAATCAAAAAATTTCAGTTAATCATCAATTTAACCCACAACTAAAATAAGGGAAATTTTTTGGCGAGAGATTCAGCCCTGTTTTAAGAGATAGAACATCTGGTGTTCTATCTAGATTTTCTAATTAGAAAATAAAATCTCTAGAAGTTCGGTGGCACCAACGAATTTTTCGAGAGATTTAAAAACCAACCGTCAGCAAAATCTCTTGAGATTTCTGTGGCACCCCCATATAAATTGTTTTTTTTTGCCCATGTAACAACTATTCTGTAACAAATTTCTGACTTTGCTCATAAGATAGAACTTTTTGGATTTCAATATAGAAATTGTGGGTTTTTTTTGTGATCAAATCGATTTTTTTTTAATTATTGTTCAGTTGACACAACTTTTGTTTCATAAAAAATTTTCAAGGCATACTACAAATCTGCACCCTCCTGCGTACTCCCTTGATAACATAATCAATATATTGGAAGGGCTTGATAGGAAGAAGCAGGATGAAATAGTGGAAGATATGGATCCCGAACATCTTTGATTAAGTCAAACACAAGGTCTTAAAACTGCAGCTTTTATGACTCTGTCCATTGTAGACTACTGCTCTTTAATCCCTTTAAACTGACTCGTTAGCTTTCAAAAATGCATTCAATAAATATTTATTTTATTACTAGATCTTGAAGTGGAGAATCTTGCAACGTTCTCCATTTTAAAATAACAGCAGATTCTAAATCACCTTCTTTATTTAAGAGAATAATCAATATACATTGTGAATTTATTTGCCGCCCCAAAAACTTCCCGCCCCTGAAACTCGTTGCTCCTAGAAATTGCCGCCCCTACATCGTATTTTGAGTTAATAGAAAATACTTCATTTCACCTAATAAATATAACAATAATAAGGCAGTAATAGGCATAAAAATTTATAAATATAAAATAAAATCAGTTTCATTTTGTTTGTTTCACAAATACTTGAATTTTATTTCACAATTTTCCGAGAAAACCAAATAAAAATATAAACTCTATTTTGGCTCGTCTTTTGAGAAAGTTGATTTTTTTCAGACATCCAAAAAAAGCCACCCACCCATTTTGTGCATCGAACAATTTAACTCTTTCATCCAAAAAACACAAAAATTTTTCTCACACACTGACGGACTTGTAAAGCCATGGAACAAAAAAGAGAGCGAAAAGTTAACAACTCGCTGTCTCTAACCGACTTCGATATTATTCGTTTGAGAACACATTACTCATTAAAAACATTAAACATTTGTTCTCAAAATTTTGAAAACAGTCTCTAACCTTTTCCCTCCTGCGTTCCTTAGGGTGACCATCCGAAAAGTATGCAACATTTTTTTAGGGTGGGAGGGCGGTCTTGATTCACTTTTGTGCTCATAACTTGAGAACCGTTCATCCGATCTTTATCATTTCCTCAGCAAATCGATTTATTTTGCTAATTACTAACGATTTTTAAAATGTACGAATCGTCTATCTTTAAAACTGTAGGAGTTATAACGTGGGCGGAAGGGGGCGTGGTCAGAATTAGAAACAAACTTGATTTGCGTGCAGATAAAAGAAGCATTTGTCCAAAACATGTCAAACCTCTATCTCTTACCATCTCTGAGATCTAGGTGTTCATTCAGACGGACGGACGGACAGACGGCCAAGTCTTTTTTCGACTCGGCTGTTCTGCTTATCAAGAATATATATATACTTTATATGGTCGGAAATGATTCCTTCTGCCTGTTACATACATTTGCACGACTTTAGTATACCCTTTTTTACTCTACGAGTAACGGGTATAAAAATAATGCAAAGTTAAGGAAAATGGCATAATCTTAAGGCAAAGGATTCCTAAAAAAGCCAAAAAAGATTTTTTAGGTAAAATGCCCTATATTTTGGACAATTATTGCCTAAAAATTACATTTTAGGTAATAAAATCCATTTTCCTAAAATTTAAGGTTTGCAAAAAATTAACATGAAAATGAAACCAAAGCGAAATTGCGTTCGATTTACTTTAAAAGAAGTCTTTAAAAGTTTTAGAAGCCTTCCAAATTTTCTACATTCGAAACAAAACGAAAAAAATTTCCAATCAAGCGAAGTCATGAAGACGTTCGAATTTTTCTTCCAAGGCTCAAAGAAGTCCCAAAAATGCTGAAACCTAATGTTCCTCCGACATGCATCTTTAAATGCATTTAATTATATAAATACACATTCTCAATTTGACAACTGATATAAGGAATATATTACTTCACAATCTTGCTTAAAGAAATATTAATCCACACAAGTTATGGATAGGGTTAGTTTCTGCTCTGTTAAATTCATCAGGTGATCTTTTCATAGCCGTTACTCGTAGAGTGACTAAAACAGGCAGAAGAAAGCATCTCCGATATCATAAAATATATATTCTTGATTTTACTTTTGGGAGCACAAGCCGTAAGCTTTGGCTATGCTTTTGCTCGCTAAGGTACCATATACTTATAACATTTTTTTGTCCATTTCCTGAAATATAAATATTAAAAAAAGTAGTAATGCAGGTCTTTCAACACCAGTCAGTCAGTCCGGTCTACAGATTTATAAGCATGAAGAAATTCGTCAGTGATATAGAAAATTATGAGAAATTTACTCGCACCACCTCTGACATTACTTCTACACAAATCGCCACAGGCATTCATTCACAGCAGACACTTTGACCGGTCTCAGATTAATAAATATTTATGAACTTGAAGCGAGTGCCTGGGCCAGACAACTGATTGGTGTTTTTGTGCTTGGGGATTAAAGCTGAAATTTTATACAGTTTACCAATTTGCCATTAGAAATCAAACAACAATGGGCCGCAAACTCCGCCTGCTGGCTGCTGTCCCACTGAGCCAGTTGGTGTGGCCGTGTTCAACATGCAAACAAATGGTCGAAAAAAAAAATGTTTGTTCACACAGCCACACACACACACACATGCAAACACAGAGCACACGACCGTGCCACACTCAAAGCGGAAGTATATAGGGGCATTTAAATATGCAAAGGAAGTGTGCACTTAATTTGTGCCATCCTTGTTGTTTGCCGTTGTTTGTAGTTGTTGTACTTGTTGTTAGCAGTTGTCGTCGCTGGCGCTTTTGTTTTTGTTTGTGTGGCCAACGGAACAAAAAACAAAAAAATAATAATAAATGAAATGAGAGAGAGCAAACAAAACGCCGATCTGAACAGAGAGCGCTATTTACCAGCTCAAACACAAATCCCAACTAATGTGGGACGAAAACTTTCGCAGGCCGCCCCCATACCAACAAAAAACCAGCTGACTCTCTGTTGACTGTTGAGTGGCTTCGGTGGCCAGACTGTTGGTCGTGGCCCGCTGAGCCCTGGAAATGTGCCATACCATTTTCATCTGACAGTTTTAATTGCCTTGAATGTGTTGGCAAATTTCTTACGACTATGGCGGAAGGGGGCGGGCGGGTGTTACAGTGCGGTTGGCTAGACGGGCAGACGCCAAGATTTTGCTCTCGTATTCTTTGAAAAATGCTATTGCAAAAGTTTTCAGATACATTGGTCTAGATAAAGTGAAGAGAAACAGCTGCACTTGGCCATTGGAAAGAGTGAGCTACATAATTATTATTGATGCTAACCGAAAACCGGTAAAAAAAAGGTTCGGCAAAGGTGCGAATGGTCCCACAAGTTAAATTTAGAAAAATAATATCTGAGGTGTTGCTACCTGATGCCTCTAGTTTCACAATTTATTGGTCCCAGTCCCAGGCTATACCAAAAATGTTAAATTTTGTTCCACTATGTAATATTTAATGACTTTACCATATTTTGCGTTATTTTGCAATTTGAAGTAGTAGCTTAACAATACGCCTTGACTACCTCATTAACCCGCCTGGTGGGTGGGTTCATTCTTGATTAGATATCAACAGGCATCCGGTTCGGTAAATTACTTGCATACACAAGCTTATTATCTTGCACAAAGTTAAGGCCAGGGGAGGGCGATTTAATTAAGTTTTAAATTAAACTTTAAGTCATTACTCAATTCATCCGTGGGAAATTAAGCGTGTTTTGGTTTAAAACACACACACACACTCACCCAGAGCGAACGACAAAAGCCATCGAGTCGTGCAGCAGTAGGAAGACAAATGTCTGATCATTATTGTGCTGCCATAAATAAAACAGACAGTCAGACAAACGGACCAAAATTCCACCAGAGACACGGACACGGACAGGGACATGCTTACGAACCAGTCGCACCTTTGCACCCAGATGAGCAGAGCGGGGATGTGAAGCTGAAGCTGTGGCTGTTTGAATAACTGCGCTTAAAGCGGGCAACAAAACAATTATTGAGCATTTAATTGCTCGACAAAATGTAATTAAGCCAAGGTAGCACGTCCCACTCAGCAGGCTCTGGCACAAAAACAACAGACCACAGTCAGTTGGTGGCCTCTTTAAAGGCATTAAGTGCAGGCTTATCAAGGGCAGTGCAAAGTATTGTTTCAGCTGACTTGCCAAAAATGCTCACTCATCACATCGCATCACATTGGTGGCAGCTTTTGGCACTTGGCTTGAGGCAAAATGCTTCTGCTGCTGCCTTGCCACACTGTTGAAACTTTTGCAGCAAGTTTCAATTTATTAACGAAATAAAATGCAGATAAATGCTTTTGGGGTTTGGCAGACAACGCCATAAGCCGCAGCCGCTGTCGAAAGTTTTGATGGCAAGAGTCAAGTTTCTAACGCGCGGCCCGAAGTTCACGTGCAAAGCGCCAGAGTGGAAGTTAAGGTGCTGCCTTTAAGTCTGCGCCTTAATTGACATCCTTGCACATAGACACACACACACACTCCATCATGGCAACTGACCCAAGTGTCTATGTGTTTGCCAGAGGGTGTTGGTGATGGGAACGGGTAAAATAACTGTCCAAGTGGTAGACTTGGTAGATTTTTCGGACCTTTTTTGAATAATTTTATACATAGTAAAGATTATTTAAAGATCCACGGATAAATAAGCTATAAGGAAATCAAACAATGGTTTAATGAAGATATGAAGCAAAAAAGTACACTTTTGGACAGATCTTATCTACCGAGGATAAGAACTGATATAAGAGCGCAGCTACCATGGCAAAGCTGTGTGAACTGCTAACCTTTAAATTGGTTCTACACGAATAATTTTTTTGATATTCGTGTTCTTTATAAATCATAAACCATTATTAGTGATTATAGCCACCAGCTTGACCCAGGAGAATTGCAATTTAAAGTTTTCAGCTTCTGTTTGGTATTCGCAACTCAGTACCTATTTGGCTACGCTACATAAGCTATTTAGTTGAAAACATAGATTAGCTTTAAGTTCGGTTTATTGGAGACGGTGTGTTCCCGGTAAGAATGAGTGTCACATAATGGCAGAGTGATAAGTGTGTGTGAGTAAGTTAGAGATGTAAGATATATAAAAAGGAAGGAGTATCGAGCATCGATAGTTGTTAGTGAACTAGTTAGATGAACTGGATCTGTGATATGAGCTTGATGAACAGGAAATGGAAAAAAAACACCTCTTGATATATTTTGAAGTTCGCTTTCATGACTTATAGCCTATTTCCACTATAATCACATCTTTCGAAATGTACATATATTTTTTTTGAGCGTTTCCATATGATATGTACATATTTTGCAGTGTCGTGAACATGTGAATGGCAAGTTGATAATTTGATTTTAAATTAATTGTGAATTACATATTTGAACAAAGTTCTACAGAGCTTAGATCAATTAAATCAACTTACATATTGCGAGACATTATTATTATTATGACACTATGAATACTTCTCAAATTGACAAAACACAATTTCAAGCTTGACATTGTTTAGAGATAGTTAGTAATTAGCAAAATGAATCGATTCACCGAAGAAATGATAAAGATCGGATGAGCGGTTCTTAAGTTATGAGCAAAAATTTGAAAAATAGCCGAGTTAAAAAAGTGTTGCATACTTTTCAGATGTTAACCCTAAGGAACGCAGGAAAACTAAAAACTGCCCAAATCGCCGTAAAATTTAGAAATTCGCCCTAAAAAAGGGGTCAAAGGCGATTCGCCTTATTTTTAACCCTTTACATGACATCAACTCCGATTTTCATGATTCTTTTTTTTTTTTGGTAAACAAATGAAAATAAAAAATACACTTTATTTTATTTTTTATTTAATTTCAGTTTTTATTTTTTTTTTTTTTCAAAAAAATAGGGTGTGATGCATTTCTGCATCAAATGTGTTAAAGGAGAAAGTTCTTGCCGAACTGGCCCATAGCATAAATTTCATATTCACTAAGCATTTACATAATTTTGAATTTATTTATTTATATAATAGGTATGTATTAATTTAAACGGAAATTTTTAAAACAATTATTACGTTTATGAAACGCCACATTTTTCGCATTCCGTTTGGAAGAATCCAGTGCAGTTTGGATACTTGCAGCGCAGCCTTTTGTCAGTCCAAACAGGCCAATGCCCGAATTGATCCTGTCAAACAATTTTGTCTGTCATTTCCTGCGAAGGTCGTTTTAGCTTCTTTTCATCCAATGCATGTTGGATACTAGAGCCACGTTTTCCCTTATTTTTTGTAGCGTCCAATTTAGTCAACGCTTCTGCTATTTGTAGTCGAAAATCAGCTGAATTGAGTTACTTTTTAGTGGACGCCTTAGCTTTGTGAACTCGCTTGTATAAAAGCCAAGCATTGCTTACAGTTAAGTCTAGAAGGTGGTAAAATACTCTAACTTGCCACCTTTGACTACCAATGGATATTTTGTACCTTCCTATAATGCTGTCAATCAGGTCGACGCCTCCCATATAGCTGTTATACTGCGGCACAGAAAACGGACGTTCGATGACAATATGCTGTTTTTTAAGACGATCGAATCGACGTGCAGAATCCTTGGAAACAACTCCAGCATAATTAGAAGCCAATGTAACTACTTTGTTGTCCATCCATGATGTTAACGATATGTCAACTCCGTCATAATTTGTGACATATTCCAAACAGGTGCCACGTGGAATTTTCTTTCCATTTGAGAAATCATCCAACTAGCAATTCGGAATTCTGTTCTTTCTAATTGTACCCAATGCCAAAATTCCGTCATCAGCTAATAGTTTCAAGATAGGCAAGGATGTAAAATAATTATCAAAATATACGCGATAGTTTTGGTGCCTTGGTATTTCTCTGACCAATCTCACAACGCAATTGGATGCAGCCCCAAGGTCAGGTTCAATACGATGTTTTCTTTGCCTGTATCAAATTCGAATTTGTAGCAGAAGACAGAAATACCGCTTAGCAACCAAATCTTATATCCCCATTTATGAGGTTTGTTGGGTAAATACCTCTTCATTTGGTTTCGAGCTTTGCTAGAGCAGATTTGATCATCAACGCACCAGAACTGTTCCATTGCTACTTTACCGAAATTTGTGTTCAGCATCAGTAGGAGGAACAATGTTGACGTTATTGTTAAAATGAATGTGAGTTCTTAATTAAAATTATATAGAGTAAACAAATCACACAGCGAATCATATTAGATATGAAACAAGCCAAACATCAATATTATTCACCAAGATCAGCCTGAAAATGCAATTAACAGTTGTCAGTATTTTTTTATGTGTAAAGCTTGTTTGTATGGTAATGAGAAACTGCGCAACCAATTGAGTTTACCACATTCACAAAATTGTCGGGAAAAGTGATCAGCTGTTGAGTTATCGACATAATTTAGGGTTACCAACACTTTTAATATAAAAAAGGGATGTTGCTGAACTGCATCAAATTCATGTTTGACAATTTTATAATCCACACTGGAAAATAATTGTATTAATTCGGTATGATGCAGATCTGCATCACCACCATGTAAAGGGGTAAGAAAATGCTTTTCTAGATTTCAGGGCAATTTTCCTAAAAAAACACTTAGACAATTTTAGGTGTAAGGTCGATTTAAAATTCCCAAGCGGTTATTGCAGCGCTAGCATAAGGTGGAAGCAGTTGACAGTAAACACTTAAAAATAAATTTAAGGGGAGGTTGGATAGAACCGACCACAGACCAACCCGTGTGTGGTTGTGTTTTTGGTTTTTAGGGTTTGTCCCATCCTCCTTCCTTCCTTTTCACATTTTTCAGCTTCTTTGGACTTCGAAAATATCCGATGGGTCCCAAAAAAGGATAGTTAACTATCCAGTCCAAATGGATACCGAAATATCGTAAGGATCATTAAAAACTATCCTTTTATCCTTATCCTGGTGCGACGGCTCGCAGATATGTTAACAGAGGCACTCCGCAAGGAGGTGTTCTCTCTCCGCTGCTGTGGGTTGTAACAGTTAACCAGCTGCTGCGACTTATGGAAGCGGAGGGACATGTAGTGGTGGCGTATGCGGATGATATTGCCATCTTCAAATGTGGAATGTTTCCTCAAACACTGTGTGACCTTATGCAGACTGCACTGACAACACTCGCTCAGTGGACTAAATCGTGTGGATTAGGCGTGAACCCAGCCAAGACGGAACTAGTTCTTTTCACCAGAAGGTACAAAATTCCCGAGCTGATTGCCCCTAAAATTAACGGAGTCAGCCTTGTATTTAGTGACAATGCCAAATACTTGGGCGTAATTCTGGATAAGAAACTACTCTGGAATGACAACACATATGAACGCATGAAAAAGGCAACCATCGCTTTATACTCGTGCAAGAAGGCAATAGGCCGAAAATGGGGTTTTTCCCCTTTAATTGTGCACTGGCTGTACACTGCCGTCGTTCGTCCTATATTACTATACGGATCACTAGTATGGTGGCCGGCACTCGGGAAACAATCAGTCCTGAACAACCTCCACAAAGCACAGAGAAGTGCGGAGATATGTATTAGTGGCGCTCTCCGAACGACACCAACGGAAGCGCTTAATACTATCCTACATCTTCTACCGCTAGACCTTGTAGCAAAGCAACTGGCTACCATAACGGCCTTAAGACTAAGAGAATCGGATGCCTGGAACAGGGGCAATTCGGGACACTCTACCATACTCGAAGACCAAACGAGTACACCATTATCTACAGACTACTGTATACCACAAACGACGTTCGACAAGCTTTACGACGTCTACATCCCAAGCCGCCATGTGTGGGAATCACTCCCCCACAGAAGAGCCAACGCCATTAACATCTACACTGATGGCTCAAAGCTCAACGAAAAAGTAGGAGGGGCGTTTTCTCCCCGACCTAGGTTTAAACTTATCGTTCCGCCTTCCCGACCACTGCAGTGTGTACCAAGCGGAAGTGGTAGCCATCCAGGAAGCGGCCACCTATCTTAGCACACTAAAGGACAAGGAAGGAAACGTATTTATATACTCAGACAGTCAATCCGCCCTCAAAGCACTTGACTCACACACAAACAATGCAAAAACCCTTACTAATTGTCGCGTATCTCTTAACGAGATCGCACGACACTTTAGTATACACCTCATATGGGTGCCTGGACACCGCAACATAGAGGGAAACGAGTCAGCTGACGAACTGGCCAGAATAGGAACCACCATCGAGCTCCTTTCAGAGAAGAGCACGATTGGGATGCCTATGGCAACATATAAGCTGTATAAGAAAGCTGAAACACTAAGTCTCGCTACGGATCGGTGGGAAACCATTCCCTACTGCTCAGTATCAAAACTCACGTGGCCTACATTCAACCAAAAACGCACAAATACACTTTTACGACTCAGAAGAGAACACATATCGCTTCTGATTGGAGCCCTCACGGGACACTGTCTCATTGGCAGACATGCAGCACGCCTAGGCGTTGCCCACCATGACTTCTGTAGAAGCTGTAAACATGAAGAAGAGGAGGAAACAGTACAACACCTTCTCTGAAGACTAAGGACACTTGGTCAACCTCTCCTACTCAGTCTCACGGAAACTTCCGATATCGAGATCCCAGCTCTATTAAAATGTATACTGTCCACACAATGGTTCAGTACCGAGGACCCGCCTCAGTCTTAAAAAGGGTTAACAGGGAACTAATATGGCATCGCAATGGGCCCATAGCGGCCTAAGTGGGAGAGCGACGTGTCGCTCTCAGCCATCGCAACCTAACCTAACCTAACCTAGTGTACTTAATACTTTTAAATAACAAAAAAAAATTGGGTGTCATGGGATGCCCGGTATGGACGAAGCTCTTTACGCCGGCAAAAAGACACTTTTTGAATTTTTGTGGACAAACTCCAAACCAGATAAGCCAGATCTCCACCAGATCTCCACCAGATTCCCACTAGATCCCCGCAAGATCTCCAAAAGAGCCGAACCAGAGACCACCAGGTCCCCACCAGATCCCTCCTCTTCACACATCACACACAAACCACCTGCTGCTAAGGCAATGGTAAAAGGGGCTGATTTTGCAAATACAAAGGCATACCAAAAAGAATCTGTCGCAAAGAAAATTTTTTTCCAGTTTTAGTCTCCCCGTCAGACGTCTATTAAAGAGCTTTGCTCTAAAAATAAAATATAGCTTTGTTGTCAACTTTAAACACGATCTTGCACCATTGCACAAGCCAGTTTCCAAATTTCTGAACTACCTATTATCCTGCTTTTTCCGCTCTTTCGCGATCGTATAAAGAGATTGAAGCTGGAACAGGTATAAATTAAGTACAAAATCCTCTAATATATCATTAAATCTTTAAGCCCATTCGTATGTTGAACGGATGTGAATAAACACAGGTTTTCCAAATCATAAAGACTTGAAATACAAATTCGATTAATTTTAAATTCAAGCTCGCCGGAATGCCAGTTCCCCATTATGCATTATTGAAGTGCATTCTTACAAAATCTATTTGCCATTCACATTATGATATTGTTGAATCGATTGAATAGCAATTTTCAATGGAATTTCTACTATTTGTTAATATGAGAATGCATTGTACAAGTTTGGTTGGACTTGGAGGCTGAGGAGCAACTTCTGTGGGTTTCAAAACAAGGTGACATCCCAACGATGCCAATGCACAGGGATCGGTTAGTCAGTAAACAAACAAAAATTCATGCTGAACCGTGTTGGCATGTTGGCCCATCTCTGGATGTTGTAGCTGTCGGACGTTGGGCATCAATGGCAACAAAATTGCAGAATTTTATTTGTTACGCGCCCGCGATTTTCGATGCAATTTCAGTTAGACGGAGCAACGGAGCAGCACAGCAAATGCATTGCCACATACGAATTGAAATTTTTTCAACGCCCTCATGTTTGTTATTTGTATTTGTATTTGTAGGCACTTCTTTTTTAGTTGGACACTGCGGCTAGACTCGTGCAACATATTGAATCAGCCGACCAAGCTGAAAGACTGCAGGCGGCAATAATGTGAACGGGAATTTCGTATTGGCTCGACCCTAAAAAGTGGGAAGCACATGGCCTCTCGGTAGCAGTTGTATAACCCTTTAAAAATATGTTGAGAATTTAATAGACAGCGTGTGCGAGTATCTGTCTGTCTGCCATTGGTATGAGCAATGAGTTGTGCAAAGTTTTTCGATTAAAGTTCATAATTACACTTGCAATGTTGCTGCCTGCAACGGATTAGAGCCAACTCAATCTGCTCACATATGCTGATTGCCCAAGTTGTTTTAATTGAAAATCTTTAGCTTTCAGTGCCAAAGCTGACAGACACGGCGGCACTTCGACCCTAAAATGGAACGTTGCCCGCTATCAAATTAAGCGTTTTACATTTGGCTCTCCCCAAATGCAGTCAAAGCTGCGGCGCCATCTACCCCCTGAGTCCTCCGCGTATTTATTTCCCATTCCTGTTTGACAGTGTTTAGCCATGCTCTTTCTTTTAGCTAGTTTTGCAGTCAGAATGTCTCGGGCAGTCTGGGATACTTGTGTAACTTGTTTGAATGGCGAAAGCTTTACATGTCTTTGTGTGACCAACTGGATGACCGACTGTACGGCTCACTGCTTGGTCACAATCAAAATATGACAAAAAGCAATTTAAATTACATATTTTTGATGAAATTTTAAATTTGAATTAAAAACACTTACACTTACTTAGATTTTTTCAATGAAACTCTTGCCTTGACTACTAAGTAAAACTTCTAAGAACATTTTTTAGTACAAAAATTTCTTACGAATAGTTTTTTAATTTTGTCCAATTCAAGAAATCGCTCCCACCTCATATAAGATTTTAATAATTGATTTATCAATTATGATTATGTGAGAACCATCTTCGGATATAATCAACCAACAACAATGTCAGGCTCAATTGGTTCTGCAAAGAAATTGAAAGCGTCCACTGGGCTTGCTCTGCGTAATAATTTATCGTTCAGCAGGTTTTAGAAAAAATTGATTTACTTCTAGATGAAAGCAAGTTTTAACCGTACACTAAGAGGCTAACAGGATATCTTTGAAGTGAAGCCCCACACGAAATCACGGTTGCGGCCGTTCATTCCGTTCTTCGTTTCGGGTTCTATAACTTTTATCGATTCAGTTTAGTTAGTTTGTCCAAAATGGACAGGCTTAAATATTTAGTCCTACATAAGATAAAATGCATCACTTCGTGGGAAATGGGCTTACATCTTCAAAATTAGGTCAAAGGCTGCCTTTACATTGCTCGACTCATGAGACATGTCGCTGAAAAATTCATCGATTCCAAACTAAAAATGACGAAACCATGTTATTGTACACAAAAAATGTTGGAAATGAGTCTTCTTCTAGTTCCAATCCCGTGTGGGACATAGGGCATCAACCACTCTTCTCTTCCAACGAACTCTGTTGTTGGCCGTAGCTTTAAGCTCTCTCCAGGTCTTCCCGATGCTTTCTGCTGCTCTACCGACAGTCCTTCTCCAAGTTTCTCTGGGTGTGCCTGGTGTCCGTCCGAATCCATCCAGTGGGTTCCACTCTATTGCCTTCCTGGCGATATTGCTCTCACTTTTACGCAATGCACTAGGGTCTAAGAGGCCGATTTTTAGGCATAAAGTCGAAAAATTTATGTTAATGTTTTGTATTTTTGATTTTAAATTCTTAAAGTTAATACATCATACATGTGAAAACTTAAAAAATAACGCTTTAAAAGCTTTACTGAAGCTTTTTATGAGCTTTCAAACGTACACAATCGATCAGCTGCTTAGGGTTAAGAAATTGGCGCCACATTAGTTTGTTTACATTTGTGCGTAAAAATAAACATTTTCTCTCCGAACAAAATCAAGAAAATAATGTAAATTGAAGATCAAGGTATGTAGTACTCACTGTATATAGTACATTTACGTGGAGTCTTAGTCTTCGAGTTGTGATTAATGTCCAATTTATGAGTTTTTTTGTAGAAAATTATCATGAGTCTCCTGTGTTTCGTGGAATAAAACTAACGAGCTAACGTCTGCTGACAAAAACTAAGTACGCCAGTTTGTACAAATAAATGTTGTTCTTCATCGCTAATTAACACTTTTTCCCCGTTCGTCCCCCTTTTCTCACAATTCCACAATATTCAGGGACGTTCAAGTCTCGTCGTAGCGATCTCTTCGATATTTGGCGCAGTAACAAATGCAAAATATCATTTGTGTCAGATTGGATTTATGAAAAAATTAGAAATTACCACGTGGAAGATGACAAATAATTAAAAATTAAAAAAGTAAGTTATTTTGTATCGATTATAAAAGAAAACTTCTAAAATGTAACTATTTGGTCCAAAGTCTTCTGTAAGTTAATTAATTTATATTACATATACATATGTATGTAAGATATTTAATCATTCCTAAAATAAATGTTACTTGTCTGAATTCAGAGTCATACCAATTTGTACTAATAATACTACGAATTTTTTTGTATGGGAGGCACGAGAGGCCGTGGTCGCACAGACTCAAAAATTTGTTTGCTTACTCTTCGTTCTAAGAAACGTTGCATTGTGTGACTTTCGCGAAAATCGGCTTTATTACAGATGAACTCGTGCTTAAGTTGAAGATATTACTCGAGAGACAGTTATAAAAATTTTTCATTTAGTAGCGACAAAAAAAAGAAAGTTGAGGCAAATCGGCCAGATCGGTTATATCAAAATTTTCAAAGTCGTCTTTGGCGGCGAAAATATCATTATAAACCAAATTTGGGGTCATTAACTTAAAAACTGGAGCTTATGCCAAAAAAAATGGCAAAATAAACCACTGTGCAATGTATGCCTCCATTTCACACTCTCCATATTTGCATGATTAAGTAGCTCGGTGTTCCGTATTCTGTCAAGCCAGAAAATACGAAATATCCGAAAATGAGTACTTTTATTAATGAACAAGTTCAACTACAAGTTCAACCACACTTCAACTCAAATTGTTGTGTAGTGTGGTCGAAATTTGCATCGATTCGGAAAGATAGAATTTTTAAAGTGGAGTCTGAAGATCAAGGCCAGATGCTAGCGGCAATTGTCTGCGCCGGTATGAGGTTTTTAACTGTTTACGACGAGTATGAGCCGAAAGTCAAGCGCTCTTGCAGAGTGGACGAGCTGAACTTAATGGATTGACACCTGAGTCTAACCATTTTTGAACAATATTATAAATTTTATCAAGTAATATATTTGTTTATTAAGCACCGAAGAGCGCCGGTCTGCTCTTTGCTAGTATTCTATATCAGTATATTCAAAATAAGCGTTTGTTGAGACGACACTCTTGTATTTTCTTCTTCTTCTTTATTGGTTTGACGGCCTCCGCCTCTGCAATTAATGCTCTCCAGTCGCCCCTGCTCCGTGCGAGCTGGCACCAGTTGGTTACACCAAGCTTGGCAATGTCTGTCCGCAACTGATCTTCCCATCTTAGTGGTGGTCTTCCCCTCTTGCCCATTTCGATCTTCGCGTAAGGTCTCTGTTATTGAACTCCCAACTTAGCTCGTAGAAGCATCGGCTTGCAAGAGTGGTTCCTCGCCGGATTTCCAATTTGATGTTGTTGTCGCTGGTAATCGTCGTTTCGGGGTAGACAAAATCCTCTACAACTTTAAAGTTGTACTCTCCCATTGTAACAGATTGTTCAAGACGCAAGGGCTTTCTGTCCGCGGACACTAGGTATTTCGTCTTGTCCTCATTTATCGCTAAACCGATTAGTTCAGACAGCTTCTCAATCTCCGAAAACGCCCTGCTTACCGCCCGATCGCTTTTGCCGATACTGTCAATATCATTGGCATTTGCGAGTAGTGGGCACGCAGTATATATATTTCATCAGAAGATTAAAGAAGTCACACGATAAGGTATCGCCCTGCCTAAAACCTCTTTTGAAATCAAACGGTACGAAAAGGCTCTTTCCTATTTTGACAGAGCTTTGCGTACTTCTCAACGTCATCATGCAAAGTCGAGCGTACTTTGCTAGTATACTAAAGGTAGCAGGGCTTTTAAGATCCTTGACCTGGCTGGTGTGTAGAAGGCTAAGGTGTTTTGATGCCTCTCTTGTTGGTCTTCTTCAGGATTTGTCGTAATGTGAATATTTGGTCTGAGGTGGAATTACCAGATCTAAAGCCACACTGATAAGGTCCACTCTGTCTGCTTATAAGCGGCTTTAGACATTCACAAATAATTAACGACTTGTATTTTCGACCAGCTATTAATTCTGGTTAATGCTTCAATACAAGCTGGTAAAGTTTACTTTAAAAATCCCCTCCGACTTAAATAATTTTTTTTATCATCCTTATCCATCTTTCGCCGCTTCTATTCCGGCATCTTCAAAGAGGCTTGCTCAATAATTGGCTCGATTCATCACTGCTTAAGCAATTGGATTTTAGGGCGCTTTTGACAGTTGTGAAAAACCATTTGGTTCCTAAAAAGAAAAAAAAACATTAATAATTATTTGCAGGTCTTTTCTACATATGATGAACGGTATAACATCTTAAGACTCTTAAAAAAAGGGCGATTTCCCCAATAGTATTGGAGCCAAATATGGCAAATATATCCTTTTACTTGCACCATCTAGGTGTGGCTACTGAGTACTATAAATTTAATAGCCGGATTATTGTTTGATATACACCTCCTATTTACCCGTCTACATTGTCATTTTAAAACTTTTCAATATTTTGGACTGTTCAATCTTTCGTAAATACTCGAATGAAAATTTCGAAAATATCGCCGTCTTTTGAAACGTTATAACTAGACATCGGATTTTAGGTTAAAACATATTTTTAATGGTTGGTCCAAAAATTTTTGTTGCATACAAATTCGTTTCATGAAAAGTAGATTATTTTAAATCTTTATTCGTTTTACATATTTGACATATCGACCTAAAAGCATATTTGAGAAAATGTTTAAATTATTTTTTTTTTTTTTTTTTTATGTTCATATGCTTTTACATATTTAGAGAATAAAAATATGCTCCCAAGTAGGCATTTGCACATCTAAATATGCCTTTTATTCAGGGTTCAAAACGTAACTTACTGGGGCAGCAAATACCGTATAGAGGCCAATACTAAAAGAAGTACTCAATTTCTTTTTTACCTTCGAGCGAGCAAAATCACGTTTTTCATTAGGGACACTAAGTGTAAAATAAGTTTAGGAGCGGACCTTGAGTAGATTTGGTACACTCTGAAAGGCACGACAGAGTTTACAGAATGGAAAAAGACGGAGGAAAAAGCAGAATCTTATTTCAAATCATCTTTGATTTGCGAACCGTTAAATTATAATCAATGAGGAATATTGGCAGTATTGCACCAAACTTAAGTGCCAATTAAGATGAAAATCATTTCTGATCTATTGCATTAGCGTGCTTTTTAGCTAAGAGTCCTCCATGGTGCTTAACTTAATATTAACTTAAGAAATTACTTCTAAATACCATAAATAACTGCATAACTATTATTGTGATCTTACCGAACCGCGATAAAATACAATGGATGACCAGTGGGGAAGAGAATAGACTTCAGCATACAGAATGTTTTGTACAATTTTACTAGACTCAGATAAAACTAATTTGTGAATTTGCGAAAAAATACCAAAACAGAACCAAATCAGTTAAGATCAGGGAATCAAACCAGAACCGGAACCGGAACCGCATACCGAAACTAACCGATTGAAACTCAGAACCTGAACCGGTACCAGAACCGATATTTTTAGAACCGAAAAGACCGAAAAGAACCTAAACGTTGTACCGGTACGGTTTCGGTTCTGAGTGCAACCACTAGACAGCGAAATGAGCAGTTAGATTTGGCGGATTTTTACTCAATTTGGCTGAATTGTTATTTTCAAATTAAAAAAGATTCTGGCTTGGCAAAACTTTTGGTCAGTCCCTTTGAAAATAATGCATTCCTATGTGGTATTTTCTTAGACCCTTGTTATAATGTTAGGCTAACCTCTGAACAGAAAAAAGTACATGTGTAACTGATTCGATTGATATGTATATTTTCAAGAATTTCTTCCACTTCTGTTTAATTGAAACTAAATGAGGAAAGCAGCTCTGACCCAACTAATTTGTCTGAAAGTGGAGATGAAGTCGGTTTATACATGAATTTCTAAGAAAAGAATCAGGACAATACAAATAGTTTAGTATTTTCACAAGACAGTTTAACGTATGATGCCTGATCAAGGTTTTCCTGAGCTTAAAACGTTTACAAAATAAAGATAATGTACTTAAATGGTGGTCAGAAAATTCGACAATGTTTCCGGAACTGTATTAACTATCGAAAGTTATTCTTGCTGCGTAGAACATTTATTTTCCGGTTTATTATAACTCCGCTAGAAATCAGATGGACGGAAATACATTGACCGCTATCATGCTTCTAAGAAATAATCATTAATTTACCTTCTTTGTAACTAATTTTAAAGAAGTTTAAAGTAAATTGATAATTTATGTGTACATACATGTGTACTGTTGCTTACCCACTTTAATTAAACTTAAGTTTTAAAATTTCTGTTAGTTTTACCGGTCCATACCGGTACGTACCGGTACGATACCGAAATAAAAGGGTACCGGAACCGGAACCGAATACCGAAACAGTAGCAGAACCAAAACAGAACCGTTTACCGAAACGTTAGTTTCGATACGTACCGGAACCGGAACCAGAACCGAAAATCGTTTCGGTTTGATTCCCTGGTTAAGATGCAATGATATCACCAGGTCCACTTTTTATACCCTTGCAAAAGGTTTTAAAATTTTCCCCAGAAGTTTGCAACGCATAGAAATATTCATTTCCGACCCTATAAACTGTATATATTCTTGATCAGGGCGACGAGCTGAGTCGATTGAGCTTTATCTCTCCCTCTCTGTTTTTCTCTTTTCCCCTCTTTTTCTCTCTTTTTCCACCCCAAATAGTCTCTCAGTTTTAAAGCTATCGGGCTGAAACTTTGCACAGAGTCTTCTTTTTACTGCACACTGAGAATATGTCGGAACACTAGGTTCCGAAGACATAACGCCAAGGAACAGAGGGGGGAAGGGGGGGATCTAGTTCCGCTGTAGGGTAGCTTGGTGCTTAGGGCTTACTTCTTAATTGTTATCGATAATGGAAGGCAGTGTCAAGATCGATATTGGAATAGATTGGAAATGTATAACTTGACCACCACTAATTTTCACTATTAGGCCGACATGTGTTTTTAGCTTTCTTTTCTAATTTACCACGAGACGGAAGCGGACTAAAAGTAAGAGCCTATGTAAACCTAACCTAGCATAACATAAACTGAAAGAAATTGTAATTCCACAGGAATTTTAAGTGCTCGCCTATACCGATGTATGCTCGCTCATACCTATGTATGCACGCACTTGCTATTATTTACAAACAACAATAAATGTACTGAAATCGACACACACAAATAGCATTGGTATCTGGGCGGCGCTGGAAGGCTTCGAACAGCCGCAACATTTCTTAAAATTCTTTTAAAGAAGGAAATTTCTAGATTCGGCGGAAATTTCCAAAGGTTTCTTTAACTAAGCAAGTTCTAGATTTGGCGGAATCTTCTTAGGATTGGATTGGAGAAATTCTCGGTGGTAAATCGTCACCATGGATACACCTGCAGCACCTTATAGCGCTAGGCGAGACTTGTCCAACTGCTCCCTCATGTCAGGCTGAGGATGACGACGATATGGTCGGCTGCAACGGCAGCGGTTGTACAAACAAATGTCACGTAGGATGCGCTAACGTAAAGGAGGCCGGAGTAGGTTGGCTTTGTAGAGTATGCGACACTGAGGCGGAAGATGCGTCAATTGGAGGCGCACAACCGACAGTGCTGCGCATCAATAGGCGAAGTTCAGTGGCGAGCGGTTTAGAACAGCAGACGGATGTAGAGACTTCGAACAACAATGCTACGGCAGTTGGCGGTCAGAACGAGGTGGGCTTAAATGGAGCATCGACCTCTTCAGAGGATGCGCAACACCTGCAAGAGGAGCTAAGGTTGTTAGAAGAAGAAGACTACTTATTACAAAGGCGTCAAAAGTTGCTAGAAAGGCGGATAGAGCTTCTGGCAAAGATATCTGAAGGGCACATAGTGGTTAAAGAGCCACGTGTATGTTCACTGGTGGACAAAACGCCAAGGGCGTCTAGCACACACGCTGCTCTTGGGGAGCACCAGGCTAGTAACCATCAGATACACACACATGTCCAGGATGGGACGCAAAGGGCGTGCAGCACTCACGCCGCTCCTGTGGGGGCTCAGACGTGCAAAGAACAGAGACATTCGTTCTGCCCATGGGTGACTGCTACCAGTGGGGAGCAGAATAATGTAAGAAACTCTGTAAGACCTCAAGCTAAAATATCGCCGGAGCAAATGGCTGCGCGGAAAACTAATGTATGTGAACTATCGAGATTTTCCGGCAAGCCAGAGGAATGGCCTCTGTTTATAGCAATGTACGAGCAGTCAACTGAATTATGCGGGTTCTCAGATGCCGAGAATCTAATGCGTCTCAGACACGCGCTGGAGGGTCCAGCAAAGAATGCAGTGAGAAGTCTTATGCTACATGCAGACTGCGTACCACGAATATTATCAACTTTGGAAATGAGATTCGGTAGACCGGAAATTATCATCGATGTGCTGCTGACACAAATAAAGGAGTTTCCCCATTTGAAAGAGAATAAACTAGAGAATTTGGTTGACTTTTCAATTGAGGTACAAAATGTGTGCGCAACGATGAAGGCAGCTAAAATGGAGCAGCATTTAAATAATCCGGAGCTGACCCAAGAGTTGGTGGCGAAGTTGCCATGCTTACTTCAAACGTTCTGGGGCATGCATAATTGTGCCGAACTGTACAATAGCGGATTTTGGATTCTGGCTATCAAAAATGGCAGAAGGTGCAAACAGTGTCATGCTTCCCAGCTCTCAAGCAAAGGCGCGGAAGAAGGGCGTAGTTAACGCACATGCGGTTAAAACGGATGGCAAAGGATGTAAGGTGTGCCAACGGTCTTGCCCCTCTGTGGAGGGATGCGAAGCATTCAAGGGAATGCAACTGTCGCAGCGCTGGAACGTGGTCAAGCGCCTTAAGCTATGCTGGAGATGTTTGTTAACCCATAAGGTGCGGGATTGTCCTATTTTAAGTCCGTGCGGAGAGATCGGATGCCAGAGAAGGCATCATCCACTACTTCATCAACCAATTGGGAGCACAGTCAGTGCCAATTGTAATGCTCATCGCCAAGATCCAGTTGCAGTACTGTTTCGCGTACTGCCAGTAACACTGTATGCGAATGGCAAGGAGGTTAACACGTATGCATTTATTGACGACGGCTCTTCCATAACCTTAATTGATGAACCTTTGCTGAAAGATTTGGGAGTAAGAGGCAAGCCACAGCCGCTCTGTATGCAGTGGACAGCAGGCATGCACCGTTACGAGGATGAATCTGTAATCGTGGATTTACGGATATCAGGCGTCGGCATGAATAAGGTTTATAGCCTACGAGATGTACATTCAGTCAAGAAGCTTGGGCTTCCGCAGCAGACACTGGATATGGGAAATCTAAAGGTCAAGTATAAACACTTAAGTCATTTACCCCTGCAGGGCTATAGCGACGCAAGACCCGGACTGTTGATAGGGTTGAACAATTGCACACTAGGGCGTGCACTCCGAACGAGAGAGGGTAACTCTAAAGAGCCAGTGGCCGAGAAGACTCGTCTGGGATGGACCATCAAAGGAGGATCACCAGTGTTAGTCAAAGGTCAGAAGGCGCCAACGTACCACATCTTTCACATATGTAGCTGTGAAGAAGACAATAACAGAGAGATATTGCGGCTTCTCAGGCAGCACATTTGGTCGGAAGAAGAAGCAGGGTATGGGGCTGAGAGCAAGGCCCGATCGGAGGACGACAAGTTAGCCATGCAACAGTTGGAGGCCAACACAAGGCGTTATAATGAGCGGTTCGCGACCGGGCTACTATGGAGATATAGAGATAAGGCTCTTCCAGACAGCCTGCCTACAGCCCTCAAGCGAGCGCGCTGCCTCAACGCAAAGCTACAGCGCCAACCGGAGTTGGCAATTGAGATAAGAGGCAAAATCGACGAGTACGTCAAAAGGGCTACGCGCGATCGATAACGCAAGACGAAGCATTAGAGAAGCCATATTGGTACCTACCAATCTTTCCCGTGGTCAATGTCAACAAGCCAGGAAAGTTGCGTTTAGTATGGGATGCGGCTGCTAAAACGGATGGTGTATCTCTAAACACGATGCTGTTAAAGGGACCAGATCAGCTTGCACAATTGGTTCCCATAATACGCAGGTTCAGAGAAAAGGCTGTAGCAATTGGTGGCGATATCGCCGAAATGTTTCACCAGGTGAGAATACATGCTGAAGATCAAAGATTTCAAAGATTCGTATTCATAGATCCTGCTACACAAACTCTGGAGATGTACGTGATGGAGGTAATGACATTTGGGGCCACCTGTTCTCCAAGCAGCGCGCAATTTATAAAGAATAAAAACGCAATGGAGTTTGAAGGCCAGTATCCACGCGCCGTAAATTGCATTTTAAAGAATCATTACGTCGACGATATGCTGGATAGCGTTGACACGGACGAAGAGGCTATCGAGTTGGCGCAGACCGTACGCTACATACACCAGAAAGGAGGATTCCATATACGAAACTGGGTCTCCAACTCCAGGAAGGTGCTCAAGGCTCTAGGAGAAAACACCTTACCGATGGTCGAGTTAAATGACGCTGAAAAACGAACGGAAAAGGTGCTTGGTATGTGGTGGGATACTGAAGAAGACACGCTTAGGTTCCGTGTATCCAAACGACATAGAGATGGGGAATTGCTTCAAGGTAGCAAGCGTCCAACAAAGAGAGAGTTCCTGAGTCTATTGATGTCCATTTATGATCCACTGGGGCTCATAACATTTTATGTGATGTACGCCAAAATCACATTTCAGGAAATTTGGCGTTCTGGATGTCAATGGGACGAGCCAATAAGAGACGTTGAATGGATTAAGTGGAAGCGTTGGCTACATCATATTTCTGATGTTGAGAAGATGCGCATACCCAGATGTCATATGCCAAGTCTACTAAAGGAGTACCAGGCAGAGATGCACATGTTCGTTGACGCTAGCGAAAATAGATTTGCTGCTGTGTGCTATATACGGTACAGCCAAGGCACAAATGTGTTCTGTCACTTGCTGGGTAGCAAGACCAAGGTAGCCCCTTTAAAGCAGATATCCATTCCGAGGCTGGAACTACAGGGAGCTACGCTGGGAGCAAGATTGGCCCACTCTATGGAGAGGTCACACTCAATCCCATTTTCAAGACGAGTTTTTTGGTCTGACTCACGCACAGTGCTGTGTTGGTTGCGCTCGGATCAAAGGCGCTACAAACAGTTTGTGGCTTTTCGGGTGAGTGAAATATTAGAGCTCACAATGATAGAAGAATGGCGATGGATCCCGACTTCCAAAAATGCATGGCAGACGAAGCCACTGGCAGCGAACCCCCGATTTTAGTAATGAGAGTCGCTGGTTGAATGGCCCCGCATTTCTACGGCTGGATTCTAAGGAATGGCCAACAGAGTCTAACAGGGACCTGAATGTGGGCCATGAGGAGCTACGCACACAATTTATTGGAGTGTGCGCAGAAATCGGTGGCATGAAATCCGAACGACTAATCGAGGTAAGCCGCTTTTCGACCTGGGGTCGAATGCTGCGAAGTTTGGCGAGAGTATTATGGGCTGTTCGACATTGGAAACTGAAGACGCAGAAACACAATGATGCGGGCACCATCCCTACTCAAGAAGATTTTCAAGCCGCTGAAGGTATGCTGTGGGCATTTGCACAGGCGGAAGATTACCAGAATGAGATGGCGTGTCTCACTAAAAAACGCCCAATAGAGAGAACGAGCTCTCTATAAACTGGGGCCATATATTGATGGCCAGGGAGTCCTAAGGCTCCAAGAACGTACTAGGATGAGTAGCGGCTATGATCGTGTGGTGTTGCCGAGGAACAGCCACATCACGCTACTAATAGTACAAGAAACACATACGAAACTCCAGCATGCCAATCACGAGACGGTGATTAACGAATTGCGGCAGAAATTCTGGATACCAAAGCTGAGATCGGTTGTCGCTAAGGTGCGTCGAACCTGTCAAAATTGTAAGAATCAGCGAGTGGTACCCAATCCGCCACGGATGGCGGAGCTACCAACACAGAGGCTGGCAGCATTTCAACGCCCATTCACCTACACTGGGGTGGACTACTTTGGGCCGCTTATGGTTGCGGTCAGAAGGAGTTCCGAGAAGCGCTATGGAGTACTATTTACATGTTTGACTACGAGGGCCATTCATATAGAGGTAGCTTACTCATTAACCACTGATTCTTGTATTCTCGCAGTGCGCAATTTCATAGCCAGAAGAGGCAGCCCTGTGGAACTCTGGAGTGACAACGGCACTAACTTCCAAGGGGCCAACAGCGAGCTACGAAAGGCACTGGAGACAATTGACAAGGACCAGCTGGCGTGCGCATTTACCAGACCTGAAATGAGCTGGAAGTTCATACCTCCTGCGTCGCCGCACATGGGCGGGGCGTGGGAACGCCTAGTGCGCTCGGTGAAGACAACACTTAACTCTATCCTGATCAGCAAAAGGCCATCAGACGAGCTACTAAGGGGTGCTCTAATGGAGGTAGAGATGATAGTGAATTCACGACCACTAACGTACATTCCAGTTACCGATGACGACGAGGAGGCGCTCACGCCCAACCACTTTCTGCTAGGCACATCAAATGGCAGCAAACCAGCAGTCGAACCTACTACTGAGGGAGTAGTGCTCAAACGGAGCTGGCTGGCAGCTCAGCAACTGGCGGATGCATTCTGGAGAAGGTGGCTGCGGGAATATCTGCCAGTCATAACGAGGCGCAGCAAGTGGTACCACAACAGCAAGCCTCTGGAGGAAGGCGACATTGTGTACATATGCGATCCAGGGAATCCAAGGTCCTGTTGGCCCAAGGGACGCATTGTCGACGTGAGACGCAGCGCTGATGGGCAGGTGAGGAGCGCCACCGTGAAGACGACGAACGGAGTATACGTGAGACCAGCTACCAAGCTTGCAGTTTTATCTATCGAGGCGAAGGTGGTAGATCCTGTGCAGAATATACCAGTGGGGAGTGTTACGATAGATTCCATAAACTAGTTCCGCTGTAGGGTAGCTTGGTGCTTAGGGCTTACTTCTTAATTGTTATCGATAATGGAAGGCAGTGTCAAGATCGATATTGGAATAGATTGGAAATGTATAACTTGACCACCACTAATTTTCACTATTAGGCCGACATGTGTTTTTAGCTTTCTTTTCTAATTTACCACGAGACGGAAGCGGACTAAAAGTAAGAGCCTATGTAAACCTAACCTAGCATAACATAAACTGAAAGAAATTGTAATTCCACAGGAATTTTAAGTGCTCGCCTATACCGATGTATGCTCGCTCATACCTATGTATGCACGCACTTGCTATTATTTACAAACAACAATAAATGTACTGAAATCGACACACACAAATAGCATTGGTATCTGGGCGGCGCTGGAAGGCTTCGAACAGCCGCAACAGTGGGGCTTTGTGAGAAAACCTTTTTGTTTTTAATGCAAACGCCTCCCGCTTCAGTAATTATTAGTTTTATACGCTTTAACACAGATTTGGAAGTTTTGGTCAAAATCGGATGACTATATCTTATAGCTGCCATAGAAACTATCGGTCGAAAGGTGGATTTTATTTAGAAAAATTGTTTGTTTTAATGCTAACGTTCGTAAACTATGATGTATTAAAACATTTGCAAGGGTATAAAAACTTCGGCGAAGACGAAGTTAGCTTGGCCTTCTCGTTTCTCGTTCAACTAACACAGAAGCCAGGCAGATGGAATGCAAAATGTAAATTTCATAACAATTATATGATAAGGCTCGCGTCCCTGACTCAAACTTTTCGCTCGTACGTCAACTGAACACATTCACAAAACTGAATTGTGCAATTTGTACGTCATACGACGCATACCGTACGAGAAAACAAAACTACAGTAAGATACAAACTCCAGGTATTAACAGTAATTGTCCTTTGATAAGCACGCACTATGGTCCAGACGACCACTTCGCTTGGCCAAAACCTCATTTTTAAAAGTTAAAAAAAAATAACGTACTTTTCATCGCTCTGCATCAGAAAAAGAGTGACCATCTCTGTTGCGTACCAGAAATTTCTGTAGATGGCGCCACATTCGCGAAATCAGCTGTTAAACATAGCGGTTGTTGTTAAACAGCACGTGCGGCGAAAAATTGCCAATTTGATTGCAATTAAAAATCTTTGAAAAGTAATATAAAAAGACTATTTTAAACAAAGTTTTGTGATGAATTATAATCAGTGGGGTTTGTATTAAGTGTTTTGTAATGTGAACTGTTTGTATGAGTTGTGCTGTCTTCGTAATTTTATGTCAAAGTGAGTCGTTCAACATGTGTCCATTTGTGATGAAAACTAATATTTGAAAAGGTATATAAAATGATTCCGGCCTATTCCGGCCCGGAGACTAATTGTGTGTCGTAGATTAAATAATTCCCTTTGTAATGCATTTTTTAAATTTGTCCACTTTTGGCCACATCTCTTGTAATTTGCATTTATAGATCATAACCTCAAATTCAACAATGCGGAGTTGTTTGGCTTGTGGCATTTAGAGAGGAGCAAAGCATCCAAGGAAAATGCTGTGCACAAATTTATGAAAACAAAGCTTTGTGGTGACATTTCAGATGAAATAAATAAAGCTGTTGCAGATGCTTCAATGAGGTTTTTTTACCGTTTGGCGGAAAAATGGAGGATGTGCAAGTCATATGAAAAGGCTTTTAAACGAAAGCATGCGGATTGGTTAAATGCACAAACATGTGTAATCGTTCCAAAAACAGTTCAATCAATTGGACGCCCTGCATTAGCGTATCCCAAAAAAAAATCGAAGAGCACGAAGAAGGCAAGCTGCAGATCTTGTCGTATCCGAGGGAGGAAACCTTAGTTTATTGCTTCAAGCGGCAAGCATGAAAAATTTGTTTAATTTTTTTTTTAATAAAATGTGCTTTCTTTAGGAGTGCCACGCCCTTATAATTAAAGAAAAAAAGTTTAAAAAAAAATTGCTTACTTTATTTGTTATTCCCTATTACTAATAGTTTAAATATGCATTATAAAAAAAGGCGGTGCCACACCCATTTTTTTTATAACTCTACTTCCTACTGATTATATAAATCCAATACAAAAAACCAAATCAAAATATCTTGTTTCGTTCGCGAGATATTAATTTTGGCCAACCAATATGGTCGTCTGGACCATAGTGGCACGGTACGAACCATCCACAGTGCCTGCCTTTACATGGTACCTTCTTGTCTTCGGTATTTTTCATCATTTCAATCATAAATACGGAGTTTAGAGTGGTATTTGAGTAGAGCATATTTTGACCTGTTTTTAACTATTTTGACATATTTTGACCTAATTTTGACCAATTTTAGCATATGCTTTTCACCTAAAAAAAACATATTTTGGATATACTCATCTTAAAAAATCACAAATATTTTTATTAGTCCAATGCGAAAATTTCAAATTTTTTAGACTAACAACAAAAAAAAACCTAAAATCCGATGTCTAGTTATAACAATCTTAGGTTTTATGACAAATTTGTAAATGGCATAATATTTTAATCCGTTCAATCCACACCTTTTATTTAACGACGAGAACGTGTGAAAATTCGCGAAATTTTGGCACGTAACTTCCAAGTTTAGCGATATATTTTGACCGGTTTTATTTACACCTCTTATTTAACAATGTCTGCCACTTCGGAAGTACTTAACCGACAATTTGGCGAGTTCCGCGGATTTGGATTACGCTTTTAATATTTGCGGCGATTCCTTTATCTCCTCATCATCAATTTCGGCCGAAGCCGCCCAAAGTTGACCAGCGGCCCAGCTCTCCAGCCCCGCTTCGTTGCCATCGTCAGTTTCGTCGTCATCGTCATCATTGCAAGCTGCAGCTTTAATTACACAGCAAAAAAAAGTGCATAGTATAATTCAATAGAAACATATTAATTTCTATTATGCCAGTTTTCATATTAAATTTAAATATAAATGACTTAAGTTTAAATAAAATCATATTAGCAATATCTAGTCAATATGAACATTTTTAAAGTCGAAGTGTAATCCAGTTAATTTAAAGTTGGTCATATTGAATTGTATGTTGCGTCATATTCATTTATATTATGCACACACTTAAAAGAAAACGTTGTAAAGTTAAAAATGTTTCGTATTAAATTTGAATATTTTGTTCAACTTAAATCAAAGGTTTCCGTAGTAGATTTAAATGTACTATGCAAAAATGTAAATTGAATATATTTCATATTTAAATATAGATTTTACCATACTTGAAGTATAAGGAATTCATATTAAAATTAAAGTTTAAACACATATAATCAAAAAATCCAATGGTTAATATGAGACAAATTAAATTTAACTATGAAAAGTTTTTAGTTTTATGTTAAACATAATTAACAATTATCTGTGTTCTTAATTGAGTCTTGCTGCACCGTCACGCGAGCCGTGAATAGTCGTGTAGGCTAAGACGCCAGCATTTGAGTTTAAGAGCCCGAAGTCCTGAGTTCGAGTCCCAGTAAAGGTAAATAAAAAAAAAATATATTTCAGTCTGAGCCCCTTCCCTTCCCCCTCCCCCTCCCCCACCCCTTCCCTTCCCCCTCCCCCACCCCTTCCCTTCCCCCTCCCCTTCCCCATCCCCCTCGCCACGCCCACCTCTTCCCGCTCCCCTTCCCCCTCCCCTTCCAACCTCCCCCTATCCCCTCCCTTCCCTGACCACCTCGCCATAATTGCTATTCTTTCTTTTTTTATATTTTTTAAAATTTTTTTTTTAATATGAATCATAGTTAAATTCAATAAGTTTTCACTTTAATTTTAATATGCCGTCACATCAAATGGAATAGCAGGACATATGAAATCAATTATGTTCATATTAAATGTGTGATTTAAGTGGCACACACTTTATATTTAATAAAACACATTGTGGTGCACTTTTATTGGTAAAAATATTTAAATCAAATATGAAATATTTGGATTTACGTGGTTTTTTTTCTCTGTGTAGTGACAGTGAGAGTAGAACTCTAGTGCATAACGAGAGCGTAAGTTAAAGTCGGCTCTAACCGACTTCGATATACCCGTTACTCATGAAAAAACATTTATAACAGTGTTCGTGCGTTCCTTAGGGTGATCATCGGGGCCTTGGTTCACTTTTTTGCTCATAACTTGAGAACCGTTCATCCGATCTATATCATTTCTTCGGCAAATTTATTTGTTTTGCTAATTACTAACTATCTTTAGAAGGTACGAATCGAATAACGATATAACGTTTTTTCCAAATTGCGGGGGCAGGAGGGGGCGTGGTCAAAATTTGAAACAAACTTGATCTCCGTGCAGATAAAAGAAGCTTTTGTCCCATACATGGCAAACCTCTATCTCTTACCATCTCTGAGATCTAGGTGTTCATACAGACGGACGGACAGACGGACAAGTCTATACCGAATATATATACTTTATATGGTCGGAAATGATTCCTTCTGTCTGTTTCATACTTTTGCACGACTTTAGTATACCCTTTTTACTCTACGAGTAACGGGTCAAAAATCATAGAAAACTCAGTGAAAAGTGCACAAAAAGGGGCAGAGCAAACCCCCCAGTCAGTCAATCAATCAATCAATCATTCAGTTCGCGAAGTGCAGTGCCAAATATTCATTTTTTATGTGATCGAGCTCGATCGAACGGCCGTAATCTGCAAGCAAATTGTCTTTCGGTTGCAAATTTTTCTGCATTCATTCGTACATTGGTATGTATATGCGAATTTGCTGATGCTTACAGACTGTTCGAAAGTGTTTAAGTGACCCAAAGCAAAAGACATACATATTCAAGTAATTTAAAATAATAGAAAAACCAAGTGCATGGTCGCGGATTGGGTTTATTCTGCAAATTATTTTGTATGTTGAAATCAAAGAGAAGAAAATCCTAATAAAGTGAAAAATAAAAACCAATTAGACAACAACAACCACCCATATCGTGGGTGAACACAACAAACATACCCAACCCAAAACAACAAACACCTATTTATACAACAAAAACAACAACCTCCTTGGAGAGCTCTTCATCGGGGGATGCTGTATGTAAGTGACAAACAAGCTTAACTATCTCTTTCTCTCTTTGAGTGTCCGCCTAATCTACGATTGTTCGGTCGTATATTAACCAGCGCTGTTATTAATTTTCTCTAAAAACTAACATGCACTTATCTATTTAAATTTAAATTCTTTGAACGGTAAACGGTAAAACGGTGCCCTTGGCTAAGCAAGAGTGATAAAACCACTCTCTTCGCCGCCGTAAAGCGTGCCTCCCAGCTAAACAGCTGTTTTGGTTATTCTTTTGTTATTTGCAATTAATGCACCCAAAACGTTTGGGTACTTGGCCATCTCGTCCGTGTGAAAATTAAAGTAAAAGTTGTTAAAAATTAAAGTAAAATAAAATAAAGTAAAGTAAATTAAAGTAAGAGTGCACTTAACATTATTTTTCTGATTGATTGATTTGAACAAATTTTTATCTTAATTAAGCAAACGTGACCTGCCCTGATAATATTGATCGTTTAAAAGCCAAGTAAAAAATTATGTACTTAACATTATTTTTCTGATTGATTGATTTGAACAAATTTTTATCTTAATTAAGACTGAACTGCCCTTATAATATTTCCTTTGCCAAGTAAAAAATTTGTATTTAGATATGAAATGAATTCTTATTATTAAAAACATTTAAAATTAGAGTAACTGGTAGGGAAGTATGAAAAAAGGAAAAAATTATAAAAGAATTGAAAGTAAAAGCAAATTTAGCCATTAACAAAAATTGTTTTGGAAATTTATTTAAACAAAGTAAACTGGAAAGATTATTATTGAATTTATTTAGATTATTTTGAGATTCGATTTTGAAGTAAACCATGTTGCCGATAATTATTCTTAATAAATAATGAATTTGTTTAAAATTTGGGATTCGCAGACGGCTCCTGTTGCGGGAACCATTGATTTTGGGATTTGGGGGTACAGATTAGCGAGTGTCAACCAGCACCCTCTACCTCGCATCTATGGAGAAGTTTCGCAATGTTGAGAAGTCCGCCGTTTTTTTAGGATTAGGAATGAGGCTTTGGCCGTGATTTGTTTTTTTGTAGTTTAACTCCATCATGTAGTTTCAGAAGGGACTCTACAAATATAAAATTATGTACGTCGAGTCTTAGGCATAGCAAAACCCACCCCACTACCGTCATGAGCTATGGTTCAAAAGGTCCCGCTACGCTGTGTCTAAGTCTTCTGCTCGTCCAATTGACGAATCAGCTAGCACATACTATCAACTATCTGTGTGCATACCTGTCCTAATGCACAAACTTAAGAATTCTCGGTAATTTGAGGTACTCACGTTGGGCAGTTTGAATATCCTGCGCCTCGTCCACACTTAAACGGTAAGTTGAGGGAACAATTTACATAAATAGTTCTGCACATTATTTCACTGAACTCAATGAAAAGCTACTTAGTGCTTAAACTGTGTTTCTTCAGTATGCATTACTCTGCCGTTTAAGCGTTTGCTTTTAATACCAAAAAAGAGCTAAACAATTTCAATAATTTGCAACAAATAATTTTCCATTTCTTTCTCTCTTAATTTGTGGCCATCAGCTATTTGATTTTATGACTACATTTTTCCAGTTTCTCATAAAAGTCAATTAAACTGGGGCTGGCTGGTCAGTGTCTTGTTTAGCCATTGCCTAAAGCCATTTGGGTAATAAATTCCGTTTTTGGCAACGATTTGAATTTGTGGCCAAATTTTAATTGCAAATTCATGGCAAAATTGGGAAAATATTTATTAATTAAAATAAATTGACTAACTCAATTCAGTTTGGTGATATTCTGATAAAGTTAGTATTTATCGAATTCTTTGCTCACACATGCCAATTATTTATATGAATCTTGTCAACATATACAGATAATCCCCTTTTAATCCCTTTGTTGAGCCAAGGTCAGACGCCTCAAATCCTTGCCGGCAACTCACCTGTCGTTTATCCCTTTTTGTTGGCCAACTGGCTGTAAAAACCTTTTTATAATTATGATGACAATAAACAATGCAGCCAGCATCCCAGGACCAGACCAGAGACAGGGTTAGGGCAGGCTGCTTTTTGGCAGGAAGACTTTTATTAGCTACTTTCGCCCCAGCATTGTTACACCTTTCATAATGAATTTGCAGCCAAAAGGGGGAAGCAAACCTGCCGCAACAATGCCAAGACCCAGACCCAGACCCAGAACAAGACCAAGGATATTTCAATTTAGCTGCTCAAACAGTTGCCACTTTGACGTTTTGTCTGCCGCCTGTTGCCCCACCCGTGGAATGTCAGCCGTAAATATTTATGCGGCCCAATGCAGAGCCAAAGGTGACGATGTCAGCTTTTTAACAGCTGCGGAATTTGTTGGCTGTCTTTGTCTGTCTGAGGCAATCTCAACTAATCTGCGGTTGTCGTAAAATCTTAGGTACCCTCTGTTGTCACAGAGCGGCGTGGATGGATGGAGGGATGGATGTAGCTACATAAAATATTTCAACAATGCCAGGCGACTTCATCAATCATAAGTACAAATGCTTATCGCCTATAAATAAGCAAGATAGCGCCTGGGATTTCGACTGAGGTGATTTTAATTGTTTGGCAGCAATCATTTTTCACATGGATTCCAAACTTTAAAGACGGCGCCAAGGGTTCGGCGCTTTAAAGAGATCATCAATCTTGCTTAATGGTTGTCCGCACGATTGAATTATTACATGTGTCAGCTGCGCGTGAGTTATTGATATGATGTAACAAATGAAGAAAACAGCGAAATAAAAATCCACCATCAAACACACACACAGACTCACAGAGCCATAAGCAGAGTCTGCAATGTGCAACCAGTTGCATACCACTCGGAGCAGGAGCAGGTAGCGCCTCCCCAGCAAATTCCAAGTAAAGTACTTGAGCCGCCAGCAAAAAAATAAATGCCAAAATTGCTTTGAGCACAACATGACACATAAAATCGATGGGCAGTCAAAAAAATTTGTAGAAAAAAAACCAAATAGAATAGCAACGTGATTTGCATATATTTATTTACTTGTGGCCCCACGCCGAGACAAGCGGCAGCACAAAAACTGAAAAACGAATTGAACTGCCGACGTGAATATGCTGGAAAAATTACTATGACATGAACAACGATTTGGTTAATACTCTTTACGAGAACCTAAATGTTGAAAACTGTGTGGATTGTATTTACAGGTGGTCGGAATCTACAGAACAACCATGGTCAATCTGTTAATCAAACAATGAGCTTACAAATCAAATCGAACCTAAAATAGTAGAGTAAAAAAGTCTAGCATACTTCTCGGCTGCCCCCCTTCAGGAAGAAAATTAAAAATTACCAACTTTTTGCTGCCCTGGTCTATGTTTAGAAAATCAGCGTCAAAGCGTTAAAAGTTAAAGTGTTGTGAAGTTATTCATTTCAAGATTTTTGTCTTGAAAATATGCGGTCACACCTACAATAATTCGAATCGATTGTCAGTTTAACTGCATCTGGTCAGTGAATAAATTGAAACATCTTCCTCAAAATAGTTTCAAACACTCTGTCTGCAAGAACATCTAGAGAAACCTCATCACCTACTGCAAACATAGCTGCACCTTTCCTTATTGATGCAAATTGAACTTAAGTTCCATTTGGGGTCGAAATGCAGTTGGTCATTGAAAAATTGCAGCACATTCGTTCGCCGGTTGACGGATTTGGGCACACAGAACTTGGTTCCTCGCCAACAGCATGCAATAGCAGTAAGATCTTCCATAAGGTCGTCCAACACTTCAACGACAGTAACAACTAAAGATTTTTTATGTATTTATATTTCTTTATGCTCGTATTTAGCATGATTTGTACACCCCAAAAAAAAACTTAAAAAAAAAAAGCCGGACGTTTCAATTTTCTGTGTATACAATCACTTCCTAGTGGGCATCCCGGCGGTATTTCCAACATGGAAAAAAAGAAAACACAACGAGAGAAAAAATTTTATTTTCAATTATTTCGTATTCTACCCTTACAAACCGAGTTTCAAGCCTCAAACTTTCCAACATCGGAAAATCACATTGCAAATTATTTCGTATTCTTTCCTTACAAACTGAGTTTCAAGGCAATCGGATGAAAAATAGTTTTTTGCATGCAGAATTTTCCGGTCAATTTCCTTGTGGGCGGATTTTTCAAAATCGGGAAAACGCGTGTCGAATCATTTCGCGTACTATGCTTACAAGCCAAGTTTCAAGTCAATCGGACGAAAAGTAAAATTTTTCAAATACAAACTTTCCGAGTTTTCCGGGTAAAATTTTTTAATTTTTCTTTCTTAGTGCAAGCCAGCATAACTAATAACTAAACGAAGGTCTATGCCAAATCTCAAACCTGTAGTATAAGCCGTTAAGGCTGTGCATTGATAATATGTCAGTATGTCACTATGTCAGTCGGGCGTACAGATTTATATATATAGATAAGGTATTATCGGCGGTGTTCTACAAACCTCTAACAACCCAAAAGCAACCCAAAAGCAATTGTCGGTGCCTCTTTTGGTTGTTTTCAAATGTTGCACATTTTCTGGCGACATTTGGCCTATGTTTTGCTAATAAAGAAATTTCGGTCAAATAGAATAATGAGGAACACAACTTGAATGCTTAACTGATCGAATTGCATTAATATTATTAAAGATTTCATATGTTTTAAGTAATAAAAATTAATTTAAAATATTGTCTACCAAAACAATGCAAAGGTCTGACAGCTGCAGAAAGCAACAACAAGAAAACCTGCCAGCTTGTCCAATTATGACACTAAAACTTTCGGAGTTTTAATTTTTTTTTTAAATTAAATGTTTATACTTTTAAACGAAGTATAAATTTAACAAGATTATGTGGATAAATAAGCAGTTTAATAAAATATGATTTAATAGGGTACTTCAATGAAGTATCGAAAAAAAACCTATCGATAAATTATGTCGGCGATAATTTCAAATCACGAAATGGAAGACAAGTTGTCAGCGGTGTAACTTTTAACATCGCTTTTTACATTTATTTTAATTTTAAAAAGTTGTAGGATGATTTTATGGTGGCAACATTGAACTCCGGAGGAAGAGGCAGTAATGCCATATGGAATAGCAGTTGCATATCTCGGCAGAAAAGAAGCTTACGCTTTATCAAAAATCAAAAAAGGATTGCAGCATTTCTGAAACTCTTGGAAAAGTTTTGTTACCCTTGTCACTGGCCTTCCCCCAGCAATTAATGCAACCGCGGGCATTTTTGAATTTATTTTTGTGCACTTAACTCACTGGTAAGCAACAGGGTGGTCAACACAAAATATAAATAATTATTTGGCGGCTCAGAGTTTATTTTAATTCTTAACCCGATAAAATTGAGTATGAATGGCTTTAAAATTATTTATTAGTTTGGAACTCAGTGCATACCAAAATCGCTTTCAACATTTGGTTTAGAACTTCAAAAATAGTGTGTATCTAACAATTATTCAAATTATTTTGAAGCCAACAACCCTGCCGTGGCAGCAACAACGCAATTGCTTCCAGTCAGCTGTTTTCTGGCAGCGACTCCGAAGCTTACTCCGAAAAATGAAATTCTCGACATTTGTGGAACACCGACATTTGGATTGGTTGTTTTCAAAAACAACTGACCCCTAAATCTCTAGAGATTTCTGGAACACATCGGTATAAAATATTTTTTTTCCTGTTTTGCTTTTTTGCTCTTTGTACCCTTAGAAAATTTGAGAGACCAGAAATCAGTGTAAGCTAAAGGCATTTTTATTACAATGCAAATAAAAGAGGAGAATGACAAAGCTAACTTCGTTAGTGCCAAAGTTTTGATACACTTGAAAAAGCTTGTCTCAACGGTTAGCGACTTCGACCAAACTTCGCAGATCAGCTTAAAATCATTTAATATTACCCATGACCATGTTTGTGGGTGGTAATTTTGAGAACGAAACATTTTTTCCCACTAAAACCCACTTTTTCACTTCACTTCACTTTTTTGCTCATAACTTGAGAAGCGTTCATCCGATCATTATTATTTCAAAAATTTATTTCAAATCGATTCATTTTGCCAATTACTAACTATATTTAGAAGGAACAGGAGATATAACGTTTTTTCCAAATTTGGGGGGCGGGATGGGGCGTGGGCAAAATTTGAAACAAACTTGATTTGCGTGCAGATAAAAGAAGCTTTTGTTCCATACATGTCAAACCTCTATCTCTTGCTATCTCTGAGATCTAGGTGTTCATACAGACAGACGGACAGACGGACATGTCTATATCGACTCGGCTGTTGATGCTGATCAAGAATATATATACTTTATATGGTCGGAAACGATTCCTTCTGCCTGTTACATACATTTGCACGACTTTAGTATACCCTTTCTACTCTACGAGTAACGGGTATAAAAAATTAAAGGGTATGCGTAAAAAAAAAGGACTTTGATTTACAAGCATATAACCCATCTCGCTTTGTTGAGCCTTCAACAGTATTAGATATATTAGAATCAGTTTAAAGTCAATCGTGACAGTCAAATATTTAAAGAATTTGAAATATTTTTTAAATTGTTTTCCCGGTAGAGCCCAGAAATCGGATCTTACATACACAAGCTATACTACTTTGCCTACTTACAAACCGAGTTTCACGCCAATCGGATGAAATATTCAATGCTACAATGACATTTAGTTACATTTGGAAAAAATAAAACCTTCAAAACGGAATGTTGCACCTTTTGGAATCCCAAAGTGATTGTTCGCTAGCAGAAGTTGTTTAAATTTGATGTTTGCAGGTTGTTGAACCATGAAAAGCCGATGAGAGAATTGAGATGATTCTCGAAACAGCGCTGTACAGAAACACCATTGCTAATCCACAATGTTGTAATCAATCTAAAACCCATATGCAGTTAATACTCCAAGTTTGAAGTAAAATCACTGTTAGTACAAGGGTTTCAGAACTTATTTCTGGGTAATTGTAAAAGCTGCTGAACTGGAAGGACCTTGTAGTTGTTGACGTTAACCAATAACAAAGAAGGGATTTCATTTTTTAAACAATTCGGGTTTTCACTTCAAATTGGTTAACAAGTAATCTGCAGTGAACACATTTTTGTGTGCTTATTATCATCTTACCTTTTTTTTTAATTTTCTTAAAAACATTGACATTGGATCACAAAAAAAAGTTAGTTTGAGATGCGGTATCTATATATGTTACTCTCAATCTCATACCTTAGCCACAACACCACAGCTGCACAGGTAGAGAGAATAGCTAAATGTGATACATAACTCAAAAGTATCTTTTCTTTTTAATTATATTTTTTTTAAAAGATAACAAAGTGTTTATCAAAATTGAAAATTATATAGGTATAACCAGGGACTGGGCTGGTGATGTTAGCTTATTTTTACGCAGAACACTTTGTTGGTAGAGATTTAATTTTTAAACAGATTACATGATAACCAAATTGACGTAAAAACACTAAATATATAAAAAAAAAAATTTATATATTTTTTTTCCAGTTTCCTTGTTGATAAACATTTTGTTAGAGTATTTCAAGCAATCGAGTAGAAGAAAAAAAGAAACTGCAAGTCACGTGCAGGGCATTGAAAGCTTACAGGAGGCATCACAAGAAAATCTTAAATTGTCATTTCATATTTTATATATCATTTTACCCAGCAGCTCCTCACTCCACCCTCACACTCACCCACTTAAAGCTATGTTGTGGTCGCTTTATTATGCAATTTCTGGTTAAGTACGCATACGCCATGTAGCCAGAGCTTAGCTGCAAAGTGCAATGGCACGCACAAAGCGTATTTATATTGCGGTTAACATGTAATGTTTATTTATGCTACCATAAACTGCACACCAAGTTGCCATTTACATAATGCAAATGAACTTTTTGGTCAAAAGTCAGTTCAGGCGGAAATTAGAGAAGACAACTGGAATATTTCACATTCAATTGCCTAAGTTTTCATAGAGCTACGCACTTAATAGTTTAAGCCATGGCCAACCTTTTGCACTCCAGGTAGAGCTTTTGAAGCTTGTCACAAAAAATTTCATTTCATTCACAGAAACGCCCCTCGGCCTCTCTCGGCTTCGGTTTTCCCTCTGTGGTGTCAGCTTTTATTTTAGCTTAAAGCCGAAAATAACATTGAATGAAATGGTCCGTTTTCCTTGTTGATGTTTTTGCTGGTGTTTTGTTTTGTCTTTGTCTCTTCCTTCTATCTTTTTTTTTGTGTAGTCAACGTCCCTGCACATTTTATCGCTCATTCGGTTTCTCGTTTCTGAAGGCGCGCGCTAAACGCTTTGGGGCGTGGCGCTGGAGCCGGCGCCGGTGTAAAACAGCATGAAAACTCAGTCACACAGCCAGTGCAAAAACATTTTGACACTAATTTCATTTTGTGTATAGAAGAAAGGCACGAGCTTGATTTTCTGTATTTTTTTTTTTTTTGCTAGTCTTCCTGGCGTCAAAGGATTTTTTCCTCTGTTGGACGAACAAAAAGGTTGAAATAGAAATGGCATAGAAATGTAGACAAACGCAAATGGGAAGTAAATGGAAAACACATTGCCCCCGAGGGTTTTTGTTTTTGAAGTTTCGTTTGCTGCTTGTGGCCGTGATTTGCGAAATAAAAATTTATGCGGCAGGCTAATTAAAATGCCAGGCAACAATATAAATTTGAATTTGTCTAAATTGGTAGCCGCATGTATTTTAATAATTAGCATAATTTTTCGGGGCTCTCAACACTTTCACACCTCTGGGGAACACCAGGGGCATTTAACGCTCCGTTAGGGAGGAGATTCACAAAAGTTAACTGCCGTGAAAACATTTAAAATTTTTCCAACAACCAGCTGAAAGAACAACGCAAAATGTTACCAAGTATCAAAGTTTGTTTGGGACAGGTTGAATTTTGAATGCTCTTCAAACAGAATATAAAGGGTTTGTCAGGAAAGTAATAGGACTGATTTTCTTCCGCTGCGACTGTACTTCGAAGCGTGCGGAGTGAGCGAGTCGGGACAAGCATTTTCGCGCGTCTCGTTTCGGTGAGTGGAGCAAGCCGAAAATGCAGCGTTCGCAGGAAAATCGCGCGATTGGAAAAAAAGGTGTGAGTCTTGTTAACACTCACGAGGCTTTGATGTGAAACATGATGCTTATATAAATCAGCAAGGGCACTCTATCGAAAGAATAAAACTAACATCGAGTAGTAATACCAGCCATAAGCTCACATGGTTCAGTTTTGATGATGATGTTTCACCCACCCAGATACCACTAAGGTGAGATCCCTGATCCCAGATCCCACCAAGATCGCTCCCAGATACTACCCAGATAAAACACAGATCCCACCCAGATCCCATCCAGACACCAACCAGATCCCACCGAGATCCCACCTAGATCCCGCCCAGATCACACCCAGTTCCCACCTAGAACACTCCCAGATCCTACCCAGTTCCCACTTATATCCCACACAGATTCCATCTTGATCCCACCTAGACTTCACCCAGATCCCACACAATGAAATCTGCCCATCCTCTTATTTGAGTGTCTTTGCCGGGAAACTCCACAAAAGACCAACTCAAAGTATGAATGACAAAAGCGTCACGTGACGCTGAAATCCCATTTAACTCCTACTAAAATCGACCGCACGGAAATTAAAGATGTTTCACATCAAACATTTTTGCCTGCGGTTTAGTTAAACCAGATTTTTTCTCGTATTTCAACATAAACACTATATAGGAGGAAGACGAAGTAGTCGAGGAAGAAGAACACAACAATTTTTATACCCGTTACTCGTAGAGTAAAAAGGGTATACTAAAGTCGTGCAAATGTATGTAACAGGCAGAAGGAATCATTTCCGACCATATAAAGTATATATATTCTTGATCAGCATCAACAGTCGAGTCGAAATAGCCATGTCCGTCTGTCCGTCCGCCCGTCTGTCCGTCCGCCCGTCTGTCCGTCCGTCCGTCTGTCTGTATGAACACCTAGATCTCAGAGATGGTAAGAGATAGAGGTTTGACATGTATGGGACAAATGCTTCTTTTATCTGCACGCAGATCAAGTTTATTTCAAATTTTGGCCACGCCCCCTCCCGCCCCCGCCATTTGGGAAAAACGTTATATCTCCTACAGTTTTGAAGATAGACGATTCGCACCTTTAAAAGATAGTTAGTAATTAGCAAAATGAATCGATTTGCCGAAGAAATGATAAAAATCGGATGAACGGTTCTCAAGTTATGAGCAAAAAAGTGAACCAAGCCCCCGCTACCCCCCTCCCACCCCAAAAAAATGCTGCATACTTTTCGGATGGTCACCCTAAGGAACGCAGGAACACTGTTAAACATGTTTTTCATGAGTAACGGGTATATCGAAGTCGGTTAGAGCTGACTTTAACTTGCGCTCTCGTTTTATTTAAGCAAAAGCATGTTTTCTTCATTTTTTCTAAAATAGTTCAGCGAAATTTAATTAAAGCCAGACTCGAAATAAATAAAAAGGATACAGAATAAGCATAATAAATAATAGACTTAACCTTCAGGTTTATTAATGAGCTAAAAAATACCACTTAACTTGGTCAGTAATCAGAACGTCAAGAAGAACAAACTTTCCGTTCGCGGAAAATATAGATTTCCGAGCGGAACAATGTGCAAGGAGTTGCAATCTTCGTGGTGTCTATAAAGCCATCAAGAAGATAGCAGGATGGATGTAATATTAACGCTATATCTAACCAACTTTCCCTATGGATAGAACCACGGTAGCCCACAACCTTTCCTCAAAAGACGAAACCGCAAATAGAAGAACCGTAACTAAAATAAGCTTAGCCATAAGCAAGCTTAAGTATAACAATTCTGAAGGTCCGGACGAACCTCCTGCTGAGCTATTGAAAGGTGGTACTAGCATTATATTAAGAGGTCTGCATCGTTAAAAATGCTTAGGTATCTGCAACAATACCTTCTGAGTGAAAAGAAGGCGTTATTGTCACCATTGCCAAAAATGAGAGAGTTGTTAAGGGCGGAAAATTTCTGGACGGAAAATTTCAGGTGCAGCACATTTCAGGGAAGGAAATTGTTCTCCCGGTAGAGCTCAGAAATCGAATCTTACATACACAAGCTATACTACTTTGCCTACTTAGTTTCACGCCAATCCGATGAAATAGTCAATGCTACAATGACATTTAGTTACATTTGGAAAAAATAAAACCTTCAAAATGGAATGTTGCACCTTTTGGCATCCCAAAGTGATTATTCGCCAACAGAAGTTGTTTATATTTGATGTTTGCAGGTTGTTGAAGCATGAAAAGCCGATGAGAGAATTGAGATGATTCTCGAAACAGCGCTGTACAGAAACACCATTGCTAATCCAAAATGTTGTAATCAATCAAAAACCCATATGCAGTTAATACACCAAGTTTAAAGTAAAATCACTGTTAGTACAAGGGTTTCAGAACTTATTTCTGGGTAATTTTAAAAGCTGCTGAATTGTTTTGCCGGTCACTGGCTTAAAAAAATGAAAGATCAGTGGTCTACAAATGATAAAGTCAAAAATGCTCCAGCCCTTAGACGTTGTGTTTGACTTAATTAGAAAAATTCGGAGTATTTTCCACTTTTTTGATACTGCTTCCTTTCAAGATAATGATTATATTATCAAGGGCGTACGCAGGTATGCTTTGTAAATTTCTCATGTAATCAAAGTTTAGTCAAATATTGTGAACAATAATCTTTCAGTTCTTCACAACCTACGGGTCTGTTGCATATTGCAACAACGTTTTCGAGCGACTAAATGATGTTTATTGAAATTTCTGTGTTCTTTTATTCTGTTTTAGTTTACGCCCACGTAACCTATCGTATAACCTGCGCTGGTCGGGTCTTCTCATAAGTAAAAGATGTGCCTCTTCTTTATAAATGTATGGTCTCGTCTTTTTTTGGACGCCCCTCGCCTGGGCTCAATTGCACTGTATTAAAATTATGTAATTTGTAGTTATTTTCACAGCATTCAATTCACGGCCCCAGGACCTGAGTTTTCTCAAATACGCTTAACATTCATCTCACAGAATTCAATTTACGGTCACAATATCATTTCTCTACCATAGCTATCACATACATTTATGTATATTCGCGGCAATCTCTTTGTTCTCTTCTTTCTTCGCAGTCTGAGTGCTTCAGCAACAATGTTGCAGCAATTTTATTGAAGATGAGAGGCAGTCGCGGGAAAGAATATTCGATCTCGATAAAAGTCTATCTTAAACCGTCCACACCCAAATTTTAAATTAAATATTCATGGTACTGAGAGTACATTTAGTTTGTATAAAACATACATACTGTACACATATTAATGCAGCCTAAAAAATCATGGGAGCAGCATCAGTAAACCCAAAAGCATTTAAATTTGCCTTTGAAGATTGTTTCTATGAAATTATTGCACATTTTTCAATCTTTATCGTTGTTTACAAGAGATTGGGATGTTTGGATTTTAATTACAACCACTTTAGCATGTAGCCTAAAGGCTCTTCGTTCACAAATTTTGCTGTTTTGCTCAGTGGTGCCCAAACACAAACTATCAAGTTAACGTCAAAAAAAAATTCGGAAAATATATTGTTCCTCGATGGACCGCGAACTCTGAAGAAATAATGTGAAAATTTTATTTGCTGTTAGTTAAAGGTTCTTTTTTATTGTTTATTTTTCATATAACATGGTGACATGCAACTGGTTCTGTATGGATTATCTATATATATAAATGTGTGTACGCCCGACTGATAGGGTGACATATTATCAAGCCACAGCTTAAACGGCTTATCGTACAGGTCTGAATTTTGGCATAGACCTTTGTTTAGTTATGCAGGCACGCACTAAGAAAGAAAATTTGGAAAATGTTTTTCCAATCGTCTGAAAAAGCCAATTAAAGGTTTGTATGGGCAAATAACGGTTGTTGCGCTCAGGCAATGTTTTCGCTGAGAACGCGAGAGAGAGTAAGAGCGCGCTGAGTGCGTGCATATGTATGTGGGTGTTTTTTTTTTCACATAAACTAGCAATAAATTCAATTGAGAATGGCCTCATCCAATTGCATTGAATCTTATAGCACATACAAATCACATCAATAGCTTTAACAAAATGTTGATCGCGTTTCAAAATAATTTAATTAAACCTTCACAAAACTAACAGCCAAAAAATGTGTGTTTGTGTTTGTGTTTTTTGTTTTCATATGTTAGAGGTGGTACGTGACTTCAACGATACTACACGAAAAGTGATGGCACACATGACGTGAGCAGTCTGCTAAACATTAATTGTCTCCTTATCTCATTTGCGAGTTTTTGTTGATAAACTAGGCTGTGAGCTGATAATCTAAGAGATTTATATTTTTCAATTTAGCTTTTTGCAGATAAAAATCAGTGGGCAGCGGGAACTGAGACCTTAATTAAAAATATATTTTTTTTTCCCATTGTAAAAAAGAAAAGTTAATTTTGCTTCTAATTTTTTTTACCTTTAAGAAATGAATTTTCCCTGTTTTGGTTGCCGAATAGTAAAGGTACACATGTTTAAATAGTTACATAACGCAGTTTATTTACATAAATTGATCAGAAAAGAATATTCTGGAGATCCGATTTAAAACAAATATATATAGGTGCGCACTTATAAATAAAATGTCCCTTGACTGTTTAGCATTCACAAAACAGGAAGGGAATAATTTCTAATTCTGGAATTTTAACGCGACTTGAAAGTTTGGTTGTGTCCGGTACGACGGGGCGGGATAGAATTTAATATGTGTACAGGTCACTGCTTTTTCCGCGCCTTACTTAATTCTCTATTCCCAGATTGATTTACTTTAATCAACCGTTAATTCGAAATTGTCTAAACACTAAGCTAATGAAGCCAATAATATAAAAAAAAATTAGCTTTTTAACAAATAGATAATATACAAAAAAATGTTCAGAGAGCTATACAGTTTTTTCTACTTACTACGATTTTTTCAAAACTTGGACGCGCACAGAGTCGCGGCGGGTTCAGCTAGTAAAGTATATTTGGAAACAGCTTTTACGTGGTTTTTCTTGGAAGCAACTGACATTGCTGACCGAAGTATCTAATCCTTATATTGAGATAATTCCCTTAAATTTTCTTAACTTCTTAACTCACTCTTATACATATAAATCAACGCTCACCTGTAAACAAAGTCCTAGATACTTACCATAGGATAAAAACTAAAACCAGAATATACACAATCATAAAATAAAAACACGATATTCTAACTTCAAAATATATTGTAAGTCTTAGCTTAAAATCCCAACTAGAAGATATTAACAAATAGCAATCTCGATATACAAATTAAGACAGACAAATGAATTAAAATAGCACTACAATATAAGTTAATCTTAGGAGTAACAGTAAGTTGTAAGTATTTAGACTTAGGGTATCTAAATAACGAATAAAGACCGCAAAATTAAACCCTCACCAGATCCCGGATCGGAAGACTCGCGTCATTATAAAACCTAGGTCTTTCGACTAATTCCAATAAGCCAAGTCACCAAGTTTGCTTTTGCATAATTCTATTTCAATTCTCAAAGTGACAAAGCTTGAATCTGCAATAATTTCGGTTGAGCTTCCTCACAGTTTCAAGCAGAAAAGCAAGTCCGCTTGTTTCAGGTTCTGATTTAACTTTATTGAAAAGAAACAAAAACTAGTGGCTTTCCCTCTTTCGTTTCTATACTCTTAAAATGATACAAAAAACGTCGTTTGCCAAAGAAAGAAACAAACAAAATGCAAACAAAGTGAGCTGAAAATTGGAAGTGATATTAAAAGGTCCTCTGAGAGTCTTTTAGAGTTCTACACTTTCCCCAAACCCTAGGCCCAACTTTTTGGGGCAGTGACTTAGGTAAATCGTGAAACGCGGCCAGAAAACACACCGAGAAAGTGGATAATTTTCAATTTGTTGGCTCTGTCAGTAGAGGCTAAGCAACAATTGAATGCCAAATTTACAAATCCAAAGAGCAAAAGCGTTTTATGTGTAAAACGCTGTAAATGAATTTGGCAAAAAACTTTTTGGTTGCTGGTTTTCAATTCCCACAAGGGAAGGCGGGTGGAGGGGAAGCAAGGCACGCACAATTTGCTAAAGAAAACATAAATAGCAGCAACAGCAAACATATGTATGCTAAATGGGCTGGACCAGTGGGATGACCATATACACACACACACACTCACAACAGGGGAATGTAACTGAGAAAATGAAGTCATGTGCTCACCTGTTCAATGCAATTCATGTCCATTTGTATTGTTGATGCCATGGTTGTTGTTCTTGCTATTATCACAGCAGCTGTAAGGGATAACATCAGCGTTGGCGGCGTGTCTATCGTCGCTACATGAATTCTGTCTCCTCCCCCTCCTCTTCCCTGAGCCTGTGTGTGTGTGTGTGTAAACATGATTGGAAATTCGATCACAGCTGCACACGTAGCGCACATAAATCAGCTTCGGCCCTAGACCATCGCCATCGAGTTGAGTCGATTTCAAGCCGTCCAGGCACTAGGCAATCCGTTGAGACTGTGTGTGTCTGTGTGTTTTGCACCCACATTGATATGCAAACGCTCTGTCGCCTGCTGTGTGCGTAAATTAACTGACCGCCTGACCATGTTCAGACACATGTCCATATCCAGGCGAATGCAACAATTGATTGTCACATTTAAGCTTAAAAACCACATAATTAATTTATCCACCCTCAGTTATACCTGACTTTAACTTCGTCAGCGCCAAAAGTCTATAACTTAATTTTGAGTTGGAAACAATGAGAGCCAAATGCTGAAACAATAGACCCAAATTATTGAAACAAAGAGTGTGCCAGAGGAATAGTAGAAGATCCGACAGGACAAAAAGATATGAGTATGCATGTGTTTAGTATTTCCTGAGTTTTAGAATGCGAAACATAAATAAAGTTAAATTGGGCATGCACATTGTTGTTGCCTACACCAGGAGAATTATGGTTTGAAAATGAAAACAAGAATAGATGGAAATGCGTTGATTAAGTCTTAACGAATTGTTAATGGTCTCCAAGGATATACATACATGGAAGTTAATTCAGATCAGTGGCGTACTAAGCTTGTTGCAATATGGGGAATGATTTTGTCGCCTTAATCCTTTCTATCTACGCCACTGATTGAAATTAATGTAATAATAATAATATTTGAACTGCCTTTGAGCAGGTTTATCCGGCTGGATCGAGGCCAGGAAAATATCTAATTTCATAATACACCTTAAGTGTTTACTTCATAGTTGTAATAGTTTTTGATTATGACTTTTAACACTTATTGGTTTGAAAATTTGTTGCTAGATTAGTTATCTAAATAAAACTTGATTAAAACTCAATATGACTGGAAACAAATTAGAATAATTTGAGCTCAAGTAAAAGTTGAAAATATTTTCCAAAAGGTTGTATTCTGATCGGCCACCGCGGTCTTGGTAGACTGCCCAATGACCCGTGCCTTTAAACTAACTACATATCTAAAAGTTACAAAGCGAAAGATATATTGTCATAAGACTTCATTAATGATGATTTGTTAAAACATGGAATGATAGCGATTATTTCTCATGTAATTCCTCTCCACGCAATTTTTATTATTCAAAACTTGAAATATACAAAATACATATATGATAAAGCTGAAGAAAACTTTTGAAATTACGACTTCTTCGACTTAGAATTAGAAAATCAGCTGTTTAAATTCCCAAAGAAGCAAAGATTGTTTTGGTCCATGCTAGTCAGCACAAATTCTCAATGACTCCAAACATATCAAACTCCATACAGATTAAGCTCAAATATATCAAGGTTCAAACAGATCAAGCACATGTGGTTCATGTGGTTAGATCAACCAAGTCAGAAAATGACTCGAACTAAAAAATTTTCAGCGCAAAATCTGGACCGAAAGACTTTAAAAAGAAGTTATGGCAAGACGTGGTGTGATTAACTGTAGCCTCTTCTTGCAAAATAGAAAAGATTGTCGATCACTAATAGCAGCGACCAAGACCGTTAAGCGGTTCAGATGTTAATATTGGGCCTAAGAAGAAGAATGCTTGATATGTTTCATATAGAAGAAGAAATCGAGGATAAACGAGAAAGGCAAGGCTAACTTTGTCCGTGCCGAAGTTTTTATACACTTGAAATCGCTTGTCTCAACGGTTAGCGACTTCGACCAAACTTCGCAGATCAGCTTAAAAACATTTAATATTACCCATGACAGTGATTGAGAGCGGTAATATTGAGAAAAAACCAGTTTTTCTCATTAAAATCCATTTTTCGACCGATCATTTGTATGGCAGCTACAAGAAGTAGCCATCCGATCCGGTCGGTTCCGACATAGCGTGCAGACAAAAGAGGACTCTGTGCAAAATTTCAGCTCGCTAGCTTCAAAACTGAGGGACTAGTTCGCGTAGAAACAGACAGACGGACATACGGACAGACGGACGGACAAAGCTTAATCGACTCAGCTCGTCACGCTGATCAAGAATATATATACTTTATGTGGTCGGAGATGATTCCTTCTATGCGTTGCAAACTTCTGGGCAAAATTATAATACACTTTTCAAGTGTATAAAAATAGAAGGAATGAAAATCGTTAATGCCAACCAAGTGGAGAGTCATGCCAGGATCAATGCATAAGCGCAATTTACAGCTAAGGTATTTCAATGGCAATAGGACCGCTAAATGCTCAATATACTGCTTTACTGCCGAGACTTATACCATGGATGACCAATGGCAAAGAATATAGGCAAGATCACGTTCCTTGACTGACAAATCATTAAATGACTGACAAATTAAGTAGTACACTCAGAAAAAAGACCAGAAGAAAGACAGATTCAACGTAAAATAATTCGCAGTTTTCCTAGCACCTACTTTTTGGAGCTTGCATAGTAAGTCTATTCTGTAATTAATTTAAGAAATTTTGTACTTGAAGTAAGTACTATCTTTTCTTAAATTTTTAAAATTTTCTCCATTTTCCTTGGACCGATTGAGTTTAATTTCCCATTTACCCGTCCATTGTAATATTGTAAACTTAATAATAAATAATTAATAGTAAATAATTTCAAATTTCGTGGTCTTTGGACTACTTAAATATAAGTTATAAACCAATTCTGCTATTCGGGGCGACAACGAGATCATTAAAATAGGTAAATGATTATACGATCTCGATCCACTTCACATATTGTATGCTCGCAAAATAATTGTAACGCTTAACTGCACATTTGTGGAATCTAGGCAAAGGGGCTCTGGGCCTAACTTTGCTTCGAGCAGCTGACGCCATATTTTTGCCACTCAATGTGCTTAAGTTAAATAGAAAGAGAAAACATGTGCACTGAGAAAAAAAGGATAGTTTTTGATGATCCTTTTTTAGGATCCAGTGGATCTCGAAGTCGATTTATTTTCGAAAAAGAATATAAAAATATCCACAGAATATTTATCAATTATCCATTTAAACTGTTGAATATTAAATATCCGTTGGATATTTTTGAAATATTCTTTTGATCATTACGTATTTACTTAAAGTGCCGGCTATGCGTCGGTCTGTGTCTGATATGCGTCATTTGTTTGTTTGCTTGTTGCTCATTTTTGACGTCAAGACGATTACTTCGTGCCACGCACACAAGCGCAAAGCTTATTTGTGTGAGTTTGGGCACCACTGCCATAGCTAGATCTAATTAGAAACCAAGTAAAGGGTATCTTTGATTCAATTCATACAGGGCTCTACTAGGTACAAATACCTAGAAGGCAAGGCTGCAAACTTCTAAAATTTTGCAGGTCCGGGGAGAGCTGCTAAGTTTAAGTTAATTAGCATTATATCTTTTAGGAGCTGTTCATCTATACTAACTTTTTTTTGTTCAACTAATACCTGAGCTGCTGGAACAAGAAGAATAAGTTGTTAAGGCCATATTTTTTAAGTCCTCGATTTTTAGAATATTTTGAAATCTCGGGTCTACGAACACGGAGAATTTCAATATCCCTGATTGTCAGGTACCAATCAGCTCCCATAATGTGCCTAAGGATTTTCACCTGGACCAATTGGCTACATCAAGTTATATTTATTTTAAACTTCTTTCCAATTATATGTTTTTTGGTGAAGTTTTTTAAGGAACTCTGAATTCAAAAATATTTAATAAGTAACTAGATTTCGTATTGTGTGGGTAGAGAGTTTCCTACAAAGTGTGCAACCTCTACTAATGTCAAACTGAACTTCCTTAAAAATATAGTTAACTAATTATTTTAGAGTGTGTGAGGCATATAAATAGTAATCGTATACATCTTTGGAGAACTTCTTGAATAATATCAGTTAAATCTCTGTTTGTCTCTGTATGTGTCGTTAAGAAAAACTACATTATTTTGTGAACCGAACTTGATTTTTCCGGTCCGGTAAGGTTCAGGTTCGAGGGGCCAAAATTATTGGGTGTTCGGTTCATGGTCCGGTTCGGGGACTCCAAAAAACCCGAACCGAACCGGTTCTAAGGGGTTCGCACATCGCAAATTTTCCTCCCTCAAATTTCAATAAAATTCATTTGCTTATGCTCTATATGTCTCTCTATATGTCCTTATGCCCACCAGAATAGGGTGGAAATAAAGTCCATAAAATTCTATAAAGATATACACTGATTGTTTGAAACTCGAAAACCAACAACTCGGCAACAGTCATTCTATTAGTCTGTCAGACCCTGTACTGTCTTCCAGAGAGAAATTCGTTGAAACAAAAACGTACTAACATGCTCACTGTCACTTGCTATGTGTCCGAAGACGAGGCAAAGGTGGAAACAAAATTCTTACTCTGTGTATTAAAAACAAGGGTATTTTCTAAACATTCGGCACTCATTCAATGCCTCTGCGTGCTAGCCAATATTCCCCTCCATTAAAACCTAGAGAAGCAGTTGATAAAATGTGGAATACTCTTGTGGGCAGACACTTCCTTTTTATAGTCGCATAAAATTCCTAGATGAAAATGGTTTTTATTTTAAAAAATATAAAATAAAAACGCTAACTTTGGTTGATTATTTTGAACAGCGAACAGTGAGCATGGCAACATACCATACCATACCAATTCATAGTCAAGACCTTCGAACAACAGATAGGCACATGTCAATGACGACAACTGCGCGGGATTGGGTGGGGTGGGGTGGGATTCTCAACGAAATTGGCATATTTAGCCATAGAAGCGGAGAGCAATTCATTCATTTGCCTCAGACAAACAATCGCAACTGGAATAAGCACACAGGCATATGAATGCGTCTATTACCAAATAAATGGGTCTGAGAGCTGAGTGGGTGGGCGTTGCCGAGGGTTGCCAGCGGCGACGTCAATACCACACAAACAGCGACATATTTTCAAATCAGTGCAAAATGGTAACTTCCGCTCGTTAAGCAAGTGAAAAATTAACTCTCGGCTGTAATTTGCTTATGCATGAGGCATGAGGCGGAGCTGACAATGATGCGGCTTATGTGGCGACGCCGGCAACAACAATAATAACGCTGGCGCCATAGTGCGCGTCTGGGCAGTAAATAAAAATAATTGCCTTCTGCTTCACTTCGCTGTCGTTCTGCGTGCGAGTGTGTGAGTCATAAAAGCGTCTACACACTATGAAGAAAACGGCTTAAAACTCACACCAGCCGAAGGCAGTAGTTTTTGTAGTTGTTGCTGTAATAAATGATTACACTTTTCTTCTGCCTCTTTTTTTGTTTGTGTGTCAAATGGCACACACAATGCTTCAGTCACAGACTAACAAGCTCGCACACGAACTGTCGATTTTCACTGTTAAATGAAACACGTGCCAAGGAAGCAATTTCTGTGCAATCTATGACACATTCGAACCTTCCCCCAGCCCCTGGCTTTTGGGGACATTTTGGAGGGGGGTTTTTTTTTGGAACATTTAAAACGCCACGAGGCATACACTGGCAAGGCTACACTTTCAATTTGAGTTGCCAACTTCCGATGGTATTTTCAATTGACCATTTGGTTAGTGGGTCACAGGTCAGACTCAGTCTGAACGGAAGTTAATGTTTGTTGCCGTAGCTGTGATTTCCCATTGCTATTGCACTGAAATGAAGCATGCTTATAAAGATTTTACTTAATCACACTCGTAGTTTCACATCAATCCCTTCTTACTTGAATTTATGAGTCATGTGCAACACCAAACAATCAAGGTTTCCTTTTTTTTCCCCCCCAATTTTGTAAGAAAAATTGCAGCAAGTTTTTGGCAAGCGTTTCCAAGTATTCTCATTATTTTCTCAAGATTATGATTTCATACAAATTATGTGCATAGCGAGCAGTCCACAGGCCAGCAGACTCTCGACTTACACACACACAGCAATATACATACGTTGTAAAAGTTTTTCTATAAAATGGAAATATTAATTTCCGAGCAAGAAATTTGTTATTTCCGCAAATGCCTGGACACCAATAAGAGGGCACAAGTGGTAGGGAGTTTGGATGTAATTTAATACGATAAAACGCTGAAAAGTAGGCAATGGAAATTAAATTCCTGCCCCACATAGATGTACATTGAGCCAGACAATTCTGGAAATTCTTGAATCTCTGACTCTACTTACCATAAGTGTGAATTCATTTGGTTAATTTGAACCGAATTGTGAGATTACTGTGCATGCCGGGCAGAGCCGGAGTGCAAGCCTCCTCTGTCTGTGTGTGTGTGTGTGTGGGTGTGGTGACAGAGCTCCTTAATCATGCATTGCCGGAGCAGTTAAGCATGAATTGCGGTTATTGCTGCTCCTATGGCTGCCATGATGTCGGTTGCCACACACTCTTGGCATACACTAATGAGGTGCTGGATACCCTGTCAAAATCATTAAACGTGCACCATGAGTTGAGGCTAAAGTTTGCTAATGTGACAAACAACAGACCAGCAACAATTTGCAACTAAACTGTAAATATTTTCCACAACTACAAAACAAAAACAACAACAACAAAAGAGCAAAAAAATTTGTAAAAATTGAATGTTTTTCTGCGGTACCTGGGAAGAGGCACTGGGCAAACTTTACGGCCACAAACACAAATTACAACTAGAGCAGCAACAACAACACAAAGTTTACCATGCAAACCAGGTGGCCCTGCTACGAAAGTGCGCTGATTTACATGTTGCCCCGGCCATAGACTCTCACGGCCACTAAATTAGAAGTTACTCGGATGCTGATTTCAAGCCTTGGTGGTGGTGGAGCTTCCATTTTATCTCAATTAAAAGTTGTCCTTCAGCATGTCAGCGGGAGGCCCTGGCGCTCTTGGCCACTTGAAAGTTTATGCCTTATGAGCCGCAAATGGCCACAGGACACGAACATGGCATCCTGTGCTCTGGCTCCGTCTCATAATAAAGACACACGGACACACCAGACGAAGCCGGGCTGCTGCAAGAAAAAAAGGTGCTGAGTCAACAGCAGCTAGCTTGGGGTGTTTGTGGGGCTGCCCCATCATTAGCATCAGCAGCGAGTGGCCGGCTGCCAGCAACACCTACGCGTTTGTCTGCGGTTCTGCTGCTCGCTGTGGCCAAGGTGCAGGGTCCGGCCAACCGCAGTAGCACCGGACCGTGGAGCCAGAGCCCGGGCAGCACTAACAATAAAACCGAATGTGTGGCCAGTGTGGCTGCAACGGCCACAGCAAATCCCAAAAAGTATGCTACAAAAAGCGCACACCCTTAATTCAGTTTGTTTGGCGTTTCTTCTACTTTCTCGTTGATTATATCTCTTTTTTTCCTAACTCATTTCGCATGCAAATAAAATCGTTATGAATTATTTATGCCTGCGTCTGGCCGTGTGCGGTTTTTGGTCGGCGTTTGAATATAATTTTTTATGTAAACTTCATTTGCTGCATACAAAATTTAAATACTATAAAAACGAATTATGTGCAAACAATCGTAAGCCTAGCCCGATGCCATTTAATTGCAATGCAACACAAAAAAAAAAAACTAAAAAAAAAGGACCAAAGATATTTGTTAAATAAACCACATTTTATAGATTATAATATTTTAATTAAAATCAAAGCACTTTGTACAAAATGCAGCAAATTATGCAATCAACTTAAACCAATAAACATGCAAATTTGAACATAAATTTTGAATGAACATTGCAAAATTTATTTACATCACACAAACAAGAGATGAGAATGGATCGATCTCGATTTATTTTTTGATCGACAGTAGTAAACTTTGTTATTTATCAACCGCAACTGGCTTAATATTCAGGAATAGAAATGTGTCGTTTATTGTTGATCTCAAGTAAAAATGTTAACCCAGCGACCGATAAAATACTGCTCGCAGATAACATTTCCTCTTTTAGCCATTTAAAATAAGTCAATTTTACGCACTCAGAGAAACAACCAAGCCGATCGTGCTTGATATCAAGCAGTATTGATGTCAAAAGTACGGTAAGATGGAATATTCTTCGATCCAAGCCGAAAATACCAAAATCAAGCACGAATTTCTGAGACGTTCAAAGTCAAGATCAATTGTATTCTCCTATACAATTAATTTTCGTCTTAAAAAAATCAAGAAGAAAAAATAGAGGCAGGCTAACTTCGGCTCGACCGAAGTTTATATACCCTTGGAGCTTGATATAATATATGCCTGACAGTTTGTATGGCAGCTATACTATATAGTGGTCCGATTTCGACAATCCTTGGTGAAATTATGTAAAATCATTGAAAACTTATAAATACGAGCGTTGGGAGCGATAACATTGAAAACAAAAAAGTTTTTCTCACTAAGACTTTTTTTCAGACCTAACTTTTGTATGGCAGCTATACTATATAGTGGTCCGATTTCGACAAGCCTTAGTGAAATCTTGTGAAATCATTGAAAACTTATAAATACGAGCTTTGAGAGCGGTATCATTGAAAACAAAAAAGTTTTTTTTACTAAAACTAGTTTTTCGACCGATCGTTCCTATGGCAGCTATATGCTATAGTCATCCGATCCGGCCGGTTCCGACAAATGTGCAGCGTATTTGTACTAAAAGACTTCGTGCAAAGTTTGATTACGATAGCTTTAAAACTGACGGAGGAGATAGCATAGAAACAGACGGACAGACGGACAGACGGACGGACGGACGGACAGACGGACATGGCTATAACAACTCAGCTCGTCATGCTGATCAGGAATATATATACTTTATGTGGTCGGAGATGCTTCCTTCTATGCGTTACAAACATCCGGACAATTTTAATATACCCTCTCCAAGGGTATAAAAATCTAAATTGAAGCCGATTTCAGTCTCGCCGATTCGTGCTAGATTTTTCTGGGTGTAATTATAACTAACAAAAATGTTTATAAAGAGACCGTTACTGAATAATCATTCAGTCGCGAAAAGGCCAAAGAGTATCTAATGCTTAACTATGAACAGGATAAAAACAAAAGCGAAAATAAATGATATTCCTGACGAAATATATGGTATCTCAACTAAGCTCCTTAATGATTTTGAACATTATAAGAATTATCAGGGATTGTCCGGAAAGTAATAGAACTGATAATAGGCTGCACTGTGGGGAATTTTCCTAAAAATCTGGCATTAATTAATAACTCAACAACTAAGCAAGATATTGCGGTCTAGTGTTTTGTCTTATGTTATGTATACCGTTGGTCTATATGCGCAAAAAAGTGGGCGTGGTAGCACTTCAACCCGCCTTAAAAAAAAATAATAAAAAAAAATGTATTTTCTTGTACAAGCTAAAATTGGTTTTTCTTGCTATATTACATAAGAATGAATGTACCATTATTGACGCGTAATAAGAAACATAGTTTTCGGCCGCAAACTTTATGGAATTTCGGGATTCCTGAAAAAAATGCGGCTCTTTTATTGCGATTTCTGTTCTGTTCCTTCTGTCATTTCTAACTGCACAATACTGCTCTCGTCGACGGAAGACTGCTGAGGCCTTTTAAGGCCTTAAAGAAACTATCTTAAGAACTGCTGCATGGTCAGCTGGCAAAGAAGGAAGCATCTCCGACCACATAAAGTATATATATTCTTGATCAGCATGACGAGCTGAGTTGATATAGCCATGTCAGTCTGTCCGTCTGTTTCTATGCTATCTCCTCCGTCAGTTTAAAAGCTATCTTAACCAAACTTTGCACGAAGTCTTTTTGTACAAATGCGCAGTACATTTGTCGGAATCGGCCGGATCGGATGACTGTATCGTATAGCTACCATTGAAACAATCGGTCGAAAAATAGGTTTTGGGGTGAAAAACTTTTTGTTTTCCAAAATTTGTCAAAATTGTGGTGCCATATAACAAACTGTCAGGCATATATCAAGCTCCAAGGGTATATAAAATTCGGTCGAGCCGAACTTAGCTTGCCACTATTTTTTTTATTACTTTAAAAAAATGTATTTTATTTTTATTATAAATTTAAAAGTATCGTTTTAAAATTATTAAAATTTTTATAAAGGAACATTATGCTAGGGTGGTCGAAAATATTATCGATATATTGAATTATCGATATTTTTCCACAAAATTACGAATTTCACTATAGCATATTTTTCCGAGGCGATATGTCGGAAATTGAATATTTTTTGGTGTTGATTTTGTTTTAGCCTTCGGTCAGACTATTGCGAACAACTGATTCTTGTGCTCTGGACATTCAAAAATTATTTTTATTAAAGTTGATGCACAGAAATCGCACTGCAAACTGTGTAATAAAGTTTTAAGGACCAGTGGAATCTTAAAAAATACTATATAAAAGCGTATTTCAAAGCATGAAGATGCTTGGCTGTAATGCAGCTCATCAACGATAAATGTAAGTATAACTGATTTTGATTTCTGAGAATTTGTGTTCTTTGTGTCGATTATTTATGAATTTTTTTAAATTGTGTATATTTACATCGCATTAAATGTACTGGTATTGTACATAAATATGTACATTAGGGCGGGTCAATTTTGTATGGAGCTAAAAAAACGTGGTAAGCGTATAGCAGATTCGGAATCTGCGATAAACTCTAAGAAAATTTCACGAATAAACCCCATGTCTAAAATGAATTCGTAGCCCCCGCTGCGAAGCATGAAAATATACCAATTGAATATTAAAATTTTCCAAAGATATTCATTTTTTGAGTACTTGAGTTTGGAATATTATGCAAAAAGGCTTATCTTAATTAAATATAAACTGCCATTATCATTTTTCAAGTTTTTCATTGGACACTGAATTTGAGTTAAGCACTAACAATTTGCTAACATTGGGAAATCATGATTTTAAGGAAGGGAAGTCGAAAGATTTCTTGAACTAAAAGAAATTGCGAGTATTTAAATCGTGGAAAATTTGTGACGATTAACATGAAAGTCGTTGGTTGTTCTTCCTAATAACACAGTGGAATGAATTGTGAATAATGGTCACATTTATCCTAGCAACACACAACTACAACATTTGATGCTGGTTAAAAGAAGATGAAAGCTATAATATTTGAAAATTCTCCAAAGATGAAGAGAGTCACCACCATTGTTATACCAAAGTCCCGTCTCCAATGGACAAGCGGTTAGTCAGGGTACTAGAGGTTTAACTTAGAAAATGGAATCAATGGAAAACCGCTCGAAAGAATTTTTTAAGATTTTAAATGTATTGAGATACTGACCAGTTAAATGTGTCCTTAAGAGATGGTAACACGCATCGAAAAACCGCGAGAGTGGATACCACATTTGACAGCACCTATTATTACTCATAATTATCGCGCATAGAGAGAGAATAAAAATAAACGCAGAGGTTTAAATTGGGAATTGGGCGAAGGTCGGCTTCGTTCGTTGGGTTGAAACCCCAAATATATATTTTTATATATTTTTGCTGTCTGTTCTGTGTGCAAAATCATAGAAGCAGGTAGTAGAAAAGTTAAGCCCATAGCAAGCCGGCGCAACAGCGTATGCACGACAAAGTCGCCACAATTGTGATGCTCTCTAAGCCTTAGACATGCCAATCAAGTCATTCACTGCATTATTTACGGCTCTGTGGAGTCTGAAAAATTACACCGCACCTCATAACTGTGTGTTGGGGTGCTCTCTGATATATTTCATATTAATAGCCTGCTTAAAAATGTTGCGAAATGTTGTGCGTATCAGTTGACTGCTGTTGTTATACATGGCAAGTGAGCAAACAGCAGGCAATCAACCTGCCAGTCAGACAGTCAGTCAGTTCCAGACAGGCACAGGTACCGCCGGCAGAGAAGCGAATTGCGAGACTCGTGGCTTTGTAATCATTTTGCCGTGCTGCGTGATGTATTACACTGGCGTATGATTGTTCATTTCATGAATTTACACATGTTTACCTGAACCGAGCCCACAAAACTGAGCCGAGTTGTTTGTTTGTGCTGACGAAGTATTACAAATTTTTGGTCGCATTATGCCTGTCACCAGCCGCCCACGCACCTCAAATCCATGTAATTTTGTTAAAATATTGTCGAGCTTTGCATTTGCCCAAGAGCAACATCGCGAGAACAGCGGGTCCCCGGCTTGTGTGTGTTTGTTGATTTGCGGCTAAGCCGTTAAATGGTGTCGCACGGAGCCAGCGATTCAGTTGAAATGCGTTAGGAGAGCGACATTCATTTAACCGGGCCGAGCCGTGCAAGAAGGACCAGCCAAGAATGACGACCAACCCTTTTTGCTTTGCTTGCCGCGCAGTTAACTGCGCTTGGCCTTCCGACCCATCCACTCCAGCCTCCCTCGTTGTTGTTCGCTCATTGTCGGGGCTTTCATGGAGCGTAAGGGAATGCTGATTCTCGCACTGGAGGGGAAAATAGCAGCTTTTCTCTGTTAAATAATTACAGAATGGCAATAGTGACTCTTTTATTTTTCCCTTTCAAAAACATTTATAAATTGTTCTTTTTGACTGGGCACGTCCTGTTTGCCGGCCATTTAAATGATTAAAAACTGCTATGGCAATTTTTCAAGTCATTTTCGGGAGCCTACTCTAAATAGGTTTTACGTGCAGTACTAGATCAGAGAGCGCAGCTGTTATATACGCTACATTGGGCAATTTACGAGTCAGCCTGGTCCCGGGCTGCTACAAATTCTCACATCAAGCTTAAGTCGCTTAATCCTTTTAGTGTTAAACGCGAGCCAAGTGGCAACTGGCAAGACGAGGCAGCGGCAACACAAGTTTCGCTGCCGCTGTGGCGAGTCATCGTCGAGTCGTTGTCGAGTATTTCTTTAAACTGAAACAGCCGCATGCGAGACGGTGGGTCGTCGCCTTGGGCTTTGCGCTTTACACGCGTGTAATGTGCAAAAACTGCGTTTAATGCCTCACTAATCCCTCAACAACTACAATGCTGCCAATTTACGCAAGTGGATGGAGTGCGTCTGCTGCTCGCGATGGCAACGGCTTTGAAGCTTTGCCTTTTCGCGTAGTCGGGTAAAACTTCTTAAGTAAAGCATAGAGCATCAATTTATTTAAGTGGATATAAGCGGCCACATACATTTCATTTCGCACAAATGACACTGGCTTTCGGTTCGCGCGTATGAAGAGACATGACCGGGCTGGTAATGTGTTTAGTTATAGTCACAAAACAGAAACATTTCACTTTGCTAAGACTTATACAGTTTTGAGTTACATAATACGGTAATAGGCCATATTGGAAGATATTCTGCATCAACATACATAAAACCAAAAGGATTTGATACTAGGAACAGGAAACAAGAATATTAATGCAATTATCTCAAACTTTTATTTCGGTACGGAAGATTTTAGTAGGAGTAAAATTAGATTGCAGCGTCACGTGACGCTGACGTCGTTTATAATTTGTGTTGTTTTGTCAAGTTTCCCGGCAAACACACACTACCATGAGATGGGCAAGACGAAGGAGGCGAAGAGGGGTATTTGGAAAATCAATCCATTTTGGATTAAGGGTACTGTATACCTTCAGGTGTCATTTCTTAAAGGTTCACAAAAAATTAGATTACTCAAAAGCTAATATTATCAAAATCGGTTAAGCAGTTCTCCAGAAATTTTAGTCAAAGTGCGTCAAGACATGGTAAAAAATAAAATCTCGAAAAATTTCCAAGTAAATTTTTTTTTTTCCCATAATATCGAACATTTTATAAATATTTATAAAGTTTTTGACCAAAAAAGGGAAAAAACTACGAATTTCTAAAAATACGAGGGTCGATAAAAACAATTTTCATATAAAAGGGTCGGAAAAAATAATTGTTTTTGTTTATATCTTTAAAACTGAGTTTCGGATCAGATTGAAAGTTTTGCAGGATGTTTATAAGATCCTAATAGAACGTTCAAATAAAAAAAAAAAAAATTTTCTGAAGGTATACAGTACCCTTAAATCAATCCTAGGCGGTAATGAAAACAACGTAGTCCCGGACAAGGTATACTAAACAAGGAAGGCGCACTCGCTCTCTCACAACTTCTTTTATTTGTGTCAAAGAGAGCGAAAGAGTAACATTTTTCAATACAAAGCCTACTAAGCTACTGAATGAAACACAAAAAATTCGTCCGCGAAGATGCTTCGCTTACAACAGTTGCTTACTCATGGAGCAAAGAGTATTAGAGAGGAACTTTGCTCAGTCGACAAGTCTTTTATCAGAAAATTGTCAGCTGTTCGCTCTCATTTACGCTCTCTGGATACATTTGGGTTATGGTCGTCTCGCTCTAACCACAGTGATTTCCTACTGGCACTTTGAAGTATCTTTTTGGACACTATCTCTAGTTCTAATTGCTCCATGGCTTACTGACTGAAATTTAACAAGTTGTCAAGAGAGTGAGAGAACGAGTGCGCCTACCTAGTTTAAGTATACCTTGATCTCGGACCAATCCTTAAAAGATTGAATTGTGTAGAATATCCTGGAAATCGAGATTGAATTTTCAAGTTCGTGCCGGGCTTACTCCAAGATTTAAAATATTGAAAATATCTCGACGTTTTTTTTCTGTGTGGGATCTGGATGGGACTTAAGTTGGGTTTGGTTGGGATCTGTGTAGAATGTAGGTGGGATCTGGGTGGGATCTGTGTGCTATCTGTGTGGTATCAGGATCTGGATGGGATCTGGGTGTGATGAGGGATCTCACCTTGGTGGTATCTGGGTGCGTGAAAAATCATCATGAAATCTGAACCAAGTGATATTGTTGCTGATGTTTTTACTCCCTGTTTGTTTCGATAGAGTGTCTTTGCTGATTTATATACCATTGAGAGATTTTAAAAATAGCTCTTCAACTAAGCATAATGTAACCCAGCTGGAGACTAACGGAGCTCCGCGGAGTTCCAGAAGATGTCGGCAGAACAAATCGCAGATGCACGCAATAAAGACCCGTATGTCATTGCAGGTAACTTAATCGCATGGGTAGTCGAGTGGGGAAGTCGAGTGACCAGCGCTCGTGGATACTGCCTCCTAGTAACCCTTCAGCGTGTTAGAACTAAGCCTTTCAAATGATGGAAAGAAGCTCACTTACCGTAAGGCGGGTAAAGGATCGCTCATAGACTTACCCTGATCAGCAAATCCCTATACGGAAAAATAAAATGCACGAAATGAGTTTTAACGAAGAGTTCACTTGTAGCTATTCACATTGAATTTCTTAGGCGGAGCAAACAAAATAGGCCAAAAACTACCGGGCCCAATTGGAGGGACAACTGCCTTGATAAGAATACTTTCAGGGATATCTTCAGTTACTTGACACCAGGCGATGGATCTGTTGAGGAACTTACAAACCATCTGAGTGAGATACTGGTAGAATCGTGCGATGCGTCCATGCCAAGGCCTAAGCCCTGCAAACGTGGTGAGCCCTGCTACTGGTGGACGCTCGCAGAGAGCGCGGAACCGCCCCGACTTTCAGGAGAAACTGTAGGATTTTCGTAGCGCAAAACGAAATCTTAAGCTTTACATTAGAAGAAGCAAGGCTGACTCCTTTAAGAAGATATGCTAGGAAGCGGGCGTAAATCCATGGGAACTGCCCACAAAGTGGTTACAAAAAAGCTAATGAGCCAGTCATTATTAAGAGTCACCTTTCCTGTTACACTGCGAAGGACCGCACAAACCCTTTTTCCCCGACATCCGACGCATGAATCGATCGACATCGCACACAGCGCGGAGGAGATACCCCCGTTGTCCATACAGAAGATTGCAGCAGCCAGTAGAAGGTATTGGAGAAAAAAGGCCCCAGGACCAGACGGTGTACCGAACAGAGTAATTAAACTCGCTATGGCTACGAAGCCAGAGGCATTTGCAGTCTACAGGAAGGAGTTTTCCCAAGCCGGTGGAAGGTGCAGAGCTTGATTCTAATCCCAAAAATGGATAAACCCGCGGACGATTCTTCTGCGTACAGACCAATTTGTCTTCTGGATACGGTAGAAAAAATTCTTATTTACTGGAGACTGATGGCAGACATGGAAGACGAAGGGGCCCTTTCCGATTTACAATGTGGAAAGGGCCGCTCGACAATAAATAATAAAGACTGTGACTAGCATTGCAAAAAGAAGCCATTGAAGGCAAACGGCATTGTGACCCTCGACGTTCGCAACGCACTTAACTCGGCGAGCTGGCCTCGAATTCATAAGGCTCTCTCTAATATCGGACTTCCAACTTATGTGCTAAGGATAATCTCGATCTACCTCTCAGATAGAGTGCTAGTGTATTTCATGGATAGTGGCCCGACGCGCTACACCGTCACAGCTGGTGTTCCACAGGGTTTTATTCTGGGAAAGATGCAGGCTGATAGGCTTTGCCGACGATCTGGCATTGGTGGTGGTGGACAAACACATCGAAGAGATAGAGGCGGTGGCAAAAGTGCTGACCTTGAGCTAGCAGGCCATAAAACTGAAGCAGTGCTTATACCGAGCAGAAAAACCGTAGAGCTTATAGAACTACAAGAGGGGGATGTATTTTAACTATGCTGAACATCAGATACCTAGCTGTCATGCTGGATAATAGATTGAATATTCGAGCCCACATTGAATACGCCAGCCAAAAAGCGTCAAAAATGCAATCCGCGTTGTCAAAACTGCTCCCCAATATCAAGGGACCAAGAAGTGGGAGGCGATTGCTCCTAACAAGAGTTGTAGCTTCCATTTTGCCGTATGCGGCACCCGCATGGGACAAACGAAGGAGAAAACTTTCGGCCCTCACCAGACTTTATGCCCTCAGGGTGATCTCCAGATTCTTGACAGTTTCTGATGATGCGGCCTTGGTACTTGCAAATATGACTCCAGTCGATATACTGGCTAATGAGATGAAATGAATCTACGAACGGTGCACGAAAAAGGCAGAAGGGAAGCCTCAATTGTCATTCGACTGGATAGGTGAAACGCATCAACTTAGGGAAGATGGGGCTTGGCGAATGTATTGTGAGGCACAATGGAGAAATAAACTTTCACCTTACTCTGTTCTTTACTGAACACCGACAATACCTGCACAGGTTTGGACAAGAGCACACCGCGCCATGTCCATATTGTCCGTCACGCACTATACCATTTTGAAATTATTTTTGTCCAAAACGAAATGCGAAAGTGCGAAAAGGAGAGGAGAGAAGAGCAAGGAGGCAGTACTAATATCAAGCTAGAAATGCAGAAACAGTTAAGGTGCCTGAATAAGGCAACCCACACCCCGCGAAGTAATACCCAACGGTGATCCCGCGGGTGTGGCAGCGAGCAAGTTGTGTGGCAATGTGTTTGGCAAGTAGGCGTAGATTCTACCTACGAAGCGTGCATGCTGATGACCCGGGCTATCACTGTCTTTCGAAGACTCACATCGCTCCATGGGGCATCCAAGAAAATAAACAGCGTTGCCCCCCTCCCGTCAGCAATAAAAAATTTTTTCGGGCATAGCTTTGGTGTTTTTGTTTGGATCTTATTTCGCTTTTCAGAATAGATAGATATCTTTCACTTTGTAACTTTAAATTTGTGTCTCTGACAGTATTTTGCGGTTCTTGTAAATTTGAAACCCTCTTGATCTGGGCACGGTATACACTTATGTATTGTGTGTCTATTTCACACGTATACAATTTACTGAACACACAAATTCATCACAACACTAAATTAACACAAGCAATTTCAACACATGCATATTCAACACAATACAATTTCAGCATAAATTAATTTTATCACAGTCAAATTAAACACTTGTCGATTCAACACATGTTAAAAAACACAGCACAATCAAATTCGACACAATACAATTTCAACAAAAGTATTTATCACAAATCAAAAAATTAACATATCTCAGCTGTACAGAATCCTATACTTTGCTCGTAGTTTTTCTTATTATTACATTGATGAGTATTAAATTTAAAATTTTGTGATGAAATGACGTGTGAAGGAATTAGCGGCCTATGATTAAATATTAAAATTCAGTCAATTCCCGTCTTAAAGGTCACTGTAAATCAATTAATTCCTCTTAAGTTGTTGTGTGTTGAATTTACGAATGGTTAAATAAGCTTAAGCTAAAATTTTTTGATAAACTTGAACTGTGTTCAAATTGCAATGTGTTGAAATTTCTAGTATTGAATTTGTGTTAATGTTGAACTGACGCGTGTAGAAATTGCTCTGTGTTGAAATGACGTGTGTTGAAATGACGTGTTAAAATTGTATTGTGTTAAATAGACATGGACCCAAAATTTGTGTCTCTTTCTCAGAGACTTATAGTCTCTGAGACATGAATCGGCTATTGATGCCATTTTCAATGACTACAGGGAATGAAAATGTTTTGACGACGAAAGTCCAAAAATTTCTCATTCCATTGCTAAGTCCATTCCTTATCCTTAAACGCTGATATTTGCAGTATTATCCAAAGGAATTTTATTTCATTTCTACTAAAATTTGAATTCCCCTTGATTTCATTCAACACAAAAAACATTTTTGAGAGCATCTTCGAGTTCGGCGGCAAACATTGCATTATCATCTGCAGCCTAACCAAAACTATTTCTTTTACGCATTTCAATAATTAAGGCCAAATTGATGGCTTTGTTGTGGCTGCTCAATGCATTTGTGAGACCGCAAATGCTTTCGCATTCACATCTAATTGGCTTATTTACTTTGATTTGCAAAATGATTAATAGGCAGCTCGAAAGCCGAGAAAACATTTCTGAGGTTTTGCCGTGGCATTCAAAAAATGCCTCTCGCATTTTTCAGCAAGAATAATACGCAAGCAGCTTCTTCTTCTTACAAAATTGTGCATTAAAGTCGATTCAAAGTGTGTTGCATTAGCGGGAGGCAAAGTCTCAGCTCTGTTTGCTTAGGCTATGTCAGGCAGCACAGCAAAGTGAAATGTTTTATTTATGGGCGGAGGCGTGGCAAGTGTCATATGCGTTTGTAGCAACAAGACAAACAATGAGGCAAGTCCCTCTGTCTGTCAACTGCCTGGCAAATGAACAACTTTCACAAAAATGCCGAGCTCTGCATTTGCCGGGATTGTCACAACTTGAAAGTCAAACAGACTGACAAAGTCGACAATGATGGCGCAGGGACAGGCCGGACTCACACTCGCACACAGACAGAGCTCAACTTTCTAATGTTATTTAAAGCACTTTAAGTGCCATATTTCCTGCTCTCTCGCCGGGCTCCTACTGTGCGGCGGCTGCTTTATTTATTATGTGGCGCTGCTGTGCTTACTTTTGGCACTCCGGCAGCAGCGGCAGCGGCAGCAGGAAGAATCAAGTAGTTTTTTATGTTTTCCGGCTGAACTGCAATGCCAACAGCCAGCGGCGAGCCAATGCTGCTGCAGCTGCACACAGCCGGTCGGTCTGCCTGGTTCTATTCAAAAGTTTAGTGAGCCATTGAGAGCGTCAGTCAAGGAGTACGCGTCTGCGACTCTGCTGTGCGGATATCTCGCCAATGTTTGTTTTATGTTGCAAAACTTTCCAAGCAGCCGACCAGCAGCAGCCGGAGCAAGATCCCTGGCTGGCACCGCAATTTAATAGATTTTCTATGTAAGCCTCTCATGGATGTGGTCCTCAGATTTGACACGCCCCCACACACACACACACACACACACACTTGGAGCAGAGTCTACCTGCCTACAGATACGAGTATTTGGCACATCACAAGGACACAACAACTACAACAACAACAACTACAACTCAACTCGACGTCGTGTGAACCTCAACAACTTAAAATGTAAATAACTTTTCAAGTGGTTTCGCAAAGTTTTTGGCCTTCCGCCCGCTGCCCCCGTCCGGTGTCTGGGTCTTGTTGAAGTGCTCTGGCACTCAAGTGTTTCGTTTCAATTTTCGCACGAGTTTTTGCCCTCCGTCCTGCCCCACATCCTGCCGCCCAGCACATACAAAGCCAATGCCTGCAAATTAATTTTGTTTTGATAGACTTTCGAGCATCGGTCCACACTTCGTATGCGTAATGTGGGAACAGCATTTGGTCATTTAGAGCACAACTCCAGTGAATCAATTAAAATGCACGCGCGAAAAGAACCTAAAAGCAGAAAAAACAGCCACGCAGAGTTCGCAGCGAAAATTGTTTGTTAAAAATGCAATTTATATGCACCGCACAAAAAGCAAAAACACACACACACACACTAACATATCCTCCCCACACTGACAATGGGCAGGCGGTCAAACAAAAACAAATTTTTGATGCATTTTCATGCACAGCTTCACAACAATCAACGCATCATTTCAACTAAATGGTTTTAGGGGCGTTGTGGGAGTTGCCCACCAGCTGGGATTACTAGGCACTGGTCAAAAGTGATTGGCATTAGCGGCCTGTCATTGATATGTGGAATTCTGACAAGTAGCTATTGTAACTGGAGCTGTAATTTGAATGGGACCCAACGTCAAACGTTATAGAAATCGAATTTATTTCAGTTTTGATTTAAGGGGAAATTATAATAATTATAAAAGGGCTTATCTGTTTGCCCTAGTATTTGGCATTTACTGAAAAATACTAACAGATATCCGACGTGCGTTGCTACGCCCCCTTTTGAATTTTTAACACACAACGACAAAGTGATGCTTACTTGGCCATTCTGCGTCTTCAATTAGTATTTCTCCAATGTTCATAATAATCCTAAGATCTATGAAAATTTGGCAAATTTCGCTGTTCTTTTGACCATTGGATAAAAACCTTTTATTTACTAACTCCTGCATTGTCATCTAATAAAGCGCTTTAATAAATACTTTTAAAATAATATAGCGAGTATCCTGCTTTTTTTTGACCATAGTAACATAGGCAATGTTCAACTTTAGGTTATCAACTGTCTGTGTGCCAATCCAAATCCAGTCAGCTCTTTGTGCGAGAATCCGCTTTCACAAATTCTTTTATAATTATTAACAAACTTTGCGGTTTTTTCGACCGTTTAAATAAAAGTAAGCATATGTAAAATTCCAAATAGTCAACTATCTGAGTGCCACATTTCATCCGAATCCGTTAAGCCATTTGTGCGAGATTCAGTAACAAACGGGCAAACATCCAAACTTAAGGTAGACTCCCACATGCAAATAATTAGCGCAAATATTCAAATATTTTCCCATTTTGGTTGCCTTAAGTGTCAACACCAAATAGTTTGGTCGCAAACATTTGCCAAATATCCTTTGCCTATGTTTTTGCACCAATAATAAATATAATATAATAAATATTTGTCACGTGCTCCCAACGTGGAAACACTCCCGGCCAATTATGTTTGCTGGTTTACTAGTTTGAAGAGAAACTCAACATATATTAGCCTATATATTTTTTTTGAGCAAGTAAAATTAAAATACTCGACAAGACCACGAAAACAAAATGCACAATTAAAAAATAATTTATTTTTTGTTGTCTGTAATTTCGGCAACAGTTTCACAACAAACATTGCATTGCAGTTGTGATGTCTCGGGTCAAAGAAAATAGCATCCATAGTTGAGATTCCCTAACCATATGAACATTTTAGTTATGCATCTGGCGAAATGGTACTAAATTAATTGCGGTTTCTATACAGAAAACAATTTCGTTGTTAGAATCTACCAATTCTTACAGTAAATTCTATTGAGAAATATTGATACATGTAATTTGTTTTTCTTTTGTTTACTTTGGTATTTTTGGTGGTTTTTGGTAATTACCCCTACAAATAGTAAATCTAAAGTAATTTTGGTGTTTGTTTTGTGTTGTTGTTTTTTAAACGCGGCTTGCAGTAACATTCTACCATTGAAATAGTACCACATACGTAATAGTAGTAAATATATTTTGTTGTTATTTTTTGGTTTACTGGGTCATCAGTAAAAGTTAACATTAAAATAGCACAATTACCGCGAAAAGTTTAGTTGTCTTGTAGCGTATCACGAACATACGTAAGTTATGTTGAGTAACCTTTGGAGCAACTCCAAAGGCTGAGCAGCTGGTGGGTTTGACCTCATCCGCGCACGCGCTTGATCCGGCTTCCGTCTCGTCGTCAAGAAATGGGGAGGTTCTAACTAATTTGGACGGGACAACGCTCTTACTCAAATAATATTATTTCTATTGGCAGATAAGTCAAATAGAAATTTAACAAGGAACAAGAAAGGAAGAAAAGTAGATCGAAAGAGTAGTTCACAATTATTTTTATACACCGATATTACACTCAGATACAAACTTATGTGGCACTGATGACAGCGTGACCACAATTTGCCCACCCTACCTGATCACGAATTTCCATATTTAAATATATTGCCGTGATCCCAATAGGAAAATAAATTCCCTAGTTACCTCATTTCATCCTCCGTATTGTCACATGGCCCCATAGAACGAACGCTTTAGCAAGAAGTCATTTTAAACAACAATATATTCATAGATAAACTCTACCTAGACATTATGAAACTTATTCCGAAATTAACTTGAAACACAATTCATTAAAATCTTCTAAGAGTAAAAGGGAATACTAACAGATACGAGAAAAAGAAAATTAAATTAAAATTCTAATTAAAAATTATTTGCTTAACATTACTAATAATAATTTGCATATTTATATGATTGATGGAAATTTATGGGGATGAAGATTTTGAACGTTGGTGGCAAAAATAAAGATTCAAAATATATCGTAGGTTCAGAACATAAACGAAACCTTGCAGGCTAGTGTATTTCGCTCGATGCAATTGCAAGGCAGCCTAACAGCTGTGGCTCAGAACAGCCTAGATCGGTAAATAAAGTTGGACAAAGCTAACGGAAGGTTCTCTTAAATTCATATTGCCAATATACAACAACAATAACCAATATATTTAAACTTTAGGGCATATTCACTCACACATACATAAATCCGGTGGAACTCCAAAAGCGCTTTCGTGTCGCCGACTTCTGTAAATAAAGTTTATGTAATTGTTGTTGGCAAACACAAAAAAATCAAAAATGAATTTAAGCAAACCAATTAATTACAACTCTTTACTCGTTCTCTTCTTCGATTTCCAAATTTCGTTGAGCATCAAGTCATGTAAAACGAACGGGAAATGGGAGACTAGAGCAGAAGGGAAGAGCACAGATCACAAGGAGAGATGAGAGGGGGGTACACTTAAAGGCATTGCCAGGCTCGTTCTGCTCTCTCTTTAAGATTTTTTTTTTCTCCAGCCACACAACACAAAAGGAAAGAAAAAAAAATTATGCAATTGATTTAGCTGCTATGCTAATATTAATTAAACTAACATTATTTTATACTTTAACTTTAGGCATCCTCTCTTCTCTTGTCTAACACTATGGTTGGCGTACGCTTTATTAACCAAGTCGGGTTAGGTACCGATCGCCATTTTGCCTTGCAGACACAGTTTTGACCAAATTTTCTGCTCCAGTAGGATTAACAATTTTCCGGAGATTTTTTAGCAATTTTTGTAGGTAGTTTTCGCCCGTTTTCAGTCAGACCGACCGAAGTTTATAACCACGAGACACGACTGAGCTCATGCGCTGACGACTACTCGTTGCAATGCAATTTTTCAGGCACGCGAAGAGAAAACAATTAACTAAAACAGCTGCATCTTATTATTGGTGTGCGATTAGCACAAAAGGGTCAATGCCCTTTGCTGGGATTCTCCACGTATATACCAGAGTACAATGTAAATGATGCAAAAAGGGCCAACTTTGTTAGCCGTTATAAATAAAAATCAACCTATATATAATAGGTACTTCGCGCCAAACATGAAAAATAGGTTTGCGGACATAAAGCAAAAACTAAAACTCTAATCCCTAGCTACGCTCGTCTTAAGACTCACCCTCATGAATTTGGCGCCGATAGAATAATTAATTATTAGGCACTTCAGCCTGTAGAATCTTTTCCCTGGCGTCTTTCGGGTACTGCGGCTGCTGTGTGGTGCACTCGCGATTACACAATTGCAATTTTAACTTAGCAAATTGAGTCACTTGAAAATAAGACTTTTTCTTGCTTGAATGTCTGATGTACGTCCGATGCTGTTGACCGCCAAAAATGGAAAAGACATATATGACGCCCTCTTGACACCAAGAAACCTCCTCGCAGGGCTACGGAGAAAGTCGCCATATTACTTTCAACTTTATATTAACTACGTTAGCCTTCGTGATCAGCTGGTATGATTTGGGACAAGGCAATTAGAAGGCACAACTCTTGTTTGCCTGCTTTTAGGCTGACTTTCAAAACACACAATTTTTTCGACAAGCTACACTACAGTCTTATTAAATAACATTTTACCGAGTTCGGAATTACAAGTGGTCTCATTTATGCGATGAGCAAAAATTTATTATTTGCATATTCACTACAAATAAGATTTTAACTCGTTGCCACTTGCGTGGCCGATCCAGTTGAGATGGCGTGTAATTCGTGTTTCAGTCCATGGACCCCGAGTTCAAGTCAACCCGATTAATTACAATAGTTTACAGCCAAAGACCCATTTCTACTGAAATTTTTTTTAGTGTAGTTAGGAATGGTGATCTCAAAAATCGATTTCAAAAAATTTTCCATGGCTCCGTTTTTGAAATTTAATTTTTGGAAATTTTTTTGGTAGGTGCTCTTACTTTACTCTTTAATATCGGTTCAATAGTTCAAATACAAAAAAATTTAAAAAAAAATCATTTTTTTGCTCGAAAATGAAAGAAATTTCATTTTTGAACGTCTAAAAAATATATATAAAATTTTTTACTTAAGAATCAAAATTCTGCGATGAAAAGCACGATGTCTAAATCTATGTGCAAACACAAGAACTGTGAGCAATTGCAACGCCTGCCAAAAAAAATTAAACTTCGTTTGCTTCGACATTAATTTTGTTCTTTATTACTATTTATACCCGTTACTCGTAGAGTAAAAAGGGTATACTAAAATCGTGCAAATGTATGTAACAGGCAGAAGGAATCATTTCCGACCATATAAAGTATATACATTCTTGATCAGCATCAACAGCCGAGTCGATATAGACATGTCCGTCTGTCCATCTGTCCGTCTGTCTGTATGAACTCCTAGATCTCAGAGATGGTAAGAGATAGAGGTTTGGCATGTATGGGACAAATGCTTTTTTTTATCTGCACGCAGATCAAGTTTGTTTCAAATTTTGGCCACGCCTCCTCCTGCCCCCGCACGAGGTTTCTAATTAGCAAAATAAATCGATTTGCCGAAGAAATGATAAAGATCGGATGAACGGTTCTCAAGTTAACCCCCCGCTACCCCCCTCTACCACCCTCCTACCCTAACAAAATGTTGCATACTTTTCGGATGGTCACCCTAAGGAACGCAGGAACACTGTTAAACATGTTTTTCATGAGTAACGGGTATATCGAAGTCGGTTTGAGCCGACTTTAACTTACGCTCTCCTTCTGTTCTGGCTTTTTGCTCACTTCATAAATTGACAAACAAACGAAGAATAAGAAGGCCAAGCTAACTTCATCTCTGCCGAAGTTTTTATACCCTTGCAAATGTTTTAATACATCAGAGTTTAAGAAAGCCAACATTAAAACAATAAATTTTTCTAAATATAACCCACTTTTCAACTGATAGTTCCTATGGCAGCTATAAGATATAGTCATTCTATCTGGTCGGTTCCGACATATTAGCAGTGTGTAGTAAAAAGAAGACTCTGTGCAAGGGCTTAGCTCGATAGCTTTAAAACTAAGAGAATAGTTTGCGTAGAAATAGACAGACAGACGGACGGACAAAACTCAATCTACTCAGTTCGTCGCCCGCAAAAAACTGTCAGAGCCACAATTTTAAAGTTACAACATCGTCGCTTAATATATATTATCTTAGGCCCTTAATCTACCTATTCTGAAACGCATAATAAGATCTGAGCAAAAACACCGAAGTTATTCACGAAACATATTGATCATTTGCGTTTGTGTGTATGTGTGCCTGTGTATTCCCTCTAGTTCGGCCGTCCGACGCTATATCAACGTTCCGTCGACGATATTGTGACAGTCGTCGACGCACGCTTATTTCCCTCACAATGAGCTCGACTGACGTATTTTGCAAGGGGATGTCCGCTCAATACGTTAACGACTCTCCAGGCACGCTAGGTCGACGCAATGCCAGCAGAGAAGCTACTTAAACGACGCTCGTTCGCCCCAATGACATGCATGGTGCGACTTTATCGACACTCGTTCGACCCAATGCCATGCAGAGAAGCAACGTAAGCGACGCTCGTTCGACCCAATGCCATGTATGGACCGACATAAGGCACGCTCTTTCGACCCAATGCCATGTATGGACCGACATAAGGCACGCTCTTTAGAACCAATGTCATGCATGGAGCGACATAAGAGACGTTCCTTCAACCCAAGAGAGGAAAAAAATTAGAGCGTACGCCTCTCTCCCTCTCTCTCTAACAATTTTGACAGGCGTCACGACTCATCACCGTACAAAGAGCAACGCTGGGTTGACGTATATAGACTGACTGACCCCAGCCGTACTAGAGGGTTTGTTTGTGTATATGTGAGTGTTTGTTAATTGTAGATAGTATTTCGAGCTACTCGACTGCTACGGTCTTATTTTTGTAAAGGTGATAAGATTGTAAATTAAAATTAATGCATTAATGTTAACCATATTTAAACCGTTTCTCATTAAAGTGCGGCGGCTGCTTATTATGTGATAAGTAGACAGCGGATTTTGCATATTTTAAATTAGATTTTAATCCTAGTAGGCAGTAAATTACTATAGGGGAGAAAAATTTTAAACAAATCTTTTGTCATTTTGGGTACTTTTTTTCGACCTACTAAGATTAAAATCTGTTTGAAAATATGCAAAATCCGCTGTCTAGTGATAAGCTTTTAAGTCCAATAGAGATCATCTGATCGTTCCCAATCTGATCGTTTTTGCATCTAAAGTACGAACAATCTACCTGATTACATCTGAGAGAGTGGGTACTCAACAATTGCAAACACCAAATACAAGTCATAGCCGCAATGGGCGGCCTGGTAATGAACTGCATAATTAGTTAAAGAAAATTTGTTTAACGCAGAGTGACAACTTCATGGAGGACAACTAATGCAAATTTCGGGCGCTTCTTCTGTCTAAATTTTTAGTTGTTTTTTGAGAGGGTTGAGCGGGCGGAGGGGGCTCGACACGCAAAACTTTTGCTTAATTGGCAAAAGAGAAAAACGCGACAGGCAACAAAAAAAAAAAAAAGGAAAGTGCACGAATTTGGCCAACAGCAGCCTTCAGTTTTCATAATCTGCAAGCCGCGAAAATGCTTAACTCCTGCACAATGTCAGCCTGGCTGTCGGCTACATTTAGTCACCCCAAACCCCTCAATTCGCTCCAGCAGAAGAGCATGAAAAAACCTCGACAATTTGAAACTTGGCAAAGTTTTCGGCAAAGTGCGGGAGTGTTCTCTAAGCTTCTTTTTTTTCGAAATTTGTTGACAGTTTGGGGGTCGTTAACTTTGGTCGTATTAGTGCAAGTTAAATATTGAAAACGCGCAGCTACCAGACTTATTCAATAAATGTCGGCAACTTGTCAGGTAGAGACATTTTGGCCTAAAGATTAGCCAAATTATGGTCTTCAACACGCGCCGAAATGCAACTTCGTTAGCAGAAGGGGTGGCTGGTGTGTGTGTGGCCTTCAGTTTTTGTGACCTTCGTCGCCATTCAGAGCAAATTAATGCCAGCACATGCAAAATTTAAACTTAACTAAACTTTTTGTTAGCACGTGTGTCTGTGCGTGTGCCAGCGCGAATCCTACTTTAATTATGAACTTAAATCGAAAAACTTTGCTTCTACATGATGCGCTGTGCTCTGCCTGGTCCACGGTCTGGCTTCCATTTGAGTTGTCTGCCGACTGCCGCTTTGACTGTGCCACCCATTCAAACAGACATTCGCGGCGGCTTTCAGGCCATTCACTGCTGCGTTTATTTATGCAAATTTTTGGGTTGTTGCACTTGCGGCGACTCTCCAACTCGGAGCTAATTAAATGTGGCCCAAAAAGTGCCAGGCCATAGAAAGTCGTGGGCCGAGTGCGCCCCATGCAAAATATGAGCCTGCTGCACGGCCATTTTTATTAAAGCTAATTTAAAGCTCGGCAGGAACAACGGCATCGGCATGTGCCACATATCACGTGCCAGCGAAGACATTGCAGTCGATGGTTATGCATACAAATGCAGTGAGCAGCAGCCTTTTATGACGTCAGTGTGTGTGTGTGTGTGTGAGAGAGACTTTTGCTGCGACTTTTAGTGCTGCCTTCAACGTAATGCGACATTGCTACAACATTGCTGCATGAAAAAAAAAGGGAAATAGAATTTGCAGTGGCAACAGCAGCTAAACAAATTGTCAACAAATGATTTTCTTTATTTTTTTCGTTTTGGTCTTGCGGGCGACTTCTATCGTATCATGAGTGCTGTCCTGCCCGCTGGGTATTTGGCAAACAGTCTTAAGTTGAAACGAAGTGAAGACCTTTTATAAATCGGAAAAGGTTAATGTGAATGCCCAGCGTAATAACCCAATGAATAAATTGTATGAGACATATTTGGACTTGTAGCACTTTTAACGTTCAGAAATGTTAAGTTACTGATCTTGTTTGCTCATAACTTGACTATCGTTTATCCAATCTTTATCATTTCTGCGGCAAATCGATAAATAAACTTCTCTCTTATACAAACGGATAGCGGCTTGACCATAAAAGATCATGTGACTTCGGCAACTAAGGGCAACTCACCGATATCATGACCGACTGGCGATTTACTTCAATGGAATTGCCTCTGATGTGGCCACAATCTCGCTCAGAAGACGTCTTAACCGAGGACTTACTTCAGACTATTACCTCCATGGAAGGCATCCGTAGGGCGTAATTAACCGGCTCTAGGTCAGGTGTACGAGTCCCTGGCATTAGACCCTTATAGTCAAATACCAGGGACTTCTGTAGGCTTAACCTCATACCCAATTTTTCGAAAAAAGCTTAGGTTCGCTACTTTTGGCTGTTATTAACCACTTTACTTATAAAATTTGTTACATAATTTTGGTAAAGCTGGTTTCAAACGAAATGGTCAAAGCTGTTCTAACTCAAATCCTTGATCAAAATGCCATTAAACCGCGAGCCATGGCTTCCTTGGTATAATCTACTTTAAGGAGCGTACTTCGCCTGCGGCTTCGCATTCAAATCAATCGATTAGATGGTGAGGAAAGAAAGAATGAAGTAAAATATGAAGAAAGCAAACTTACATTCTACGGCCTAAGCTGCTATCAGAGCCAGAGTTGCTGTCATTTGTGCTGCGTAGATGTTGTTGTCACAGCTTAAGTCCACACTACCATGACCACATTTATGCCAAGGTTAAGCTAAGACCGGTGATCCCCTAGGACGGTCAACTCTAAGATTTCATTGTCTTCTTTAACGCCGCATGGTTCCCAAACAAAAGCACCTAGCAGATCATTACTTCTTTCAACATTCTTAATTTATCAATAAGCAACTTCATCATAATCTCTAACAAAAATTTAAATCATAAGAAAGGATTATATTCAGGGATTAAAGCAAATAATCTAGTATTATAATGAAAGAAGTTAAAGCGTTGCAGTCGAGTAGCTCGACTTCAAAATACCCTGTACAATTGAGACGCACATGCAAACACACACAGACTCTACTGAGACAATCCGTAAAGAAATGGAAGACTGAAGTGGCCGTGTGTGGCAGAGCAGCCATTTGGAAGCTAAATGCACCGCCTAAGGAAGTTAATAAAGATCACGAAGGGTTCGTAAGGGCCAAGGTACGCGATATCACCTTCTATTGTTTGCTACTCCCCACCAAGATGGCAATTGTGGCAGTTTCAAGCAATGCTGGAGGACATCAAGGAGGACTCACTTGGGAGATCTTCTCTAATTATTGCGGGTGACTTCAATACATGGTCGCTGGAATGGGGCAGCAAGGCAACGAATGCCAGAGATAAATGCCTTATGAAATCGTTTTCCGTATTAGATGTTGCCCTAGCAAACGACGGGAAGGAACTAACTTACTGGAAACTTGGCCGAGGTTCCATAATAGACCTTACACTGCTTAGTAGCCCACTATGCTGAAAAACAAAATGGAAAGTTAGTGAGGAGTTTACGTTTAGTGACCACCAGGCGACCCTTTTGGAAATACAAGGACATGGGAAACCAGCTAGCCCAAAGGATTGCCGAAGCATGTGATTTATCCATGCCTGAAAGGAGAGCGAGCAGGCAGGGTGCTCCGTGCTACTGATGGAACGAGGAGATCAACCGGCTAAGGAAAGCCTGCCTCTTAGCGAGACGGCAATCGCAAATAGCCAGCCGCCGCCCAGACTTCAAGGAGAAACTAAAAGCTTTTACAACGTGCCCTATTGAGCTTGGAAGAATTGTCAAGGCGCTGTTTCCTCAGCACCCGCAACCTGAACAGGAATATTCCACAGAGGTCACAGATCCAGACCAGCAAGTGTCAATTGAAGAAGTGCTGGCTGCATGCCTGTCTGGACGGTGTTCCTAATAGACCCCTCAAGCTTTCGATCGCAACCAGACCAGAAGTATTAGCAGAAACGTTTGGAAGATGCCTACTGGACAAAGCTTTCCCAAAGAGGTGGAAACAGCAACGGCTGATCCTCCCGCCAAAAGGAGGTAAGACAGCAGATGACCCTTTTGGATACAGACCAATTTGTCTCCTAGTCACGATGGGGAAGATCCTGGAAATTATCATATATACCCGACTCTTGGCAATCGTCGATGAAAAAAAGGCCTAAACTGATTTCCAATATGGATTCTGCAGGGCACGGTCTACGGTGGACACAGTCAAGGCGGTTGTTGATATTGCAACCAAGGCGATTGAGGGAACTCGGTGGAGATGGGGCAGCAAGGAATACTGTACGGTGGTAACACTGGACATCCGAAATGCCTTTAATTCGGTCAGCTGGTCACGCATATTGCGCGCGTTACACGAGTTCGGAGTACCAGCCTACCTACAAGGGATTATATCCAACTACTTGTCAGAAAGGGTGCTAGTGTATGATTCGGAGGAAGGCCCCAGGCATAACAACGTCAAGGCAGGAGTCCCACAGGGGTCGGTTCTCCGGATACTCCTGTGGAATATAATGTTGATGAGGTGCTACCCCAAGGTTGCAAGCTGATTGGGCAATAAAACGAGTGGCCAGATGGATGGAGAGCTAGCTGGTCAAACACAGAGGTCGTGCTCATCACAAGCAGGAAGAAGATAGAGTTCGTAAACATAATGGTGGATAATGCTTTAGTAAAATCGAAGGAGTCCATAAAATACTTGGAAGTGATGCTGGACAATAGGCTAAGCTTTCGTTCCCACGTCGAATATGTAAGACAAAAGGCAGACAGCTCTTTCGTGGATGCTACCCAACATAGGAGGGCCCAGAGCTGGAAGACGACTACTGCTGGCCAGAGTAGTTACCTTAGTTTTGCTTTATGCCGCACCAATATGGGCGCTTGAAGTGTCGAGAAATAAGAGCCTTCTCAAGAAGCTTGCAACGCCTTACCGACTTAGCGCTCTTCGAGTCATATCCGGATCTCGGACGGTCGCTGATGATGCAGCATTAGTCTTGGCTTGCATGATACCGGTCGATATACTGGCAAATACGGTGACGACTGAAGCCATACGAATGTCGGAAAGAGCTACGTCGATGGCTACATGGCAGGTGCGGTGGAATGTGGCCACCAAGGCAAGTTGGACCCATAAAATGACTCCAAATTTGAATGATTGGGTAGGAAGGAGAAGGGGAGAATTAAATTTCCATCTACCGCTGTTTTACACTGGTCATGGAGGATACAGAGAATACCTACACCGGTTCAAGCACGAATACACTCCGGAATGCCCGACTTGCCCAAATGAGAATGAGATTCCGCACCACGTAATATATGTAATTATAGGTAATATCTGTACCTATAAAACTGATGGAAACTTTCTTAGTCGAATCATTTTTGTATTTATTTTTGTAAAAACATCGTCAGAACACTCGGTTGAACCCACAACCTTACATTCAATACAACTAAGCATATGTGCTCGAACGTCTCCTAAGCAAATAACTGTTATGGCTTAATGCCTGTACATTGTACAAGTTTTCCTAAAAGTTGTTGCCGTTCTATTTGCATAAATAAACAGGAAGCGAAGCGAAGACCAACTCATATTTCAGACGGCCAGGCGGAGTGGGGGGTCGCCCCCATCACTTTCATCAGCGAGGCGCATTGATATATTACGTGCCAGTAAAGCTCACGTTAGCCCTTGTTGACGGGCTGTCCATGGTTGGCAGCATTTCCGCCAGGCAGTGCAAGTTTGACACGCGCATCAACACGCGCTTTGTCAACCTCTCAGACCATTCAGGCGGTAGCTGCAGCAGGAAGCGTACACACACACAAAGACCTGGCCTGGTTACATTGTACGTATAGGAAATTGGTTTCGCTTGGCTGCACATTTGGTGAAAAACCAATACCAAGAACCTGTCCTGTGCGAAGTTCGGGCCATTGAAGTCAAGCAGGAAGTCTTCAGTGACCGCATCGCACTCGATAATCAGCAATGGCCGCCCGGCGGCCAGACGACAGGCTTAGCGCTGTCCTGGCGTTCTTTGAACCTACAATTAATTTACTTTGTTTTTCCAGTTGACCAGACATTAACATTACATCCTTGACTTCCGTGCGTGCCAGTCGCACTTGCACATACTTACATACGCCCCGAGTGGAGGGGGCGGTTGAGTGGGGCCATCGATTGCTGACCTGCCATATGCCAGCATTTAGCTATTTAGTTACTTTAAGTATCATAAATTATTTTAAGCTGCCTAAGCTTGCCGCTGCTGTTGTTTTTGTTGCTCCTCCTATGTGCGCGCAAACTGTTTGGCAATTATGCCACACCTGCTCGCTATTAGAGCTGCTGCCACACCCCCACCCCCAAGTAAACGGCTTGCCTCTAATGACAGCCATTTGTGCAGTTTTTGTCAGTTGCGTTTATTTATTACACTTTTGTTGCCGCTCGTAATTTGTTTATTTGTTGCTTTAAAAACTTTTGCCGTGCGCCATGCAAGCGGTTCTTTTTTTTTCATCTTTCTCACCGCAATGTCAACGTGAATTGTCCCCGCTGCGACCGCCGAGTAAATATTTTGCTTTTGTTTAAAACAGCGAGCGAAGCGAATTTGCATACATTGGATTTAAATATTCATTTGCTGCAAGTGGCTACACCACACAATCAGACAGCACAGCTTCCCCCCCCCGCACTGACGTTCTGGTTAGCATTGTCAGTTCATCGAGAGTCGGGTCACTCAATTTTCAGTTTGGTTTAACTTCAAACGCGACGCACTGACAGCGATATTGAATTTGCTGTATGTCAAGTTGAGCCGTGCAACGTTTGTGCGCTAATTGAAGGGATTAGCACATGACTAAACAGGGGGTTGTGAAACTGCCAAGATGCTGGAGGTTAACAAGTCAATGTAAAATTTAACCTCACGCTGAACTTATTTCTAAATAAAAGAAAATGTAGTAAGTTTTCGATGTGAAGCCACATTCAAAGGTTGTCAGTTATCTATAAAGAAAGGTGAATGAGGTCGGTCCACAGTATGCATGCACTCGCTATATTTCGTATACTCAGATGTGTGTTGAGTAATTTTTTTAATGTTTAAATGTTTTCTCTTCGTTAATGTCTTATGTCCAAGGGTGGTCAAAGCACGCATGATTATTTTTGCGTTAAGTGTGTTAGCAAGTGCTAAAAGGCGTTTGATGTTGCAAAAAAAAGCAGCATAAGCTATACTGTTGGTGTGTCGACGTCGCTACCGCAGAGGTCTCTTACACAGAAGATAGAAGGTGGCGGACTCTGTTAAACACTCATACTGATACATCAGGGGTATCTGCGCTTGTCTAAATGCATTTTCTTAATGTGGTTTATTAAGTTGTTATTCTTAAACCGAAATTACTTACCCACTTTTTGGATTACATAGAACTCAGTTTTAAATTCAAATTCAGGTTCAAGAAAACAATTAAGCTTCCGAGAGAAATGTAGTCGATACTTAAAGGCTGACAGCCTTCAGTTCTGCTGTCGATTACCGACCACCAGTTTTTTGTGAGTGATTCATTCGAATAATTTCAGGTAAAGCACGGTACGGAGTACTCCAAACTGTTTAGGCGCACAAAAAAGACATTTATTGTTGCGTGTGGAACCTAAAAACAAATTAGTGCGCTAAAATAGCCAAAAAATGCCAATACCGCCAAAAAATGCCAAAAATGGGATTTTTAAGTTAATCTAACACGGTTTTCAAATGCGATTTGCTTATGAAAATTGATGAGATTTTAAAATCATAAATAGAGGCAAGCTAACTTCGGCTCGACCGAAGTTTATATACCCTTGGAGCTTGATATGTGCCTGACAGTTTGTATGGCAGCTATACTATATAGTGGACCGATTTCGAAAAATTTTGTTGAAATTATGTGAAATCATTGAAAACTTATAAATACGAGCGTTGGGAGCGATAGTATTGAAAACAAAAAAGTTTTTCTCACTAAGACTTTTTTCAGACCTAACTTTTGTATGACAGCTATACTATATAGTTGTCCGATTTTGACAAGGCTTGGTGAAATTATGTGAAATCATTAAAAACTTATAAATACGAGCGTTGGGAGCTATAGCACTAAAAACAAAAAAGTTTTTCTCACTAAAACTAGTTTTTCGACCGATCGTTCCTATGACAGCTATATGCTATAGTCATCCGATCCGGCCGGTTCCGACAAATGTGCAGCGTATTTATACCAAAAGACTTCGTGCAAAGTTTGGTAGCGATATCTTTAAAACTGACGGAGGAGATAGCATAGAAACAGACGGACGGACGGACAGACGGACAGGCGGACGGACAGACGGACATGGCTATATCAACTCAGCTCGTCATGCTGATCAAGAATATATATACTTTATGTGGTCGGAGATGCTTCCTTCTATGCGTTACAAACATCCGGATAATTTTAATATACCCTCTCCAAGGGTATAACAATAACAAAATACAGATTATGGAATATGGATAGTTAAGGGTGTAGCCAGGGGGCACCTGTCCCGCAGAAATCGTGTTGGACGAGAGATGAGGATGCCACAAGCATCCCCCAATCATTCAGATGCCTTATTTGAGGAAAGAAATACGGGAAGATTTGCCTGCGCTATGAGTATTCTGATATTGCGAAAACTGATTCTAAGATCTAAAGTACTTCACACTGAATGGCATCAATAGAAACGTTAAAATCGCGGTACCCTGCACGCAATGAAAAGTGCATACGAATCAATGAGCCTGGCTGGTGGCTCTCGACTAGCGCCCCCAGCAGACCAGAGTGTCCCAGATAGCCATCTGAAAAGCAAACAGTTGGACATGACAATTCCGGTTGATATAGACCTCCACTTTGAGACTCAATTTAAAACTCAGCAAGCCCCAGGATTGGTTCAGAGGGTAAGGACTGGGGTCAGCACAGTTGTCACGCCCGTTATGACGAGGGACGTCATCAAGTCCCTTTCGGAACGTACCTTCCCACAACAGTTTGAGACAAATCTTCCATATGAGCGCCAACTGTTTGATTTGCCTTTTCGCATTGCTGGAACAGCACCTGGTGCCAAAACGAAACATCCTCTCCAGACGCAATACGAAGCTGTTGTCGTGCAATAAAAAAAAAAAAATAAAAAGGTGGTTGTTGCAGATCTGCTGCTGGAGACTCTCAACTGCATCAAAATTATATTTACACCCTTCATTTCGGACCTTTTTTTGCTTCTGAGCGTCAAAATAAATAAATTTAATCTCTTTGGGCGCCCAAAGAAGGCTCGAACAGCTGCTAATACCATCCACAGATTCAGAGTTCGACGTTCGAGTTCGATGTTCGTGTGGATCGACGTTTCGCTTCTCTACGTACACACCGTAAAACGTCTGACGTCAAACCTTTTGCGTGTGGTTTTACAACGTTTTTATACTCTGTACCGAAGGTACATAGAGTTTAATAAGTTTGTGCAAAAGTATGTAACAGGGAGAAGGAATCATTTCCGACTATATAAAGCATATATATTCTTGAGTCGATATAGCCATGTCCGTCTGTCCGTCCGTCCGGGAGGGGAAGGATAGTGGGAAGGGGAGGCGGAAGGGGAGGGGGAAGGGAAGGGGGGAAGGGTTTGCTGGAGGGCTCAGACTGAAATATTTTTTTTTTTTATTTACCTTTACTGGGACTCGAACTCAGGACTTCGGGCTCGTAAACTCAAATGCTGGCGTCTTAGCCTACACGACTATTCAGGGCTCGCGTGACGGTGCTGCAAGACTCAATTAAGAACACAGATAATTGTTAATTATGTTCAACATAAAACTAAAAACTTTTCATAGTTAAATTTAATTTGTCTCATATTAACAATTGGATTTTTTGATTAAATGTGTTTAAACTTTAATTTTAATATGATTACCTTATACCAGAGATGGGCATGCACACATACCGTCACACTTTTCACACGCATACAAGCACATGCAAATATAAGTAGCTGTCAATGCTTATAGCGTACGTGTGATTTTTGCAGTCGGCCGCGGCAGAAACATAATGCACGCGCTGCTTTGTGTGTGCATTGGAACGTCGCGACGCGCCCATCTCTGCCTTATACTTCAAGTATGGTAAAATCTATATTTAAATATGAAAAATATTCAATTTACATTTTTGCATAATACATTTAAATCTACTACGGAAACCTTTGATTTTAAATTGAACAAAATATTCAAAGGGCATAGCAGAATAAGCATACAAAAACTGCCCCCACTCTGATCAGCACCAAATTTAAATATGTTGTTACCATCAATGAGAAACTCACTCTCCTAAATTTTTTGTCTTCTAATCGCTATTGGAGTAGAGTTATTAGGGCGGAAAGGTAAATGAAAGAACTCGGTTATCTTAAGAACCGCTTAACCGATTTAAATGCGTTAAAAATATGTTATAAGTGTCCACCATAGAATTCAGAAAATTATTTTTGCACATTTTTATTACCAATTCTTAGGCACAAAAAATATTATTAAAATTTTCAAATAATTTTTTCGCGGTGTAAATCGATTTCAACTCTTATAGCTTTTTGCTGGTTTTTTCAATAAGAAGTCCTTAACAATGTAAAATTTTTGCAGCGACATCGGGAATCATCTTCATAGGGAATACCAATAAAACATGTGAATAGTTTGACAAATATATTTTATAATATTGAGCACACTGTAACTGCTCACACAGAATTGACAGAAAATTTACCCTCTTTTCTCCTTTTAAGTTGATTTACAGTGTGCCTAATATATATAAAATATATATAAAAAAATACTTATATAACGTTTAATTGTATTTCACCATGAGATACACTTGGGATGTGTTTGCAAAAATTATATGTTGTCAGGGACCTCTTGATGAAAAAACCAGCAAAAAACTGTCGGTGTCGCCAAAGGATAACACCGTAAAAGAATTATTTAATGATTTCAATAATTTTTTTGGGGCCAAAGAATTGGCAATAAAAATGTGCAAAAATTATTTTTTGAATTGTGCTGTGGACACTTACAACATATATTAAACCCATCCGAATCGGTTAAGCGGTTCTTAAGATAAACGACTTTTTTGATTTATCTTTCCGCCCTCATAACTCTACTCCAATAGCGATTAGAAGACTAAAAATTTAGGAGAGTGAGTTTCTCATTGATGGTAACAACATATTTAATTTTGGTGCTGATCGGAGTGGGGGCAGGTTTTGTATGCTTATTCTGCTATGCCCTTTAATACGAAACATTTTTAACTTTACAGCGTTTTCTTTTAAGTGTGTGCATAATATAAATGAATATGACGTAACATACAATTCAATATGACCAACTTTAAATTAACTGGATTACACTTCGACTTTAAAAATTTTCATATTGACTAGATATTGCTAATATGATTTTATTTAAACCTAAGTCATTTTTATTTAAATTTAATATGAAAACTGGCATAATAGAAATTAATATGTTTCTATTAAATTATACTATGCACTTTTTTTGCTGTGTAGAGAGAGAGAGAGCGAGGAAGAGAGTGAGAGAAAAAGAGAGAGAGACTTAGAGATGAGCGCAGCACCAGCATTGCATTCAGCTTATACTCCAGTTACAGAGTATGTTATAGTCGGGCTTGACCGACTTTCTTACTTGTTTTTATATGGAGTTTTTCGTTTGCGAGCGCTTTATTGAGTACTCCATACTGTGCTTAAGACTACAAGAATTTTGCAGGGGGACGAAATCTGGGAAAGCGTTTGCTAAGGCTGAAATGACACTTTCAATTTTTAGGGACAATTTTAGTCACAATTTTTAATCTATGGGCAAAAGTCGATGGTGTAAGCGAGTCACAGTATGCTTGAATTCTCCGCAAAGTACTTCAGAAGAGGCCGCGATGATACACAACAGCACATTTGACCTATTAAAAAAAATTGCGACAATAATTGTCTCTAAAAATTGAAAGTGTCATACCAGCCTTAGAGCAGTAGGGACAAACCTAAACTCAGTCCTCTCATTCCACCATCAGCAACCATCCATTATCAATGCAATTAATTCGCTTTCTTGACTCACCTCTAAAGGAGGAATTTTTAATTATAGACCCGTGTTAGTAGTTATCAAAAATTAATTTTTTAAGATAATGAATTACAAATTTGAAGTGACCTTCACTAACCATTTGCCACCGCACAATCTGCGGTTCTAGAAGGGAGAGAGCCAAGTTACCTGGCTTCTAAGTGGCGGAGATGCACTCTCAGAAATATCCTCCACGCTGCGGTGCTTTACATTAGCGCGATACTTGCCGCCCCCCGTTTGCCGCCAGCGGCAACTGCAAATTGCACTTGTGTAATGCAGGGTATAAAAAATAATAAAACTCGCGCAAATTTATGTGGTGTAAGTGACACTGCAAGGCCGTAGTCGTAGTCGCAGTTTCAGTTGCTGGCGCGGCACTTGCAGCCGGGCGAGCGAGCTCTTCACTTGGTACTCGTCGTCGTCTAACCTTTTTGCGGTTAGTCCTTGAGTAACCTTCTTCTCTTTTTTAGTTGGCTTGGGGGGCTGTATATGTATCTGTGGGCCACAATTTGTGTTGACATCATCAGATTAAAAATTGGGGGAACAGAAAACAAGCCAAAATGATTTCTTAGCTGCGGCTTGGGCGCCTTTGTTGCTGCCTGTTACAAGCCACGCCCCCCAGTTGGCTTTTTGCCTGGCATTTAACTCGTTTCACTTCATAAATTCACTTTTACGTAATAAGTTCATGTCCTGGATGGCATCCCTTTAGCTTCTCCTCTTTTTGCCATGTGTGCTGCTTCCGCCTGCCTTTTGCATTTCGCGGCTGGCTGGCTGACTAACTGAATGACTGACTCGGCGGCGGATGAGCGGCAGGCAGCCGCTTTCCATTCTTTATTTGAGTTATCATGACACATTTCGCTGGATTCAGTCATTTCTTCTGGGCTAGCATCTTCGGCGCATGGCTGTCACAGCGACATGGCGCCCCAGTGAATTCTGTTGTGAGCGCCTACCTTAACAACCACCCCCAACCGGCCCCGTTCCCCCGCACACCCCGCTCCGACACAACCTGGCTTGGTTTTTGCGCAGCTTGGTTGCCCTGCTATTTTAAAGCAATTTTCAAACAAATTTACTGTCATTAACTTAGACAGTTGATGAAATTTATGTCAGACATATCAGCATCATGGTGACTCTTGCCCTTCCACCCACTAACCCCTCCCCGCACAGCTTTTGTCTTCTCGCCCTTTGTGTGCGTATGTGTGTGTGCAGCACGGGCTCGGCTTGAGTTTGAGTGAATGACTTCAAAAGCAAAAAGACATTAAAATTTTGTTTACACAAACTCAACGAATCCAATTTAATTCAATTCATCTGTGTGTGTGTTTGTGCTTGTGTCTGTGTCCGTGCGCTCACGTGTGTCAGTGTGCGTGTTTGTGGCATGCACCAACAACAAATCGTTTACCACAGTTCAGTGCCTTTGCCTTTGCCCTATGTTTTCATAAAATGTCTCGCTTGCTCTCACTGAGAGTCGACTCCATTACACCGCAAGCAAACCCCAATGGCTGCACTGTCACTCCTTTTCAGACAATCGATCAATTTGACTGCAGTAATTTGTGGGCAAAGGCGCAAAGTGTGCGCCAGCTGTCTTGCATATAAGAACGAACAACAACAACAACAACAACTTGCTCATAACTATTTACAACCATAAATAGGAGCAGTGACATGCTTTCCTCTTGGGCAAAACAATTTGATTGAACAATGAAATTATGCCCTTTAAGGAGCTAGAACTGATTTTCATTAAAGCGTGAAAGTGCTTCCATCGAGGTATAAAATTGTCAAATGATAAACTATTAGTCATCAGCCGACTAGAGCTTTAATAGGTACATCAGGAGCATCAAACACCTTGTCGAACAGCCAGATAGGATTGTAGCAACAATTTTAAACAATTTCAAGAAGCGATTTGAAAAATAACTATCAAAGTCCGATCTGTTTCCAACTGGCGTATATGAACAACTGGCTTTTGCACGAAAATCCGGCATCAAGTCGACAAAGCTACACAGAGGGAAAATACGTGTTCAGAAAAAAAAATTGCATATTACTTCAAATAAGAACAAGATGTTGTAAAAATTCCTTACAACACTTGTTTCAAATGTTTTTGAAATGAGTAAAATTGTTCTCAACAAACAACAACAAAGCCGGATTTTGGCAGAGAGAGAGATAAAAGAAAGATGGCGAGAGGGAACGAGTCAGCTCACTTTTTGATCTCTTTCCCTCTCTCTCTCTCTCTCTTGTTTTTTTTTAACTCAACTTTTTTCAGCTCAACCAAGCATAAGTAGCCCTCTAGATGTGAATCTGCAAAAGTATGTAACGGTAAATTCTTCGGCGTAGTAGGTGGGGTCGCTGAAGTTTGTTGTACAAGCCAAGCGATGTCTTAGATCTTACGGAACATATTGGGAGCTGGCAGAAGCATTCTGCTGCTTGCTTCTTGCCTCCCTTCCACTTCCAATGCCAAGAGGGCTTGCTAATCCGCTCACACCTGGTCTCCAATCATTGGACTACAAATGAGAAAAACTCTTCATGCACTGTTTTTGGTAACGTTTGTGCTCATCTTGAGTCCAATGTTCTCGGTTTTTCCTTCTGTGTAGTTATTTGGAATTAATTCTGACAAAATTGTTTCCCAGTGGATCAGTCCTCCTGGTAGTAGTTCATGAGCAGTGGTTCGTTCATATGAGCCAACGGAGGCGAGCTAAGTTGTTGAGTAGTAGTCGTCGAGTTGTACCGAGAAGTCGCAGTTGTCAAGTTGTCCAAGTCAGCTGTAATAGTTACAGTTGTTGTTAAGTTGTCTATAACCGAGTACATTAAAGTCGTTAAGTTGTTGTAAGCCGCGTTTAACACCGATCAATTGCTTAGTCGCCAAGTAATTCCAATGCTGCCGCGGATTTTTGCTGCTGTTTAAAATACACTCGCAAGCTTATTGTCGCGTCAAACACTCCTTATATTATAATCACAAATAATATGTAATCAACTATCTACTCATTAAAAAACTCATTAAACATAATCTGAGAGTATCACTCTCTGCATTTATTACAAAAAAAAAACTTATGCTACTAACAAACTTAATTAAAACTTAAACTTAAGGAAATATATTCGATAAACTTAAATTTCTTAGGAAAAAACCCAAGTTGGTGAGCATTTTTAGCGGCTTTTTTCGTTTTGTAGATCTCCCCCCAAAAACCTATGACTTTGTGCTGTAAAATTTAGACCTGAGTGCCACTAATTTCGTTGTTGGCGACAATCAAGAATGTTTGAATTTGCTATAGACATAATACCCATTGCAATATGAATGTCAAACTGTTATTAACTTACCGTTATTTTAATAATATAAGCACTGAACTTTCATTAACAAAGCTAAAAAGAATTTATCAAAGAATCTAAGAACAAATCGCATTTGCCAAAAAGTTATATTCTTTTTGTCTTGCTGCAAATCTTCAAGGAGAGACAAAATCGCAAAACAATGTTCGGACATCTATTTTTTCTTCCCCTAATCATTTTTTTTAAAGCTAATGATAATTTAGAGAGACTTTCGCCGTCGATAACTTCTTCCGCCGTCATTTCTCCTTTTCGTTGTTATGTATCATTTTCCCCGCACCTCACTCGTAGTTTGTTGAGACTTTTGCCAAAGCTCGCAGATTTGGCTCAGTCTTCGAACATTCTACGATTCTCCGATTTACTATCGTTCTATGGTCCGCTGGGTTATGCAACAATGCAATATTAAGGTGAGGCGCTTCGAATTGTGTATCTGTTACACAGAAAAGCCTGGAAGCTTTAAATATGCCCGACAGTTTGTATGGCAGCTATACTATATAGCGGTCCAATTTCGACAAATCTTGTTGAAATGATGTGAAATCATTGAAAACTTATAAATACGAGCGTTGGAAGCGATAACATTTAAAACAAAAAAGTTTTTCTCACTGAGACTTTTTTCCAGACCTAACTTTTGTATGGCAGCTATACTATATAGTAGTCCTATTTCGAAAAATTTTGGTGAAATTATGTGAAATCATTGAAAACTTATAAGTACGAGCGTTGGAAGCGACAGCACTAAAAACAAAAAAGTTTTTCTCAATAAAACTAGTTTTTTAACCGATCGTTCCTATGGCAGCTATATGCTATTGTAATCCGATCCGTTCCAAAAGACTTCGTGCAAAGTTTGGTTAAGATAGCTTTAGAACTGACGGAGGAGATAGCATAGAAACAGACGGACAGACGGACGGACAGACGGACATGGCTATATCAACTCAGCTCGTCATGCTGATCAAGAATATATATACTTTATGTGGTCGGAGTTGCTTCCTTCTATGCGTTACAAACATCCGGACAATTTTAATAATTTTAATATACCCTCTCCAAGGGTATAATGACTTCAATGTTTATTTCATAATTGTACATAATTAACTTAGCTTAGTTCACACGTTTTTATTGATTAATGCATAGCAACGATTCACGCACACGTCTGTTCTCTTCAAAAGCTAAAATCTTTCTCTATCTGCTTGCTGCCTATCGACCTCTAGTCGCTTACCTACGATAACGATAAACCTAGAGATGCTTAAGTTACTTACACTGCTAGTGCTGTCAATCCTACATACATTGAAAGGCAGCCATCATTCAGTACCAGCCCTTCGAGATCAGGGCTGTTTCAACTGAATCAGTTCAGTATTAAGTCGTACTAAGGGTGATAATTTAGCAACTTTCTTTTTGGCAACACTGTTTTCAGCAGCTCAGCCGTGAACCCGTGAATAAACCATGAATCGAGTTACGAACAACGCTTAATAATCTTTAAATTTCATTATCAAAATTCTTGCTCTGTGAGAAATGTGAAAAATCTAAAAAATTTCTTCAGCGTCGAAGCTTATTTTTGGTTGAATGGATACGTAAAGAAACAAACTAGACGGATTTGTCGTCAAGAGCAGCCAGAAGCATTGCACGAACTGTCAATGCATCCACAAAAATGCACTGTTTAGTGTGGATCATTGGACCGTCCCTCTTTAAAGATGAAAAGGCAAGAACGTTACTGTGAATGTGAATATTTCAATTTCCAATACTCTAAAAACGGAATATTTTTTTGTTTATTAATAAAGTTAATTGTTATGTCAAATATATTGGGTAAAACTTGTAACGAACCAAGATTCGTACAAAATCCTAAACCCAACACCCAAAAACCTCGACAAACATTGGGAGGGTAGAGCGCATATTATTTTTTTTTCTGAGGTTGAGGTTATCCGCTGTTACAATATTACGATCTTTTAAAATCTTTTTGTTACAATCTCTTAGAGGATCCCTATCTTCAATCTAGAACTATGATTTCCCGTATCCCGTGTGTAAATTTGGAATTTAACTATCGCTCACGTCTTCCATTTAACTTTGACTTGACTCTGTCATAAACAACAGTTTATTGTTGTGGCCGCAGTCTTATCAGTTTGTCACTGAAACTGTCCAAATTAAGTGGCAGTTATTTCTCGCGCAACTCGTCCGCAGCATGTAAATAAAAATCGGCCTATAAATGGCTTCACTTCGACAGGCGACCTGACACAGCGCCATCTCCAGCCATTCTTGTCATCGTCATCGTTTTCTGCTGTCGCGTTTGTTAATCCCGCATTGTTTGCTATATAAATGCGTTAATTTTATGACAAGTTCCGTTTATTGGTTTTCCTTGTTTGCTTCTGTCATGTTTTCGCATTGGTTTTTCCCAAGCCGTACATAAAACAAGGAGCCGGGGACAAGGCAACTCACTCAATTTGATCGTCTGTTAATTGCTGGTTTTAATTGTTCCCTTTTGTTGGTGCGCCAGGGTGTACGTGTGGCAGGAGCGAGTGTGCTAAGGAACAGGAAATGTTAGTAAAACAACTCTAATCCTTTTCCTTTTTACAACGTATTTGCTCTGGCGATGACTCTCTGTTGTCATGGTTGTAAATTTTAATTGATAACTGCACTAGCATTTAATTAATTACAGTTTATTGAAGTGCCCGTTTATGCTGCGCATCGTGCTAAGGATAATGGGCGAAAAGGCATGATACCATGTTGCCTAGCTCCCTACAATTGGGAGTTGGCCAGGGATCTGATCCTATGCAGGATGTAAAGTTGCTGCCCAAGTGCAAGCCCAACTTGTGCTGCATCCCTGGTGCCAAGTTTTAATTAACTGGCTGTAATAAGCTGAACATTATTTTTCCCCTGTTGCTTTTTCACCTGCCAACATTGCGTATACGCATGGTTGGCCATCACTGACCATTATTAACTCAGTTCTGCTTAATTGGCTTAAGCTCAAGTATGCTCCCTGCGCTTGGATGCCACTTCAATTGTTATAATCTTTGCCCCCACACCCTCGGCACGTCAAACTCACAGATGAAGTTGCTCCAAACTCAAGACATGTGACAGAAGTTTATGACAATCGATGGCGGCACCTGCTTTCCGCCCACTAACCTCCCCCTGCCCCTTTTAGTGGGGCTTACTATCTGCCTTGGCGCTGCACAACTGCGCAGTCAATCATGCATGTGATGTAGCCGCCAGGCTCCCGTCTCAGCTGCGCTGCCTGCTGTCTGGAAATAAGCTCGTTAGTTGCTTGTATTGGCTTTGTTGCTGCCACAGTCGCAGTTGCCGCCGCCGCCGCCGCGCTGCCGCTGCTGAAACAGCAAAATATGTGCACTCCATTCAACTGGAGATGTGTGTGCGATGCTCTGCTTGAGCAGTTGCCTGCAGGCTTGTTGGGCAAACTGCATAAATGTCAGCTTGTTTCCAGTTATCGCACACTTTTCCCTCTCGTTCTTTCTTTTTAAAGGCAGTGGAGCGTTTTGCCAGTTTAAGTGTGCCACTGCTTTAAGCTTGCCTCCAATGTCAACTTAATAGGGTAGCAAATGCCCGGGAGTAAGTCAAAGAAAAGCCAAAGAAGTGCGCTTTAAAATGGCTTCAGCCCCGGCTGGACCAGCTTGAAATATTTTCCATTTGACAGCGTTTATTTGACATGCGAAACTGCGGCGAACACGGTGTACAAAAGCCACAGGCACCATGACTACCTGCTCTGTTACCTGGACAAAAGGAAGCGTTGACTTGCTGCGTATGATAGATTCCTCGCACTTGCTGTTGCACTCGCTCACTTTCTCTCTCTCTCGCTCTCCCCGCCCCCTACCCAATGACTGAGCTCTTATTTATTTATGGTGTATTTTTTGCTGTCGACACGAACTCCACTTGGCCAGCCAACTGGCAGGAGACGGAGACTGCCCGCCGCTTGTCATCAATCTTCCTTAATAGATGTTCACACAATTGAATTATTACATGTGTCCAAGTGCCCGGCAATCGTCCGTAGTCCGTCGTCCTGCGTCCGTTTTCCCTCGTCTGGCCCTGGAGCCCTGCACACTTGACTCTGTTCATATGCGCTGCTGAGTAGCTCTCGCTCGCTTCGTTGACTGGGGCTGTCCGAGTTGATGTTTGCATACGTTGGACATTAATGTTGTTTGAATTTCACACCACATGAAAATGGTATTAGCACATCTTGTGGCAAAAGAAATGAATGTTGTTTCAGAGTGTGCCTGATAGGGATAATTAAATGTTTAAAAAATGTTGAAAGGATCCGTGGACGTATCGTTCATATTTCAAGAATGCACCTGAATTTTTACAACAAGCTTTATCATTTCCATAACCAGTCTTTTTGCAGCCAAGTATTCCATTCAAAGAATTTGTACAGCCTCATTAGACATTTGAAGTGTAACAATAGCGTGGACTGTATTTAGGGCCGAATTCTCTTCGTTTGTATGTGACTTGTCTTCAGCGGTGCTCGCATTTATCCATTTGGATAGAGACTTTGCATTTCCTTCAGCGTCAATTTTGTTGCCGGTTATCGGTTCATTTTTAATGAAATACGGACCAGCTTGCATAGAGACAGCGGTCAAAAATACTTTTTTAGTATATATATCGACCAAAAACTTTTTTACGGCTTTATAAAACTGTTTAATATGAGATTTAATAAAATGGGAGTGGCTTAACGCCCACACTTTTACCATTTGTCTTGCCGGCATTTTCTGGTAGCTCAACTTTATGGTATAAGAATCTTTAAAGGTTTACCCATGTTATCAAATAATAACAGGAAATAATATTAGTGCTTAATTTATATCACATGGACAATAGCACACAAAAAAATAGAGGCAAGCTAACTTCGGCTCGACCGAAGTTTATTTACCCTTGAGCTATATATGCCTCACAGTTTGTATGGCAGCTATACTATATAGTGGTCCGATTTCGACAAATCTTGTTAAAATTATGAAAAATCATTGAAAACTTCTAAATACGAGCGTTGGGAGCGATAACATTGAAACCAAAACAGTTTTTCTCACTAAGACTTTTTTTCACACCTAACTTTTGTATGGCAGCTATACTATATAGTAGTCCGATTTCGAAAAGTTTTGGTGAAATTATGTGAAAGCATTGAAAACTTATAAATACGAGCGTTGGGAGTAGAGGTGGGCGCGGGCCGGGCTTTTTTTCGTGGCCCGCGGGCTTACACAGGCCCGGAGCGGGCCCGGGCCTTAAAATTAAGATTCGTGCGGGCTTCGTGCGGGCCCGGGCCTTAGCAAAAAGGCCCGGCCCGTAAAAGCCCGAAATAGGCCCGTAAAAGCCCGAAATAGGCCCGAAAACAATTTTGATTTGTTCGCGCTATATTTGTTTATGCTCGAATTAGAACCGCCATTTATCGCATTTTAATTGCTTATCGATACTACTATCGATTTGCTTATACATATTTTACTTGTTTGCTCACCACTAATTCAAAATTGGCGTCCTATTGTGAAATTGATAATTCTTTGCAATATTTGCAAATATTTGCATTGTGGTCAAAAAAAATTATGTAAACTTTGCAGAGCTAGCACACTTGATTCCCAAATAATAACTGAGTTTAAAACAATGACCCTAAGCGCATTAGAAAAAAGGTTTCTTCCGGCAATCGCTCATTTGGTTGGGCTTTTCTTGAACCCTCCTTATAGAGAGATGAATTTCCTCTCAGAGGAAAAAAGAGATAATGTGTTAGCTACGGTAAAAGCAATGCTCTCCGAATTTATAGGGGATCATGAATATAGTAGCGTTGATGATATAACTAATAACATAAACCCAAATAATTCCGAAAATGGAATGTTTGCCGAATTTTAGACTTAAGTTATATAAAACGAGAAGTCCAAGCTAACTTCGTCTTTGCCGAAGTTTTAATACCCTTGCAAATGTTTTAATACAACAGAGTTTACGAACGTCAGCATTAAAACATACAATTTTTCTAAATAAAACCCACTTTTCGACCAAAAGTTCCTATGGCAGCTATAAGATATAGTAATCCGATTTTGACCAAAACTTCCAAATCTGTGTAAAAGCGTATAAAACTAATAATTGTCGAAGCGGAAGGCGTTTACATTAAAATCAAAAAAGTTTTCTTACAAAAACCCACTTTTCGACCGATAGTTCCTATGGCAGCTATCAGATATAGTCATCCGATTTTGACAAAAACTTCCAAATCTGTGTAAAAGCGTATAAAACTAATAATTGTCGAAGCGGAAGGCGTTTACATTAAAAACAAAAAGTTTTCTCACAAAAACCCACTTTTCGACCGATAGTTCCTATGGCAGCTATAAGATATAGTCATCCGATCTTGACCAAAACTTCCAAATCTGTGTAAAAGCGTATAAAACTAATAATTGTCGAAGCGGAAGGCGTTTACATTAAAATCAAAAAAGTTTTCTTACAAAAACCCACTTTTCGACCGATAGTTCCTATGGCAGCTATCAGATATAGTCATCCGATTTTGACAAAAACTTCCAAATCTGTGTAAAAGCGTATAAAACTAATAATTGTCGAAGCGGAAGGCGTTTACATTAAAAACAAAAAAGTTTTCTCACAAAAACCCACTTTTCGACCGATAGTTCCTATGGCAGCTATAAGATATAGTCATCCGATCCGGTCGGTCCCGACATATTAGCAGTGTGCAGTAAAAAGAAGACTCTGTGCAAAGTTTCAGCTCGATAGCTTTAAAACTGAGAGACTAGTTTGCGTAGAAACAGACAGACGGACAGACGGACAGACAGACGGACAGACAGACGGACGGACAAAGCTCAATCGACTCAGCTCGTCGCCCTGATCCAGAATATATATAGTTTATAGGGTCGGAAATGAATATTTCTATGCGTTGCAAACTTCTGGGCAAAATTATAATACCCTTTGCAAGGGTATAAAAACGAAAAGTTGAGAAAAACGCTATCGACATAGAGCTTGACAAATATTTGGCCTATCCAGCAGCTCCTGGCACACATATTTTAGAATTCTGGAAAAATGCAAGGGACTTAAAATACCTTCCCAAATTAGCTCGGACCATTCTGGCTATTCCCGCCAGTTCGTCTACGAGCGAAAGGCTTTTTTCAACATCGGGCCATGTTTTAAATGAAAAACGCACTAGGCTAAAAAGCTCAAATTTAGAAAAAATTAAGTTTCGTGCCGGGCCGGGCCGGGCCCGGGCCTTGGTGAAAAAGTTTCGTGTTGGGCCGGGCCGGGCCTCTCAAAAAAGAGTTCGTGTTCGTGCGGGCCCGGGCCTCAAAATACAGGCCCGCGCCCACCTCTAGTTGGGAGCGACAGCACTAAAAACAAAAAAGTTTTTCTCAATAAAACTAGTTTTTCAACCGATCGTTCCTATGGCAGCTAAATGCTGTAGTCATCCGATCCGGCCAAAAGACTTCGTGCAAAGTTTGGTTAAGATAGCTTTAAAACTGACGGAGGAGATAGCATAGAAACAGACGGACAGACGGACATGGCTATATCAACTCAGCTCGTCATGCTGATCAAGAATATACATACTATATGTGGTCGGAGATGCTTCCTTCTATGCGTTACAAACATCCGGACAATTTTAATATACCCAAGGGTATAAAAATAGTACTGCCAAAACAAAAAATTATATTATACTAAGATAAAATTTTAAGATACTAAGATACTGGTTACAGTTTGATCTTTCTTGCAATATCTGCGCAACAAAAATCAAATAGAAACATTTTCAATTTCGTTTAGCTAGAGGAAAAGCCACAACAACTGGCACTGGTCTATGTACATGTGATGGGGAATTGAAAAATGCGTTTCTTAATTGAACACAATGTTAATGTTTGCATGCTAAGGAAACCAAAACAAAACAAAAAATCACATCCAATACACTTATACACTATATTTCACAAACCAATCTTTTCATGTTCAGCGTGTATGTATGTTCTTTCTTAACTTTATTTAATTTTTCAACATTTCTCGTCATTTACTTTTATATAAAGAGATAACGATTTCCGTAAGTGATTGTTTTTGATCGAGGCATCGCGCACTTAAAACGCCAAGAATCGAAACACGAAAAAACCCTGTTCACTCCTCTCTTCCATCCACTGTCAAGATCACAGCACAACTTGTCAAGTTGCCGACGCCAAGCTGACAAACTGTCAAGATGACCGCTTGTCAAAAACATTTTTCTTTTATAAACACATCTTCACTTACATTTAGTCGAAAAGAGCAAGGTTTCGAGGTCATGTACATTAGACCGTACCTGCCTTATATAAAAAGTTATATTTTTTCTATTTCTTTTTCTTTGTTGGACCATCGGCACCATGGAATAATTAACAAGGTCAGGAACTCACCATGCGAGAAAGGTATCAGTTGATATGAACATATCATATTTTTTCTTCAAATAATTATTTAGCCCATTTAAAGAAGCATTAGAAACAAGAATGCCTTTTTGAAATGGAGCACATATACGGAAATCTTGCAATATTTTCTGACGCATAATTCTGCATATATGGGTTAGAATATATAACGGCGTAAGCAAACGCCGTTTTTATAAATTTAATGGTGAAGCACTATAGTACGTGAACGCATTTGCAGTTGTTGTTGCATCATTGTTCCGTGGATCTAAACGGGACCTTGCTGAGCGTGAACGAGTAGGTGCTGTGCGAGTGGTAAAGTGAAATTGCCTGAATTGGGGAGCCCACAAAACCATTGAGCATATAATGGAACTTAATGAATTGTCACCTGAGTTTAATCAATTTTTAAACAATATACGAAAGTATTAAATTCATTTAGTAAGCAGCGAAGCGCGCGGGTCTGCAAGTAGTATTATTTATTTACACCCGTCATAATTTGGAGAATTTCTTGTAACAGTCACTTGAGCCTATCTCACCTACCGTGGTCTGGGATGGCCTTGACATATTCATGACGTAACCCACAGGACCTCTTGGTGGGAACTTTTACCGCTGACACGACCTTCATGTTTGCGAATGAGTATGTCTATTTGACCAGCGATATTCTCAAAAGTGATTTCGTGACTCGTTTTCTAGCACACAACATCTCCTCAAATAACTCGGTTGCTGACCAGAACTGAGCGGAATGCTATGTCCTAACAAAACGATATTGAACCAGATTGTGGCTTACCTACGGTAAGAGATGCAATTTAAAAAAAGTTTTAAAGTTGGTCTTAATTACAGAATGTCTAACAAGCAACTTTACTTTGGAGAGGGTCAATTCATTCCCTGCAAAGCTTCTACATCCCCTAATTAGACCTCCCCTAAATGCAAATATTAATTATAAATTATCAATTCATGGCAGTCAGCTAATGATACGTTAGTTTTGTATGAAGCAACAATTTTTGACTCGCACCCTACGAAATTGTTGCAATTCTTTGCACTCACCCAAAAAAATATATATATATATTAATATTAAGCAAACATTTTTGCGCTGACATCACGTCAAGTTTCATGTTTTTTTAATAAAGCGAACTCGGCACTGCCTTTGCAGCCGCCATCAACTTTTAAGTGAGTCGCATTAAAAGTTAGCCAACTTGTCAACGGTACCCACCCCAGCTGGCAGCCCATTACCCCTTTCGCCTTTCACCGGGTAGCAAACTGATTACTTGGCACAAAGTTCGCGAGCATTTGCCACGGTGCAATTGGCAATGGACGAAGAAAAGGCATAAACTGCTGATGCGCTGGCATGGCCCATGGTCCGTTGTTATCGTATTTATGGCGCGTTATCGCAATTAAGCGCGGAAATGCATATATTGTGCGTGGAAAACAATTTCAGAGCACACACACAACAATGCCGCAGCAGCCACCACTTAAATTTAAATTTCAACCGAGAGCCTTGCGCCCGCATTTAATATCAATAATGCAATAAATTGCCTTTGTCCTGCCAAGCGGCGGGCTCGGTGGCGCCGCTCCAGTCCCATACATCAATTCGTGTGCTCAAAATGCAAATGCGGTGGTTATAAACTTTCAATACTTGCGCGAGTGTGTGGCAATAAATCAAAGTAGTCGGCCCTTAAAAGCATTTTTAGGTATTAGCCAACAGCAAACGGAGCAGCCAGCGACAAATACGCTTAGTGCTTAGCCGAGCAGTGGAAAATGCCGCCGCTGGCAGCCACGCTGCGCAGAACCCGCGGCTCATTATAAATTTGCCAGTTTTGCACGTTTCCGCTGTGCGCGCCAAAAAATGTCACAAAGTTTCGCCCGGCACTCTCTTTCCCAGCGCCGCTATTTCGCTGTATCTCTTTTCAGTCTCCTTGGGCTAAATGTCAGCTTTTGTCTTGGCGCGCATGCCAAAAAGTATGCTAAAACAATGTCAAGCATAATTTGCATACAATTTTTGCTTTGGCCTTTGTTAGTGTTTGCCGTCGTAGCTGGTGTTGCTGGTGGTCATTATGTTTGTCGGTCGTGTCAAGGCACGCGCAGGCACTCACTCACGCCGGCACACAATGCTCTTTTGACACTAATTTCATTTGCGTCAGCAAAGTCGGGCACAAGCTGCTCTAAACGCCGTGAAATTCTGTTTACACACAATAAAAACGAACTCTGAAGAGAATGCTTTGACTTTGAGGCGTTCAATAAATATGAGACACAAAGTGCACTTTACTTTGATGAAATTGTTGTTTGGTTTGCACCAATTTGCATAATTTAAATGAAAAAGGAGAGGACAGTTAAGTTCAGAGGAGAATTGCAGCCCGCATAATTTATATTATTAAAGGTTTGACATAATTTTTAGTTGAGGGATTTCCCAATATTGACTTTTACGACGGGTTCATCTGGCCACACAACAATGCTGGTACGGACCGTCATCCTTCTCTCCGCTAGTTCCCCATCCTTCTCACACCCCATCAGGGATATTGCAGGACACTCTCAAGTTATCTGTCTTTATTTTCATCTTAGCAGCCAGCCGACTATCAAGGACATTACCTTGCACCATGCACCTTACCAATTCTTAGTCTTAAAGCTTAACTTAAACAATTCAGTGGGCAGCTCAACAGCACCAGGTGATTTCTAGTTCTTTAGCCTTTGTATGGCTATACAGAATATTTGTTGGTGCCTTTCGTCGAACAGAGCGTGATAAATCTGATTTCGCGGTTATTGATTAGAGGACTTCTAGGTCGCCTTTCGGATGTCTCCATGTTCAAATCTGGTACTACTTATGACCATGTTCCTGACTGCAGCGAACTCTATAACTCTTTTTCCATTACGGGAGGTTGCTTTATGAAGGCTAAATTGTCCGACTGTCGAACCAAAAACTGCACTCCCGATTTCCGCCTTAAATTCGCCTAGCTTGATCTTTATGTCATGATCGTGGCAGCGCACACTAGACTGAACATAAACGTATGGGAATTTTTTTTGAAATGTTCTTTTCCCCAGAACGCGAAAAATTCGTTATATTTTCTAGTTACCGTAATGAAAAACCAAAGTTGCTAATGTTAATTTCAGTTTCCCCTTTCTCATTTTACTTCTTTGTAGAAGTAACCTTTGAGATGCCAAGCGTTGTTGTTGAATTTAAAATCTATTAATCTATTATACAAATATTTTATGCAAAGCAAAATGCAGGATAAAGAGGATTCGAGCATTTATTTGATTGGCGCGGGCAGAACTGGATTCAGCAAAGCTACCATCCAGAAAAGATGTCTTTGCAGTTCTTCTGTATAATATAAGAGGATACAAATGCACAGCCTAAGCCGCACTGTCCTTCAAATTGAAGGTGTATTGAACTCACTTGGGCTTACCATGAAACTAGCAAGAAATGTGTGCAGAAACTTGAGGAAACTTTATGATCAATATGTGTCTCTCAGAAAAAATGCTGGTCGCGATAAAGAGTTGTACCGCAACAGAGAAAGAAATTTTTTAGACTATTTAGAAGGAATTTTTGATGGTGCTCTAAAAAGCTCGATTGAATTAAGTCCTGGTGCTGCTTTTAAAAGACAGAGGTCCGCTGACGAAGAGTCATCGTATGAAGCAACACAATGAGGACAGGAATCTGCATTTTTAGAAATGACGATAACTCTTTTGAAAATTTGCTTTAGTGAGGAAGCAATTTAAGTTTTGGTTTGGTATTCGGCTCATATGCATATCCATGTTTAATAGAAAGCCTTTAAGGCACAGCATAAAAATTTGCTTAGCATTTTATTTTATTCTTGGACAATGGTCAAATTATGCAGAATTCCACGCGAACAAAGCTAGCGGAACATGGACTGTTCGGGTGAAAAATGCTTACGCCAAAAGACCACTTTTTCTCACGGTATATAAATAATTTTTTTCATATAAGGGACGTTCAGTCCAGTGCACATAGATAAGACTAATACTTGAATATTTTTCCTTAAGTCTGAGCGCGGCTAGTCGCTCGTTAGCTAGTGTGAAGCTGATAACAGAGCGACGAAATCTATCGCTCACTACAAAGCCGACCCCAAACTCGTGCTTGGAAGCATGCCCGCAGGGAGCATCTCGGGGGGTGTTTTCTGTTCTGTTTCGTCTGTAACTTGTTCCATGTCCTGAAGTGCGATAACGTCTGATGAATATTTCTTAAGGACATTCACCAACTGAAAATCAGCACTATCGTTGTTGAGGGTAAGGACGTGGACCTTAAAGCGTTTGCGCGGGTCTTCGTCAGAGACGGTCAGTTTCCGAGGCATTGTTGTCACAGTTGTTATTGGTGGAGATTTTGTACGGTGGTGGGTACCAAACCCGACGCACTAACCCTACACAGAGAAGAAAAAAGATTCCCGTAGAATGGATATTCAAATATCCACTTTAAGACCCATTTTTTAAATATTTTTCTCTGTGTACCTTTGGTACAGAGTATAAAAAATAAAAAATTTTTTACCGGAAACACTTTTAATAAGCTGGACAAAGATCAATTTAAACCTTGAAGCTTGAAAAATGGCCAATCAAATCTGTGCAAGATTCGAGTGTGGATAGTTTGAAGAACCGAACCTGGGCCCTTTATAAGGCTTGGGCTTGGCTAACCATTTAACTTTACTCTAGTGAACATTTTGTTGCGTCTTTTGCCACCATAACGCCTATTTTAATAGCGTGCCATTTGAATCTCAGTCATAAACCATTGCACTTGTTCTCGCACTCGTACATTGCCTGAAGTTTTAATTACTTTCGCATAAAAATCCCAAAGTGCATATGCAACTTTGGAAGCGATTTGTCACACAAAGTGCAACATTTAACAGCTGGTCCCATAAATTAAATGCTGGCGTTGAATATTTCAGCACAATAAACGGGTCACAGTTTTACAAATTAACAGTCCCAACCCACCGAAAAACGGCCTAATTGCAATTAATTATGTAAACCATGTGAAACACCTGACGATGCCACGCCCCCTTCACCGCACAGTGGGGTATTCATTTCGTCGACATTTACAACCTGAAACATTGAAACATGTCTCGATAATGATGACGACCACTTCCGCTCATTAAGCCATTGCAAAAATTAACATGTGCCCATAATTTATATGCGATTTAGATAGTTGTGGTCATTCCGCCTCCTCCATTCCAGCGGGCTTGTAGTTGACCAAATTTCTGCAGTCGGTGTGCGGCCATTTGCATAAGCGCTGCTCAAAATATTTCATTTAATTTTCAAGTTTCAAACCAAACTCAGCCCTCGACTTGAGAAATCTTGGGCCAAATTGTTGAACAACGGCCGCAGGCCGGATAAAAAACGAGGGCGGGGGCGGGGGCGGGCACGGAGGAGGTTAAAGTGGGAAAACAAAGGCAAAACTATTTCATGCAGAAGCCAAAGGAGTGCAGAACTGCAGGCAAGGCAAACAGGACGAGTGCTCCACTTCCACTTCAAGAGAAGAGCTGGAAGAGAGCTGTTTGCATTATTGATGGCCAGGATTATCTTTGAGCAAGGAGCTGCACAATTGACGAGAGCGTTGACAACTATATCGAGTACGTAGATGTGTGCAGGATATTTGCAATTTAATTAATTTAGAAGTGTTTGTTTTATCAAGTGTTGATTGTGTCACTTGTTTGCGCCCCATTCGAAGCGGGATTGGTCAGCTGGGCAGGACAATGCACAAGCTCGAGATCGATATGCCGCACGACCGACTCCGCCCGGTTGGCAGTGCCTAACGCTGGTGGACATGCATTGCCTGGCTTTTTATCTTAATCTTCTGCAAATAGACATTAAATGCCATTGCTTTAGATTTATTCAGCAGGACAACAACAATCGGAACAATAACAACTGACCATTGCAGCAGATTGGCACGAGCGGGCAGCCAAGTGGCAATTTGTGGCTTTGCACGGCAAACCGACATCATCAGCGTTGGAAAGAACAAAAGCCGGACAGAGAGAGAGACACTCTGTTCGAATCCCCGGCATTTGTCCCAGGGGCATGGCATGTTTGAAGCAAATTTATTACAAGCAACAGCCAAAGCCAAAGACGCAGCTGAAACTGAATCGCTGTCCAGTCTGGGCCATCAGCACTTGTCTTGCCTCACTTGTCCCGACTACGTGTGGCTGTGTATTGAGTGTGAATCCCTGTCGGGGATGTGGATGTTGGTGGCGAGTGCCGACCCCAGGCCAACTATCGACAAGCGTCTTGGACTGTTGACTATGCTGTCTCTGCTGACTCTGTTGCCACTTATAAATTCTGGCAGATGCATGGCCCAAACACTTGTTACATCAATTAGAAGGCCACAGAGTGGCATGTTCTGACTTGCAGGAGGTGGGGCCCATTAAGGTGTTCAGCAGCAACTTAGTTGCAGTGCCCCACGCGCCCGGCTGGACGTGACGACAATGGAATGCGGGTTCCATTATTGCAAGTGGCTTTAAACTGAGAGTTTTTCAAGCAAGAGCTTTAAGTATATTTATTTTGTAAAAAAGACATATTTCGCTACGAATGAATCTCATGTACTCCCATTAGGAAGCCACCCAAAAATGGCTAGATATTTTTGAAGTTCCCCAAGTCTTGCACTTTACTAAAATAATTGGATGACCAAAAAACCGCAATTACATGGAGTCACAATAGCCTGGGCTTAATTAAATCACACTCGAGTTCAAGCACAAAAACCATTGCCATTTGTATTGCCGCTCCATGCATTCCATGCCCAGCTCGTTGGGGCGGCTCGTTGCAAAATCTGTTCATAATTGAAATTATTTTGCCAAATTATTTTGCATTTCAATTGGTGCATGTAAACTGCTGCTTTCTCCGTCGCTTTCTAATTTGAATGATGCTGCATTTTGGCCACACGATGGCCATTCCATTAATAATTCAAATTCCCTGGTTTTTAATTTGTTTTTACACGCAGCTAAACAAAGCGACGGCTGGCGACTATTCAATTGAACATTCTGTGTGCTTAATTAATAATATTGCGTTTTTTCAGTCAGACAAATGGTTAAATTAACATGGTACACATAATTGTTGTGCAATATTCAAGCGACAAAACGTAGAAATCAATTAAACTGCTGACAAATAAATAATGGGAAGAGAATAATGCGGAAAGCGAAGGAAAAACCGGGCTTATACGCTTAAATTATGAAATTAGCAAATGGTTTTAATTAAAATATTCGGCTGGCATGTCAGTGCACTTATTTATGCACTGGCATATTGATTTGTGGCGACTGTAAACTGCAGTTGCAAATTAACTAATTTCTCATTTATATTTACCTGGATAACTAAACAGCATTTCACGGCAATTGCGCCCACAAATTGGCAAGCACTAGCCAACACACAAGTCCAGGAGCAACTTTGCCAAATTGGAAATGTTTAAGTTTCCCAACAATTAGCCGGAGAAACATTAACGCTTGAAGCTAAATTGTGCAGTATAAACTTGAAACAAAACGATTAAAATTTTGATAATTAAATAAAAGCCATTTGAAAGACCTGTGGGGCAATTCATAGGCAGTTGAAAGGCTAAGCTAATTATAGCACCGTGCGTTCGTCAAGCTCTCCATTAAAGTCCAAAGCTTTTAAGGTAGTATTCACATAAATAAATGTCCGAGCTTACAATTTTTTTTTTTTTTTCGACAAAAATTAAAAAAGAGATTTTACTTATCGATGTTTGTGGAGATATACAAAATTTGTAGAAGTTCTTGGCCTCCAAGTGATGCTCTCATCAAAATAGGTGTCCCAACTGTGACTCTACGTATTCCGGGATCCTGAGTTATCGATAAATAAAAAATAAGTAAGAGTGTTGCGGTCGAGTGCCCCGACAGTAAAATACCCTGTCCCAAGTAATGTGGTTCCTTTAGCTTTGAATTCCATTTATTTTAAAATTTATTTCAATAAATGGGCAGGCGCACTTATAACACATATCTTCGGTGTTTTTGCTGGGATCTCATTGTGCTACACAGAATAGATAGATGTTGGGCCTCACTGAATATATATTAAGGCACTAGGTTCAAAGTTAAAAATTGTTGCTCTGACAGTTTTGCGCGGTTAGAAGAAGATGGAGGAGGAATTTGACAAACCTGGAGCAAACTTTATCTGGGTACGGTGTTCACCTACATACATGCAAGAATTTGTGGCTCTACCTCTTATAGTCTGTGAGATCTACGCGTTTATACAGATAAGAAGACAGATTTTCGCTGTTTAAAGATGGAGGAGGAGGAATTTTCCCAATCTAAAACAAACTCGATGTGGGTACAGTATACACCTATATACATGCCAAAACTTGTGGCTCCATCAATTACAGTCTCTGAGATCGACGCGTTCATACAGACAGACAGACGGACATGGCTAAATCGACTCGGCTGTTGATGCTGATCAAGAATATATATACTTTATGGGGTCGGAGGTGCTTCCTTTTCCCTGTTATAGTCATACACTTACAAAATTTCATACAACATTTACAAACCATTTCTAGCTTGGGCAAACAGCGGATAAAACGCGCTGCCAAAGTAGATAGGGAAAAAAATTTTTTTTTTAGTAAATTTTGATAAAGGGTAGGCATTTATTTCGGAAATATTAAAAAAATTTTAAAATATTAAAAAATAATTTTGGACTGTAGCCAAAAATAGGGACAAGATGGACTGGTAAGATATAATTCCTTCAATGCGTTGCAAACTTCTGCGGCACTACTTGCTTAGAAACTTTTTTGTTTAGCGATTATAAAATTTGACTAAAAGACGGCGACACTACTGTGACTGAAACCTAAATTCCTAAAAATTCTTCTTTCACGAATTTTGCCACCTTACTGCTTTTTATACCCTTCAAGGGTATTATAATTTGCCAGAAGTTTGCAACGATAGAAATATTCAATTCCGACCCTATAAACTATATATTCTTATCAGGGCGACCGAGCGATTGAGCTGTCCGTCCGTCTGTCTGTCTGTTTCTACGAAACTAGTCTCTCAGTTTTACAGCTATCGGCTAACTCACATCTTCTTTTTTTTATAATATTCGGCGCCGGATTGACATACTTATAGCTGTCATAGGAACTATCGGTCGAAAAGTGGGTGTTTGTGAGAAGAACTTTTTATTTTTAATGTAAACGCCTCCCGCTTCAGCAATTATTAGTTTTACACGTCCCTATAGCAATATAACCTTATCTGTCAAAGATTCTTGAGCACCTAATGGCAGATCAAATCCGGCATTTTATGACCAAGAACATTATATTTACCGATAAGCAATCAGGTTTTAGGAAGAATAGAAGCTGCACTACAGCTATTCTAATAGTTGTTGAGGATATCCGAAAACAGATGGATGACGGTAAAGTGAAGTTTCTCACTTAATTGGACTATAGTAAGACCTTCGACTCAGTGAACCATGACATACTATGCACATAACTTAATAAAATGTACAACTTTTCAAACTCGTCATTAAACTTAATGAAGTCCTATCTGTTAAATAGGTGTCAATCCGTTGTATCTTATTCCCAGTTCTCTTCGCTACATGTTAAACGTGGTGTCCCTCAGGGATCCGTCCTTGGTCCTTTACTGTTTACCATCTATGTTAATGACTTACCCAATATTTTGTGTAATAGTGATTGTCATATGTACGCTGATGATGTCCAATTATATGAATGTAAGCCGTCCATTGAGCCAACTTGATGAGAGTGTAGATATATGTAACAATGAGCTACAAAAAATCTCAAGCTGGGCAAGACATAATGGTCTCTGTCTAAATCCAACTAAATCTAAATGTCTAGTTATATTTAAAATATATTTTAGTGTAAGCAATATCCGTCCCCTATTAATAGACAATTCTCCAATAGATTATGTTGAACAAGCTAAAAGCTTGAGCTTCTGTTTTAATAGGAACCTAAACTGGAATACTGATATAATAAAAACTGTAGGAAGAACATATGGGCTATTAAGAAATCTCAACAATTCTCAACAAAATCTTCCTACAAATATTCGCTCACTTATAGCTAATGCATATCTATTGCCAACACTCTTCTATGGTATAGAGGTGTTTGTTAACAGTCACGCCATACACTTTGGCAAACTAAATGTTGCTCATAATAATATAGCTAGATATGTTTATGGATTAAGTCGCAGGGACCATATATCCAGTATTTCAATCAAATTATTTAACCTTCCTCTGAAATCGTGGACAAACTTTAAGGTTTTATTATTACAACACAAAATTATTTACAAAAAGAACCATACTACCTTTTTGACACGCTTCAGTTTTCAACATCTAGTCGAACACATAACCTAATATCCTTAAGACATAAGCAGCTTATATCTGAAAGACAATTTGGCATTCATGCTGTTTGCATTTGGAATGAGCTACCCTCTAAAAGGTACAAGCGGCTCAACGCAATTTCACAACAATCTAAAAACACGCCTACAAAAACATGCTCCTTAATTGACACATATATGTAACGAAAAGTTAGGAAAGTGTTAGAGAAATTTAGGGAAAAGATAGGGAAATAGATAGGAAATACAATATTAATTAATTAATTATATGATAACACAATAATCTAAATTACTTTAGTATGTAAAAGGAAACTAATGTCTTAATGTCATATAAAACCCAAACTAAATTATTCTTTTACAATTCAAATTAAGTCTTAGTTTAATATGTTTGTAAATCCAAGTTTGTAAATGTTTGCGACTAGTGCATTAAATTATAAGTTTTTCTTGTAGCACTAGGAAAATAAGCTCAGTAAAATCTAAATATTAAATCTACTGTGACCAAGTGGATACGCCACGTTAACAATTAAGTTTAAAACACATATAAGGTTCAAATTCGGTTTATTGGAGATGGCGTGTTGCCGGTAAGAATGAGTATTACAGAATGGCGGAGAGTCAAGTGTGTGTTTGTGAGTTACAAAGCATCGATAGTTGTTAGTGTCATATCTTGTGTGTAGTTTATCCGATCATTCCTTTGGCAAAGCGAAAATTAAAATAAAAATTTTAGAAGGTTCAAGCCATAAATTTACAAAAAGGATGGAAATATATCTTTTTTTCATACATATTTCGAGGGCAGCAGAAGGCTTGGCAAAAAGTTAAAATAAGCTTGATCTGCCTGCAAGTAAAAATTGCATCACTAAACTGACTGACCCCTTCACAAAACTAGGCCAAAATGTAATACTAATCACAGAATCACTAAACCAGATGTGAACATTCTTCGTTGCACGGTTGAATTCTTATTCTTATTTGCTCGCCATATTTCGTACAAAGCTCCAACCAGCGGAGGAGAATGTTCTTGACAAAAGAGAAACGACATTCACATATCATATTTATACAGCTTGAATTCGAAATTCCAAAGGTTACACAGAAATCGACTCAGGCCCAATGACATTATTAAAATCTGATATAACTATTATTTGTAAAAGAAAGTTTTGAAATAGTTTTAAGAGATGGGGTCACTAGTAATAAATCGGAACGTACATTGTTGGAACCAAATACATTTTGAAGCCTCATCATTGCTGAAGTGTAAACAACATAGTTTTTGTATGCTCGTGTTTTGAGTTATGTTTGAATTCCTGTAACTATATGAAGGATCAATCGAACGAAGAAAAAATCAGTTAATACTAAATTCTTCAGATCAATTTCAGCGGCCACAAGCAATTTAATTGCCTTATAAAATACCATTAACTATGCGTTTTAGTGCATTTGTATATTATCCTTGCCATTGGCAGTCTCAGATACGCCCCATGGCTTCCAATTAAATTGGTTTGCTCTGTTTGATGCTACCTAAGCACCGATCAAGTGCATATAATTAAACAAGAAATCGAAATGCAATTAAAGCGTGCAAACAGGAACAAGAACAACAGAGCGAACGGAGTCGGAGGAGCTGGCGTCCGTCGTTGGCATGCCATCGCCTGCGGTGTCTTTGCTAATAGATACCGTTATGGCAACATTTGCACACCGTATGTCCACCTACACCCCCCCACACACCGGCCCACAAACAAAAAGCCAGCAGCAATATCGCACATTCGTCCTTATGTGCTGCCGCCCGCATCCCCCGTCACCCGCCAGCAGCCTGAAGTGTGCCAAAAGTCAGGCGTTTGCTTGTGTATTCGCCATATCTAGTTTAAATTATCGGCACCCACAACTATATCAAATTTACGACGCCCACAGCGCACACCCATACGTACGTACAGCATGGGGAGGGTGCCGAGCAGCCGCAGGCGACCAGAACGCAAGCGGTAACAAATGCAATACAAAAGATAACAATGACAGAGCGGAGCACCAAACAACATTGTCCAATTAAATTGCATTCCGGCAGTGCGCGAATTATGGGACGAGCAGATGGCAGCGGGCAGCGGACAGCGGGCGGAGGGCATCTGAATGCCGTTTATTAAATTTTAAATCGATGGCAAAGGCAAAGGAAAAATGCAAAGACGCAGACTGAAAGAAGTTGTCCGGCTCGGAGCAAGGAGCGCCTGCAATTTAATGAAAGTATCACAATGATTGGTTTCTGCCAGCGACTAAGCAGCGACAAAAATGTCCAGCATAATGAATGGCATTGGCAAAGACACTGGGCGCCGTCGCCCAAGTCGTCGTCCCCGCTGTCCGAGTTGCATTAGTCGCCAACATGGAATTACTATATATAAGCCGGGGCCGGAGCCCAGCCCCAGGCCTGACAGGCAGCTTAAATCCTGGCGAAAGCGCAGCAGCAGTCCCACCACTAGCACCAGTCCAAGCAAGATGCATTGTTTGGCGTAGAATTTAATTTTAGTTTAACTTTGTAATTTATCGATGCCGTATGTCGTCGAGCAGCTCAAGCTGCCCGCCACCCGAAAACAACACACACAAAAAATATAGACAGAGCGGAGCACAGGACCTTGCCTGCAGCTGCACAAACTGGTCTGGATAATGGTTACCGAGCACACTGCTGACTACCTTCATTAGTGTTTTGTTTGGCTTTGGCTAACCATGGGGGCAGTGCACTTTTTGAAGTTTCCCCCCCGCCGCTCTCCCCGCCCATGCAAAGTCCTGGGTCTTGCATTTGTCTTCATCGACAGCGCCAAGTTGTTAGCTCTTTCATTTTTCTTCTGGTCGCAAAAACTTTCCTTTCCTCGGCTTTCTCTTTCGCTCGCCAGTCAGCGGGTATCACTGGCCAACTCGTTTGTCTTCTCCGTGCACTTTCCGCACACGTAATGACAATTCGAATTGACATACACAGCTATCCCGAAAGTTGCCCCATCTGCTCGTCTCCAGCGTCTGTTATTGTTGATTGCATCTAATCCCAAAGATTTAATAGTTAGATGTTGCAGTTTTTGTGCTTCTGCCCTTCCATTAGCCCACTCCATTAGCTCTTAATGAACAAGGAGCTCAGAGACAACTCCAGCCAAACGAGAGTATGATATGTATACCCTTTTGGGTCAGATGGAGTAACTATTTGGGTGAACGATTTGTTAACGTATTTCATTTCATTTAGTCTATCAACCAGAATTATGCTTTGATATGATATCAAACATGGCAAATAAGTGTCCAATGAGCAGAGTGTTTACTAAATCGCAACCTCACTTATATACTCTTACATACATAAGCTTTTGTTTTTCAAAGCTTTTGTAAATTTCAATGGTTGATATGTGTGCGCGATCGTATGTGTTTGTATCTCAATTACAGGGTATTTGAAGTCGGCCCACTTGACTGCAACGCTCTTACTTGTTTTTGTTTGCCTTTTTATACCCGCATGTTTGTAACGCACAGAAGGAAGCATCTCCGACTACATCAAGTGTATATATTCTTGATCAGCATCCGTCCGTCCGTTTCAATATGAGTCCAGGTTGCTGGTTGCAGGTTTAACATGTATAGCACAAAAACCTCTTAGTTAGTAATTGGCATTATGTACCGATTTTCCGCAGAAATGATAAAGATCGAATGAGCGTTTCTCAAGTTGTGAGCAAAAAAGACCAAACCACCCCCAACTCTCTATTTCTATTTATAAAAGAATTTGTCTCGACTGATTAGCTAACTGACTGATTGGCAATCTACGCAGGGCCCGAACGGTAAGATATAGAAGTCTCTAGTACAGCGATGGCCAGCAAGAGCGAGGCCGAAATGCGAGATAGTATTGGTGTGCGAAAATAAAGAGAATTGCTTCGAACTCTGTCGAGCGAATGTCGCCTTTCTGCTCTTTTGGTCTCAGCTTCGGCAAGCGTTCGGGTCATCTACGGGTGAATAGCGAAATGTTTTCGCCCCTGGGGAGGAACCAAGGGCCATCGCTGCTCTAGTATTTAGAACAGTCTGTTTGGGATGTGGATGTAAAGTGGCTGGGTCGTGAGGGTGGGAAGTGGGGGAAACTGGGAGGGGAGTGGGTGGAATAGGGCTGCTGAGTAGGGGAAACAAATTAAAAAAATATTTGGAAACTCGGTTAATATAATTCTCTGTCGCAGATTCACCGAGTTTACATAGAATTTAAGGGGTATTCTCCATGCGCAAAATTTTTTTTCGATTTTTATACTCTGTACCAAAGGTACATAGAGTATATTAAGTTTGTGCAAAAGTATGTAACAGGGAGAAGGAATCATTTCCGACTATGTAAAGAATATATCTTCTTGATCAGCATCAACAGCCGAGTCGAAAGAGCCATGTCCGTCTGTTTGTCCGTCTGTCTGTCCGTCTGTCCGTCCGTCCGTATGAACAAACAGATCTCAGAGATGGATAGAGGTTTGACAAGTATGGGACAAATGCTTCTTATAGTTGCTGGCAGATCAAGTTTATTTTCAATTTTTGCCACGTCCCCTCCCGACCCCCGCAATTTTGAAAAAACGTTATATCCCCTACAGTTTTAAAGATAGACGATTCGTACCTTCTTGAGATAGTTAGTTATTGGCAAAATGTATCGATTTGCCGAAGAATTGATAAAGATCGGATGAGCGGTTCTCAAGTTATGAGCAATAAAGTAAATCACCCTCCCCCACTCCCTCCCACCCTATTACAACTAACACCGTACAATCTTATAGATAGAGAGAGAGTGAGAGTGAGAGAGAGAGAAAGAGAGAGAAAGAGTGAGAAAGAGACTTAGAGATTAGCGCAGCACCAGCATTGCATTCAGATTCTACTCCAGGTACAGAGTATGTTATAGTCGGGCTTGACCGACTTTCTCACTTGTTTCTTTTGCATTTTTTATAGCTTGGACATTTGAGAATATCGCACCAAAAGGATTTTTTGAAATTCGAAATACTTTAGAATATATAGCCATTTTAGTGGAGCAATGTTTTCGCAAAAAACGAGAAATTTTTTGAGTTAATAAATTTCCAGTCAATAAAACTGTGCTATAACGGCTGGTTCTTGAACTTGTATGGTAAAATATTGTCGCCCAGATCGATATATATTATTAATCGGCTTTTAATCGATAATTATCGAAGGCTATCCTTCGCATTTTTTACATAAAAGGGAGACATTGGATATGTGTGGTTTCAATTTTAACTGTTCTATTTAAATCGATTGAATGTGGAATAAAGACTTGAGTATTACAAGCAACCATTTATGGGTGAATCATTCAGACAGAATCACAGTAGCACGTAGACGTAGCACAGTCGTCCAAAGCGTCCGTCCCCCATTGTGTTTTCAGTCCAAAGTTACCAGGTTCGAGTCCCAGCAAAGTAAGGAAAAGTTTTTCATGTAATTGAATATATTATGTTTGTTTAATTCGTTGTTTTCTCGGAATATTAGAACAGTTGTGCGAACCAACAGCAAGCTAGCAGGGCAAAAGCAGCAGCAGCAAGCACAAATTTGAATTTTTTTTGTGTGAAACGCTTTTTTATCCCTGAGAAGAGACTTTTTCGTAAGTCCCAGAAGGAAATCGTTCTCTCCTCCAAGAAGTGTGGCAGAGTCGAACACGGGAGTTGAAAATGCGATAAATATGCGATATCGCCAGAGTGAAGGGACACTTACTGAAAGAATCGCATTCTTATCTTCAGCGATAAAAAATGTTTGCTGGGAACCGTCATTACGTCAAGCATGGGCTACAAGCAAACAAACAAAGGTGTGTGCGGGCTATTTGTAGAGCACACGTACTCTCTCTCTATGCGTGTGTCGGCTGCGACGCTAGCATTGTAATTAGAGCGAAGCTCTTTAACGGATGTCAGACTGGGGGGTAAATCTTGAAAAATTTTGTCTTGCCGACAGATTCTTTTGGGTGATGTCTTTGATTTTGTATTTTGTATATGCAAAATCAGCTGCTTTTACCATTACCGCGCAGTAGCAGGTGAGTTGTGTGTGGAGTCTGATAGTGTAAGGTGGAAGTGGGGGAAGGTGAAGGTTATTTGGTAGAGACCTGGTGGGGATCAGTTAAAGATTTGGTGAGGATCTGGCGGGGGTTTGGTGAGGATTTGTTGCTGATCTGGTAGGAATCTGGTGGTTATCTGGTAGGGACCTGGTGATCAGGTGGGAATCTGGTGGAGATCTACTGGGGATGTGGTGGAGATCTGATGGGGATCTGGTAGTGATCTGGTGGGGATATGGGGTTGGTCAAAGGGTGGCTACATTAAGGTCAAATTGTGAATTCTGTGCTAAAAACAGTGACTTGACAAAGACTTAACAGTGACTTAACAGTGACTGAATAGTGACTGAACAGTGACTTAACAGTGATTAAACAGTGACATAACAGTGACATAAGTGACTTAACAGTGACTTAACAGTGACATAACAGTTATATAACAGTGACTTAACAGTAACTTAACAGTGACTGAATAGTGACTTGACAGTGACCTAATTTTTTGATAATTTAACATTTATTTATACAGAATCCAAATGTGTCTTTTGCCATTACTTAAATCGGATTCATCGTAAAGAGCTTCCCCCCCCCTTTTTTCTCTTATGACACACAATCTTTTTTACTTCCTTTGACAGGCAACTGACATTTTGGGCACCACTGCTTTAAACAGATTTAGGTATTGCTTTTGTTCTGTTGAAGGCGCAGCGAAGCGCGACGTGTTGTATGCTACTATTAATATATAGTTGTCCGATATGTTGAAGTACCCAGATTTACAAGAAAGTACTCACCGCTGTTTCGGACCCTCTTTTACCACTACTTTTCTATAATGTTCTCATATTAACAACTTTATGCACAAAGTTTAGCACAAGATGTTCAATAAGCTATATTAGGCAGACTCAAGGAACTTCACTTAAATGAAGATATTTCAAGGACGACAATTAGGACAATAGATATTTCGAAGACCTCTACGGTTAGTTTATCGACTTGAAAATAAATCAAATATGAGCTCAGGCTCAATAGGCTCAATAGGCAAATCCAAGCTTTCCACGAAAAAAAAAAAATCATAACGGTTTCTAAGCAGTGTATTCCGTCTTCAAGTTTCTGTGCAAGATTTAGAATGCCACTAATTTCTCAGTACTCCAAGCTACTTCTTAGCTTCAAGAGTGAAATAATAGTTTTGATTTCAAACTTGTTAGCTGCCTTATTACGTGATATTGCTCCCATTGTCTTGTTTTCGACACAAAACCCACTCATCTATTTGTTGGGGCAGGGAAATCGGAGGCGTTGCAATTCTTAAGGCTTCATTTGAGTGCACTTGAAACATTTATGCCAAGTAGCTTAGGCCAATTATTGTGCTCACATTACTGAGATGTGCTCATTTATGCATAATTAGTCAAGCACGTGTGGGCCCCGCCCAAATCCATCAGATCGGGCAGAGAGTGGAGCGCCTGTACAGGGGTCTGCCATTCTGTCAGTCATGTACATGAAAATCCAATTTTGCGTGGGTTCCATTAGCAGCTCAGCCATGGCATCCTCTATGTTGGCTGGTTGGTTGGTCGGTTGGCTCAAGCCATTTCGCCTTTGCGCTTGGCCACAGAAAAGGACAAAACCGCAAAAAATAATTAAGCACTCGGCGACTTTGACTCTTGACAATGACAGGCCCCAGCCGAAGTAGAAATAGAAGCTGATGTTATTGAAATATTTGGCTAAGACTACGCAAAATTGAAAATCTCCTGCCATCGCCCAGCCAAACAACAACAACAACAACTGGGCATGTGTCGCTTAACACTGGCCCAGCGGCAAAAGCGGCAGTGGCTTTTGCCATTGAGTGGTCTGTCTATCCATCAGGCAGTACTCAGTTTTGTTGTTGGCGGCTATCAAATGAAGTGAAATCGATGCGCCGCTGACTCTATTCATATGAGACGACCCATCCAGCTGCGGGCCAGGCATGCGGGCAACTGTCAATGTGTCTATGGAAATGCGCGACGTACATTTGAGTGGATTTGCTAACTGATTTTGTTATACAGTCAACTGGCGGTGGATGTGGCTGCTGATTGCGATTCTGACTCTTGGCCGTCCAAGTGTGGCCTGGTGTTTCAGGCTGACAATCGAATTTGTTGACGTGGCTGGATTATTACTTCATAAGCAAAGCCCTCGCATTCGGATTCGCATTCGCATTGTCAATTATCAGCAATTCCTTGCGAGCTGCTTCTGCTCTGGGTCTGGGTCTGGTCCAACCAATAAGCAAACCCATTAACCATTTCATTTGATTTTCGCATGCGAATCTCATTTGCCAATGGCATTCTCTATTGCTTAGCAGTGGCTAAGCTAATTTGCTGCCAAATAAATTGGAAAATCGTGAAGGCACTTGAGCTGATGCCATGATGCCGATTGTCGCCAGCAGGGCGAGGCGTAGGGGGCGTCATTTGATAATGAGCTGAAAAGCAGTGAGTGTAATCAAGGATATCAAAGAGATGTGTGGGTGTAAGCAAATGAGCAAAGTCAGTTCTAATATTAACTTTGACTTTCTCACAACAGCCAATACCAATCTTAGATGTACTTGAGTTAAGCATGAATGTTTGAATATAAAGTTAAAAATCGGCAGTGTCTGGCTTTGATTTACCCTTTATGCGATTTTCTCACTGCTGTCACAAGTCGACGATCCAACCTTGTGCTATTTGCAACGAAAAATGTCACTGAGCGACAAAGTATGCTTTTGGCTATTATTTCACCATAAATTTTGCTTTACCAATTCCATTTTTTTCCCATTTCATATTTGATTTATTCATAAAATACAATTTTCAATTAACTGCATCTATCATTTATATCAGAAGTGGTACAAAATGCTTTGATGCGAACGACAATGATGTGATGAGTCGAGGGTCGGGAGCCTTGACAGCTATTTCCGCAGCTGCCAACCACAAAAAATGAGCTGTTTAACAATAATTGTGTATCAAATATTCGGAAATGAATACTCCATCACAGAGAGCTGGTCGCAGGAAAAGCAAACAGTGAAGTTTTAAATGGATTTGAATACGCAACTCTCAATGTGGTAAGATGTAATCCGAAGTGGTGATACGCTCGCGTTCGGCATTGTCAAGAGTCTGTGTATGGTTAGGGTATTCAACTGAATGAATGGCATCTGCGTCAGCTAGTCCAGTAATCGCTTGTGCCCGGCCGCAACAGCATACCCATGTACATAACCAACCATCCATGGCCACTAAGCTGGCGCTTGTGTCTATGTTATTTTGCCTCCCGCTTTGGAGAGGGCGAATGTGGGGATGGTCGCCGGACCGGCATAAAAAGCTTGTTCTATGCAGTCGTTTAGCTTAACCGCAACATTATGTCGAATGCCGGAATCTTCAATCTGCTGCCGAGCCAGCGCATAGTTTTCCTGATGGGCTTCGCCTCTGTGTGTCGGGTTGGTCAGTGACTGCGCCTGGAGTTTATGTTCTGGGTCAAATGTGAAGGCGCATTCGTTTTCATTTTCATTTAACCAAAAATGCCACTGAAATATGCAGAGAAACGGTAGTTGTTTAATTTAAAAAATGTTGTGTTTAGTTTGAGGAAACTGTTTTGCATGTGACCTCAATATTAAACAAAATTAAGCCTTATGTGAACGCCGGCCGAAACGAATATACGATGAAATCAAAAGTTTCATTCATATTGTTATACTAATATTGTTTATAATATTTTATTATTTTAAAAGAGAAACCAAGCGAGTGCGCGGGTGAGTGCAAGGAGCGGCTGCCTCCCCCTCCAAGAATACTGAAAAAAACGTTTTTAAAGCTTGGTAATCAAACGCTCGAAATTTTGTCGGAGCCCATCACCATAGCTCCGAAAATCCGCTCTTGAAAATGGTCCGAGCGCATTTCCAGAGCGAGTACTGACACCAACAATTCGCTTCGACAATAAACACGGACCTTGATTGAAAGGGTTCGGAAATTATGAAACTAGCTTGGTAATTGTCAGAGGTAGGAAAAAAGTTTAAGTAAAGAAGACTAAAAAGCAAAACTATAAAAATTTGGAGAGCTGCGAGGTGGACAAACAAGTTGAGTTGATCAAAGTGGGAGAATCGCAACCATTTTTATGGAATCTGGCCAATAAAATGCATACCCATAATGGCCGCTGCATCACTTGTGTCGGAGAATCTTTTTCGGAGGCTCTCCCGTTACTCCGTGCACTCCGTCAAAGTCCAAACCTCCGGAGACTTCACAGCTCACGGTCAAACAGACCTAAGCCTTCGCAGTCTCCACAGTCCATTAAAGTAGTGAATCCTCCGGCTTACTTAGGTAGCTTCCTTTGCTTCCGCCTCTACTTTTGTGGTCACCTTCAGATACCTCTAAAAACATATTCAACTAGTATGATCATCCAGTCCATGGAGCTGGCCTTGGCTTAGAATATAACCTCTGGGTTAAAGTGCTAATTCTAATCGTCCGATGCGTTTTGAGTTGTCGTTATAGGACAGGGTTCCCCAAGAAGAGAGCGCTAAAACGTGACCGTGCCTCTCACTAACACACAATTAAGTATGACATCGGCAAGCATTCGGCAAGTAAGTTCGTGCTCCCGGGGCTATTGCAGGGGAACTCTGCTATAGGAGTATGTCTCAATGGTCAAGTTCTGCTCACGCAGGCCAATGCAATAAAGGAAACTGCTTGTACCTCCAGCCCCACACAAAATGCATCCATGAAATCGACCATGGCATTTCTAATGACCTCTAAATTTTCCCTAATTAATTTTATGAACTCTTTTATTCTATTTGAATTGGCCCGCCAATTTCTTAAACAAACAACAGCTGACTTTTTTGCTGTTGCCTGGTCACACTACATCACTGGAGCGGCTCTGGAAATTATTAATTCATATCCGCTCCGACAAAATTTCAAGCGTCTGAGTATCTAGCTTATAACACGTAAAATAGTTTAGTGTATATCGTGACCGGGTGTAGAAAAGTAGAGCGGTTGTTTAAATCCAGCCTCCGATCATCTAAAATTAAAACGCTTTTATAGATCCGGTCACCTTCACCAGCTACTGGCGCCAGCTGCCATGAAGAGCTTAACAAACTTTTCCGTTCGGATTCGACGTAAGGCTGTAGGTCTTTTTCTCTTGTACGAAAAATTATAAGCACACACGAGAGAGAGGCTTAGCTTGGCCCTTGGGGGCTGTAGAGCCAAATTGACATTACATTAATGTAAACCCAATTTTACATTACCATTAATTATACATTAATAATAACACCGTAATAGCTTTTTTAAAAAAAGAGATATGACAAAACACAACTTTTCTTAGGTATTAAAGTACATCATTACTTTTTTGATTAACATGGCGGGTTTACCCGCTTTGCCATTATCAAGGGAACAAAGCATTCTTGGCAAAATTTTGTTATCAGCTTTTTAATGCTTTAGGGTCTACCTGGGGAGCATTTTGTAATACATCGCTAAAAAGTGAATTCAGTATTGTGCACTGATTTTAAAACTGGTCTTGGGTTTTCTCAGGGAATCAAGCCGAAACTTACTGAAACTTATATTTCGATAAAAGTTTCCGATTTAGTTTTTATATTATTTCGGTATTCGGTTCTGTACCGGTGCGAAGATTTCTTATATCGGTGTAACGATACGTTCCGGTATGTCAATAAGAACAACAAGTAAGAGCGTTGCAGTCGAGTTTCCCGACTTCAAAATACACAAAAAGGAATTAAATAAACACAAACGCATGCCTGCAATAAGCACAGTGCTTCCCCAGTTTGTAGTTAGTAATTATCGATATGTATGTATCGATTTATATTTAGATCATAGATTGATCAAGTTTGGTTGAGCGGCTTTTAAGTTATGATCATATAAGTGAACCACCCCCTGCCACCCCCTCCCACCCTTTCAATCCCAACACTTCAAAATCTTTGAACGAGGTAGAGAGAGAGAAGAGAGTCTCAGAGATGAGCGCAGCCGCAGCACTGCACTCAGCTCTTACTCCTGGTTCAGAGTATATTATAGGGCTTGACCGACTTTCTTACTTGTTTCATAATAAACTGATCTGAAAAAGTGATATTGTTAAAAGCTCATATTTACCTGCAAATATCAATATGAACCTGAACTTTTTTCTCTGTGTAGATCACGTAAGATTTTAAATAATTCCTTAACATATTTCGAGTAACAATCTAGTTGTCCTGCCATAGATTTTAATTCCTATTTCCGGGATTAAACGGAAAATAGAATAGCCCTAATTAAGGCAATATGCTAAAGTTGTTGATATTTAAATCGAACCACCGCAATGGCAAGTTCGAAAAATGTTCAATAATTTGAGGAAAAATATTCTTTAAAGCGTTAAAGTACTGCAAAAACTGGGGAAAAGAACCGAGACCAGTTTTGAAGATCTAAACTAGAATTTTATTCCAAGGAGGCTGGACTTGGCAAAAGCGGCCATTTTGTTGGACTGTGTTATAAATATTGTGAGTTTAAAAGAAGAGATCGATATCTATAGAATTGTGGGAGTTATTCTACATTTTTATACCCTTGGAGAGGGTATATTAAAATTGTTCAGATGTTTGTAACGCATAGAAGGAAGCATCTCCGACCACATAAAGTATATTTATTCTTGATCAGCATGACGAGCTGAGTTGATATAGCCATGTCCGTCTGTCCGTCTGTTTCTATGCTATCTCCTCCGCCAGTTTAAGCTTTATTGTACCTTCTAGAGATATTAGTAAAAAAATGTATCGATTTGCTGAAGAAATAATAAAGATCGGATGAGCGATTATCAAGTTATAAGCAAAAAAGTGAACCAAGCTCCCTTCGCCACCGCCCTTCCCACCAGTGGCGGATCTAGGAATTGGCTAAGGGGGGGGTGGGCTAAGGGCACTCAAAATCACTCATTATTGTTCGGATCTTATTGTGCTACTCAGAAAAGATACATCTTGGGCCTAGGATATTATATTAAAAGATATTGTGAAGTAAACATCATAGTTTTTGGCCAATATATTATATGTATATGCCTTGAGCGAAGCCGAAATATATTTCGGTTTTAATCCCTAGTTTGAAGGTAAAACTAGAAAAATAAATAGCGCCGCAGGCGATTTTTTTTTGAAGTCGAGAGTGAAGAAGGATTTTTAAGTGAGTATCCACAAACTGCTCAAACAATAAACATTGAAAAACTTCGCAGGATGTTTAGGGCATATTTTAAAATTTTACCTTCAAGTAAAACATATTTTAAATCAAAAACCGTCGTACACGTTACTAAGACCATATTTGTACATTATTTTGGTTAGTTTTATAAATTTGGAAAAGCTATTGCATTTAAGCTACGTGGTTAAGTTTTAACGTTTTCTGATTTTTTCTTACAATTGACAAATAGAATTCACATATTCTTAGTACAAAACCTGCAAATTTAAAAACTTCATTAAACTTCATTAAAAAACCCGTGGATGACCTCCTTGACTTTGTTGTATAATAATTCTTTATAGTTCGATGACATTTTTACAAAATTGTTGTTTAGAACGGTGGTATAATAAATATTTACTAATTTCTTTTTAGATGCTTTATTCTTAGTATAGTATTTTGATTAAAAATATTTAACATGGGGGTAAAAAAGCGTCGTATACTCGTGCGTTAGCTGTTGCTTTTTTTGACGACCATATAATCGACGAATTATCAACTCAAGTGACATTTTGTCTGCAACTTTATAGATTTTTTTCAAAAATTACATCGAAAGATGATTAATTATTTCCTGTTTCAAGTAACAATTCAATCACATGGGCGACGTAAGCACAGGTTGATGATATCTGAAGTTCTGGAGTCTGAAGAGTCCTACTGAGTGTCAAAATTGCAGCATTGACGGCAGTAAAAACATGCAAACGGATCAGAAACTCCTTTTTTCCAATCGCACTCATTAGATGTGCCGCTTTTGATGATGTCTCGCTGTCTCTATCATTCTTAAATTTTTCTAATTCTCCAATAATGTAAAAAAGCAACTCGGCGAATGTGCACACGCATTGAAATTTTTCGTGCATACATCAACCATTCTCATCAAGCGACAACTGTTCGTTCAGTGACGCAAGGTGAAGAGCTGATAGGAATCGATTCATAAATTGAACTATAGTTCATTTTTTACCACTGAAGCAAATTTTAAGGCGTTTACTCATTGTCTGATACATGAGATATGAAAATCTAGTAGGCCTGCATTTAATAATGATTTTCTATGAATTTAACAAGCTATTCACATTAAAAAAATTACAAATTACATTTCTCTAAGCCAAAGTATGAGATTTTCGAGCCAACCCAGCAGCAGGTGCTAAGTGTTGCCTCCTCCTCAGCACAGATTCTTCCACATGCTGTGGCGGCTTTGCTTCGCAATGTGTCTTTTACCCCAGAGTCCTGCAAAAGTTTCATTGATCCGCAGAATAAGCTGCTCCAAAACATTTACCCTGGTGGCCATGGGCACCCACTACATTGACACATTACAGGGAGCCTTCAGCTGCGAGGATTTGGCGTCAGAGGGAATCAAATTCAAACCGCATAACCAAACTCAGGAGATGACAGGTCTGCAGTTGAAGGACTTATATGCCCAGCTTAAGCCACATCATTCGTGGCTCTTCCGTCTATCCAGTGATCTATGGTGCCAATCGTGTAGTTCTCTCCCTGCTGCCCATCATTAATGGTGAACGATCGAAGAACTTGCCTAAAGTGGTCCATCCAAATGGTAACACTCTCTTATTTAGAGGTAGTCGTACGTGAATAGAAAATTTCGGTTAAGCGTGCCAACGCTATTGGTATTAATGAGCGGGAAGCTGGCTGATATAAAAAAATTAACTATAGTTCAAAAAATAAACTATAGTTCAAATGAACTACAGTTCATGAAAAAATGAACTAATGAACTAGGTCATTAAAATGAACTAAAATTTCCAACTCTACCCCACACAGCTGTCCAGCACGCTAACCGCTGGGCCACACACCGAAACCTAACTATCTAAGAGAATGCCTTCAGAAAACCTCCCTTTTTGTGGCCGAAACTAACAAAAATATCGATATTTCGAAATCTCTACTGCTAATGCCAATCTTACATATATAGGGTGAATTAAGATATTTGGGCTATAGGGGCTGAAGCCCCCCCTGGATCCGCTACTGCTTCCCACCCTTTCACAACAAACACCGCACAATCTTAGAGAGAGTGAGAGAGCGAGAG